>CM060845.1:10090000-10690000 GCA_030762175.1 Metallyticus violacea | reverse complement strand
GTGGTGTTACATCTAAACGTTTGTGCATTATGATTTATTTCTGGGAAAAAAGTTATGTGGTATCTACGTCGCTTACAACCCACCCAAAAAAAAAGAAGATCTACGTGGTACCTTTAAAAAGAGGTTCACAATTGTTTTAATTGTAAACTTATATTAGAGACTGCGCAGAAGTTGCACCGCAAATATTTCTGAAATGAGACATGCTATCAATGTGCTGCTTTTACAGAAACGAAGTTTAGGGAGGGCTCATAATTGCAGCCCATGCACAGATATTAATAATTATTAGATTGTGTATTTCTTGAAAAAAAGTTACATTTTTTCTAATGGAAATTGCAATGAATGAAATAAAACTAGAGAAAATTAGAATGCCAACAGTGTATGTAGTTTGCGAGATATCGTAATATGAACATTTTAAACATCTATAGTTGTCTATTCCATTCACTTACGTAGTTACTAGGCTATGATGCTCGTATGTTTGTTTACATTTTACACTGGTTTTATTGGACTTTCTTGCGAGTGCTTTATGACAATTCTTGAAGTAGAACGTGATGGAAGATGATAGTTATTAATGCAGAAAAGGGCGACATGGAGAATGTAGAAAGAATGATATTCTTTTTTATAATATGTACGCTGAAAGATATTCCAATAGACCTTTTCTTCACCGATTGTTTCAAAATCGTAAGATTGGACCCCTTTAGACATTTCGCTGTGGGAAAAGCTAAAAGACGCTGCCTACAAGGACATACCGACTACACCAGAAGATATGAAATGACATATTACAGCTGCCTGTTCTGAAACTTATGCAGAAATGCTACAACACGTACAGCAATATTAACATTATAGACTGGAAGCTTTTATTTAACTGGGGATCGTCATTTGAACGCAATCTGTGAAGACCAGTTTTCGTATTTCTTAAGAGAGCGCTGACACACGGTATAGTAAAAACACATAAGTACAAAATGTAACACGTGTTTTGGAAATAACCACACACTCGCGGGCACACACACTAAATAAGAAAAATAAACATATGAACATCGTAACCTAGTAAGTAAGTAGTTAAATGGAACAGAAAACTATAGATATTTAAAATGTTCATATTTCAATACTCGCAAACTACTTGCATTAGAATTATCCAAAAAAACACAATTGGCATTCTAATTTCGTCTAGTTTTATTTTCTTGATGTCAATAGACATTGTTCCATTTAAAAAATGTAACTTTTTCAAGAAATATTTTAATAATTAACATCTGTGCATGGGCAGCAATGAGTCCTTATCTAAAAAGGGGGCGTAAAAAATCCTCAAAACCCAAGTATGGCTTCCTTCGGAAGGGAAGTAAAGCCGTGAGTCCCGTGTCTTACATTTACGGCACGAAAAAGAACCTCAAGCCTGAAAGAACTGTTGTCCACGTTGTAGAACCACGCTGTCTACAGCCACGTACAACCTTAGGGTGATGTGCTCAGTACGCCATACAGACGATATACGGTCGTTATAAGCAGAGTGTGTTGCGGAAGGACAGTGTTTGTTGACAAGTAGACAAAATGGACAAAGATGGATTGGTTTGTGTGCGTGTGTGTGTGTGAGAGAGAGAGAAAGAGAGAGAGAGGAAGGCGTCAAAATTGTATATAAATTCGTAGACATTTAACTGTGGCCAAGTAATTCCTGCACATGTTAATGTGTTTGCCAGTGGCAGGGAATCTGCACGAATGTGAGTACTGATCGTCCGTCAACATTGCGGTCTCCTAGGAATATTGAGGTTATGTCTGAATTGATTATGACTGATAGGGGTTTACTTTTGATGAACAGGAATGTCAGATAGGTCTCGGTCGCGTAACTCACGACGATTTGAATATGAAAAGAGTGTACGCACATTGGGTTGCACGGGACTTGACATAGGCAAAAATGGTTCAAGTCTGCCGCCGGCCTCTGAAAATACATACTGGGGGTCCTGTTTGTTTTGGAGAAGTTGGTGTCACTACCAAATACCAAGGCAAGAAAGTCAATCCATGTAATGGAAACATCCAGGGAGTCCCCGACCGTAGACATTTGTGCTGCTCTATGGGCAAGCAGATGATCACCGTCTTTTGGGACACTTCAGACATTTGGACTGACTTCCTCTCGGAATGAGATCCTTGCGGGATTTAGCAATGGCGAAAGGGAAAGAGGTCAACAGAAGGTTCCTCCAACATGACAATGCGCGGCCCCACACCAGCAACACTACGACCGCTGGAATGCATTGTTGTGCCTTTCCTACCATATTCTCCATATCTCCCTCCTCTGATTATGTTTTATTCAACAATATGAAAGACTCGTTGCATTATTGTATACCCAGCCGGTATCAAAAGAGACTGCAATATTTGATATCTCAATGACACACTCCACGTGTCTGCCTTTAAATCGCAGACTATTATTGGAAGAAGCTAAAATATTATTGGTGCTGCAAAACAGAGAATCTATATCATCATATTTTCAAAGGCTCTGAAATAAACGTGGCGACGTCATTGTTACCTTCTTAAAGTAAGCAAGTTGAGCATTACTGCAACTCTCCCCGTGTGCCGCCACAGGTGACCGAGGTCGTTAAGGCGGGGTCTGGGGTTCGAATCCCGCCAGGACCGACCTCCATAACTGAGGTTTTTTCCATGTTTTCCTCAGTCCTCATAATTGGCAAATGCCGGGGAGGTACCCTAAACTTAGGCCTGGAACGTTTCCTTCCAAAAAAAAAATACCCTTTTCCAATTTATCATTTCATCTCATGTATCATCAGTGTTCACCGCCTGTGATGCCTCTGTAGCAAAAAACGGGCGTTAAACACCTTCAGAAAAAAATATGCTCTCCTCGTGTAAAACGTTCGGCACAACGAGGATATTCAGACAGCTGTGCATGGGTGGTGGCGTAGCACTCTCAAGCAAAGATTTTGTAAGCCTTAATGAAGTTACCAAGAATATGACAGCGGTACATTAATGCCTTCTGCCTTGAACCATATTGCACAATTAATATGGTACAAAAAACTATTATTGTAGATACTTTCCAAACGCGCCTCGTATTTTAGCGGTTTACGCTGTTTGAAACGTTGCCATATAATTGTTGAGACTTAATAAAACAGAAGGTGATCTTTTTGACAAATAAGGTCCGTAACTATAAGAAAGAATACATATATACTTTCAATATTATACAGTTTAAACTTCCATACAACCCGATATCACAGACATAGTTCTGCTTCCCTTGCAGAGTGAATACGTTATTCTTTGATCCAGATCTCCCTAACGTCTGAACAAGAGGTGGCGTGAGAAAGGTGGCTATTTATGTACTGTATATCTTTGGATGAGGATCAATAGAGCCTTGAACTGGTTACAGCAGTCTCACCTTCTCTGGTTTCTTCCATAAAGTAGAAAATATTATCTCTTTTGAGAACACTTTTCTGCTATATGAGTTTATTACAACTATCCCATTAAAATTTGCAAATTGTTGTATTAGCTGGCGGGACATTTCCTCCCTTATATCGTTTATTTATTTGTTTTATTTACGGACGCTCTTTAACATCTCAGGTCATCAGCGTTCGACCCAATTCAGGGCGTGAAACGGCCAATAAATTTTGCTCAGAGGCCTCTTTTTTCAGGTTTGAGGTTCTTTATCGTGCCGTAAATGTACGACACGGGACCCACGGCTTTACTTCCCTTCCGAATGAAGCCATACTTAGGATTTTTAGCCCGAAAAAATCAATCGATCCTGGCCGGGATTAAACCCACAATCTTGTGTCTACGAGGCAAGTGTGGTTACCAATAGACCATCAAGACCCCAATTACTAGGCAGTGGATGATTTGTTTATATTTTCTGAAGTTAATATTTTGAAGAATAGTTTAAGTGTTTGAACATATTTACTATCAAATCAGATGATTCACTTAAAACTTGCACCGCAAATATTTCTGAAATGAGAGGTGCTGCTTTCACAGAATTGAAGTTTATAATTGAAGCCTGTGCACAGATGTTAATAATTATTAGAATGTGTATTCTTGGATAAAACTACATTTTTCAAATGGAATAATGTCTATTTACACCAGGAAAATACGACTAGGGGAAATTAGAATGACTGTGGTGTTTTTGTTGAATTCTAATGCAAGTAGTTTATAAACATTTAAAATACCTGCAGCTGTCTGCTTCATTTATAGGGAATCTATGGTGCATAACAGCTACCTATATGACGATAAAGATGTTGATAAGTCATCGGGTTAAAATTTTTCTTAGAATGCGTTGATTATTTTATAACGCCTGCTGAAGCATCACAGGCGGTGGACGGTGATACGTGAGATGAAGTGATAAATTGGGAAATTATTTATTTAAACAAAGAATTATTCCATATGTAAGTTTAGAGTACCTCCCCGGCATTTACCATTTATGAGGGTTGAAGAAATTCTGGAAAAAAAAACTCTCATTCAGGGAGGACGGTCCTGGCGGGAATCGAACCCCAGACCTCCCGCCGATCTCGGTCACCCTTGGTGGCACTTGTCCGTAGAATGATTTCCAACCTGCTTTGCGGTATAAAAAATCCCAATTTGAAGTCAGTTATCAACGTTTTCAAGATTTAAAGCTGTAAAAATTTCTAAAAATTGGAACTTATCATATGATAGTACGGCACTGAACAACGGTTAAACGGTTTATTGTGTTGTAGAGGGAGCTACCCCTCTGACTGTGACCTAAACCAATGGTTTTCAGACTGTGGTCCGTGGATCCCAACATCTGAGTATTATTTGCTGCATTTATTCCAAACGTATTGATATAAACAATGAAAGATGATGAAATTTGCAATGAGTATTTTGAGGGAAAGTAAATTAGAATGAAATTGAAGGTGACTGTTTGTTCCATAAAGCGCTTTCTAATAGATAAGCTGAAAAAGTTGACCACCAGAATATTCCTGGCAGTAGTAGTGTATTTATTACAAAATATGTTTGTTACTCATCCATGCGGCAAGGGTCCTGAGATCGTACATGCCTTTACAATAAACTGAGGAAAAAAATGAAATTGCACAAACCCAGTTCCATCTCTTAAAAGAAAAAAAATTGTATTAAAATTAAATAAATAAATGAAAAATATAGAATGGAAGAAAAATTTAGAAATACACAAATAAAATAAACAGAAAACATAACAGTACAAGAGTAAATAACATCAACACATACATATGTATACATTTTTCGAAAATAATGTGACTCATGTTCCCCTACCCCCTTCACCGAATGTCTGCCTTCTACGTCTGGAGCTGTCTCATTTTGTTTAAAAATTTACCTACTCCCTCCTCCTTCCTATCTGCCAACAAAGTCCTACACTGGCACTACTCTGTCCCCCCCCCCCCGTAGATATTTTTTTTCTCAATTCTTCTCTCACCTTGCAAAATATGTTCCAAAGATTCTTTCTCCACACACATTCTCGTAAGTTAATCGATTGGTCAGCTCTCTTGGGCGGTATGATGAACGGGCGCCTCGAAGGTTGCATCTTTTAGGCTGCCGAGGGACGCCTAAGGCCATGTCGACTAGCCCAAAGGCAACCAAGTCTGGTCCCACACAAACACCCCCCCCCCTCTCCAACTTTAGCTGTCGAGGAAGGCAGTTCCTCTCTGGCCCAAAGAGCTTTGGTTCAGTCATTACGATATAGGAGCCCTAGTATAGGGGTCATTGCTACGGGCTGTACACATTACCCCTGTGGTAATGCTGAGGCTGACCGAACTAATGATCTTATGCCTCTATAAACGGGGATCGTGCCAGTTCCTCATCCAAAAGAACCTCTCTGTAAGGGATACGGCAATCATGCACGATGAGAGCTGTGTAGTCCTTCAAACCGTTCCTACCATCAACGAACACAAGATAAACCCCGGAGTACGTCGCTAACCCAAACGTATTCAAGTGCGAGGCGGCTAGGTACCATCACTAGCAGCCCTCTTTGCCCTCCGCCTTGCGCCTAACGTAAGCCAAGCGAGCCCCTGTTTGGGTGTAACACTCCACTCGATTCTCAGCTCTGCTTCTATTTCCAGCGAAACTTTTTCTGCACACTCCGAAAGAGTGAGCTGCCTGTACATGCTCCTCAAGCGTTTCTTAATTTTTCTCCAAACCCTCCTCCTGTTTCCCTGCACTACGATCCAAATGTTACTCATTCCTATCTTTTCCAGACGCCTTAATTTTGAAATCCACTTCTGATTTTCCCCCATTCTCAGTTGCTCATCGCCCTAATTGTCTGATCTCCGTGAAGTTCTCGTAGCCAGTAAGTACTTCACTAATCGCATTCTGCATTCTACAATGTCGCTATAGACACCAAATTCCTCTAATGATTCCGCAGTTTGCTTTACCCCTCCCACTCTTCTTAAAAACGTTTTTAGTAATGGTGGTGAATCAAGAGACAGGGGGAATACCGTTATAGTTTCCCCGGCAACAGCACGCATCTTTGTATGCTAAATTCTGCCGGACTATCAAAGAAGGCCATAGAAGTATCGATGCCTTTCGCAATAGCTTACTCGCGAGAAAAATTATTTTCTGCAAATTAGGTAAAATACAGTTGGAATTCAGAACCCAGAATACAAATAAGCCGTTAAGCCCGATATATCATTACTTATAGGTGAACTGCAGCGTCACCCCTCTCGTTCAAAAATTCAAATTAATTAATAAATTTGTAGCATCGTATTTTATTTATTATCATTGATATTAATATTTTATGCGTTTATGCACATTTTTAACGTATGCACCACAGTAAAAAGCGAAATAATGAAAATTGTCCATTGGTTTTGTTTTTATCGAATAAGTTTAAAAAAATATTTCGGGTTCAAATATACGGTTTTAAATTTAGGGTCCGCGTTCTAGAATAGTTTAAAAACTGCTCTACTAGAAGAAAATGTAGGATAATGGATACGGACCTATAATCTACCTTGTTATGAATTATGATAACATATTTGCCTTTTGAACCAAGCTCCTTAATTTCACATGCTAAACCTGTATTTAAATTTAAAAAACAATTATCTCTCAAGAGAAATATATCTTATAGATAATAAAATCATCTGTGACAAATTCAGATAGGTATAGAATTAAATTTTCTTTGTTAACATATATAATATATAATTTGAATTTATCAAGAACAAAATATTTTATCACAATGAACATCAGATTTCAAAAAATGCTATGCAACATACTTTTATTTTGTGCTGCATTGTTCACTAAAAGAATTTAAGTTGAAATAAGAGCAACAATGTACTCACTCATGTTACGATCTGTAACCATGGCACTGGTGGTACTGTCGTCACCGCAACAATATGTTGCTAGGAGAAGGACGCCACTGGTTACCAGGAGAACTTTGCAGCTCGGCTTCATTGTTGAGGTCTGTATAGCAGATCCTTGACTGAGTGAGAGAGCTTTGCGTTTTGCATGCAAGTCCAGCCGCCCTCTTGTGGGAGGTACCGGTGATAAGGTAATGACGTATCGCTCGCGTGTACTGACTCACATCCACATAGCCTTGCCTATGAGCTCTGAGGGAAGACTAAAGGAAAATCCCCTTTATTCGCGCTTCCTTAAAAAATGCAATAACCTACTTTTCAGATAAGAAAAAGTGTCCACCTAATATACATTCTCCATTTTTGTATATAATTTTATATGTAGTATGTAAAAAAAGGCGTAGAATACGTTTTTTAGCTTTTGGTGCTAACATATCAAGTTTATTATACCGGACTCGCTTAGTTTTATGTTCTTAAAGTAGCACTACAAAATAAACGGGACAAACGCCGAAAGTGTCACTGTATTTTATTACCTCAAAAATGATTCCGTAATTGTTAATAAATGTATCCCAATGAGAGACCACAGTCTTGCCCAGTCGCGCTCGTCGTCCATTTCAAACAGATGTCCACGAATGTCTCTCTCTTCAGGTCGCCAAAAATACGAAAAATCTGGACTGTGGAAGGAATGTTGAAACGTTTTCCAGTCAAAAGCCTGAAGCCCATTCTTTACCAGTTGGGTGAGTGTTATCATGGATAAGAACAATGCTGTTCCATAGTGTTTCTACTTTATGACGCGCAAAGTGTCTTCATGGGTCTTCACATTGATTGTGTCTCCATGCTCGAGAAAATCGACTAATCTTCCGGACATTCGGTCGCACTCTATATTATTGAAAATTTCTGTAATATTATAAAGAAAGATGGCCTTGCACAAGAAAGCTAAGGTCTTAATTGAGTGAGTGCATAATTTTACATGCACAGAAAAGCTGTATGTGCAGTGAAGGGCGCAATGGTTGACTGTAGACTTAAAACACACATGGAAGAATATTGCAATGTTTGGCATTATTTAATTCACAATTTTCAGGATTTTATTGGACCAGAGGCTGCTTCTCTGGGACTGCTGCTTGGTTTCCAGGTCAAAAGTTATTAGAACCCAGTAGAAAAGACCAGAGACAGAACTGCTTTACAATGTCACTGGTAACATGATCAATTAAACAATTTGTTTATATGAAAACACCAGCGAAATTGTTGACATATTCAGCCTATAGTCGTGATTTGGCACTTTTAAATCACCTAATGTGATGAGTGGTCTACATAGATAACGAATCTCCAGCCAGGGAGAAGTCATTAGAGCTTCCAGAAGTGATATTTTCTCCTATGCATTTTTTTTTGAAAAGCCTTAATCGACCCAAAACTGACCCCTTTCCTATGTTTTCAGTATTGCACACTTAACTAACTTAATATACGAGTATATTCACTCGAGCAATTGCTATTGCGTATTGGGTAAAATAGTCCGGAATCATTTTGTAAATTGTGTAACAATATCTCCCTAAGTAACCATAAATTTTAATAAACACGTTGTTCAGAATAGTCAAATATTATCTTTGTTTTGTTTTTCTCAGTTGGTATTAGTAAATCGAACGTTAGCGACTGTAATAGTCGATTTTTATCTATTTCATTCTCGCAGTTTCTGAATAAGTACATATTCATAAGTAAATATAATATTTAATCTTCTTCTTATTGGCAAGGTGAACCTTGGCCTGCCGCAGCAACCTCTGCTTTCTCTATCTTCGTCTTACGACTTCGTTGATAGAGGGCAGTATTGCACGGGGGCATGTGATCAGAATGCGGGTACCCCGCCGGTCGCCTATCACGCGGTTTTCATGTACGAAAAGCGCCACTTCTCCTTCAGGCAGCTTTCCAATTGTCCTCGCGAGGTTGGGTAGGCGCCTCCCTAACTTAGAAAAATTCCTAAGTAGGTACTGAGGACGAACCCGCGTTTTCGGCCAGCAGTCAGCAATACCTAACCATGAGACCAACATTTTATACAATTGTTTATATTCTGTGCGGAATTTCAAAAGCCAATTACTTTTATTCTTATTCTATTCATGAAATAGTCCGAAACTCTACTTGGCTTTTCTCTATTGGCATTACAGATAAGCGATATTCGTCTGTTGCAAGATGGCTTGTAAAGGTTAAGTATTCATAATGCAAATATTATATTATTATAAGCAAGCTTACGGTATTTATATTGTTTTATTCGTGAAATATTCCTAATAAATATCGTTTGAGATCCGAGTTTTCCAGATAAATTCACTCACTACGTTCGCAATCTCAGACTCTCTCTGATATCATCAAAGTAATTCTAATATAGGCGAACAAAATCGACCATTTCTTTCTTATGGGTGACTGTTGTATTTCAGCTATAAGCATTCGAGCTTCGGGTCGGAAAACGCGAGGGAGAGGCAAGGCGTTTATTGCACGCAGTTCGAAATTGGCAAAACCTCCATGAAACTCGCCGTAAATGTCAGCAACACGCAGAGCAACTGTGTTTATGGGCTGCATACTATAGCAGGAAACCCTAGAACTATCCCTGCTAGCACCAACAACGTAGAAATTTCATTTAGCATAATTCCTTTAAGTGAATTGAAACTTCAATTGATAGAAAGCGGATATTCAGGCAATGCCTATTTTTTCCGTAATAGATATGATTAATAAAATCAGAATATTTATAATTAGGTACATTTGATCCTTAAAAGTTGTACTTTTATGTTGCATATAAATGCCTACTTTGATGTTAATACCTATTCTTAATACTTTAAATCATGCATATTTACGTATAAAGCCGCAAATTCAATCAAACCATAAAGGGTTCGTTAAAAGCCTCGCACCTTCTAAATACTACTTGAATCATGTGATTCAGTGACATGAAACTCGGTGTGTGAGGATAGCTGTATACTGAGAACTGTAAAATGATATTAGGGAATGTTATATACTTTCTATTTAACCGGACGTAATTTCAACAATATTATTTTAAATGGAATATCCAGTATATTTTTACATTTTTGAATAATGCTCATTAAGAGCTTTTCAAATAAAATGTTCCTTCCTTAACAAAAAAAAAAAAAAAAAAAAAAAAAAAAAAAGCAGCTAGCTGAACGTCTGAAATCTGTGTTCAAACTGGTAGCCCACAGTTGCTTGACAATGTGCTTTCGATCATAGAAACCGTTTAAGGTAAGATAAGAGGTCAAATTTTGAAGGAAAAAAATGAACATTTAGTTTTTTGTTCCAAAGAATTGTTTGGCCTTTTCTGCTCAATTTGCTTAAAAGTCCAATTGTGAGCGCTTTTAATGACGTAATATGTTTTATGTGTCAAACTACTTTTTAATACCTTGCATATTGTATGAAAGTGAAAATATTTATTAAACCGTTTGTTATAGAAGGCTGTGTTTTGTAGGTAAATTACTGTTTAAAATGTCAATAACAGTAATGGCTGCTTGTGTGTATAATTTTTGAAAAAATTGGAATTTTTGTATTTATTTTGAGTTTTACAAGCTACACATCCCAGTTTTATTTCTTAAATACATCTAATATCATGCCTAGGTCCACCAGTGTTTATAAAAAATGCAAAAAACAATAGAAATAGATATTGCAAAACCTATTCATTAAAGCATGGTAGTAGCAGTGTTAGTGAAAATAATTAGCCTATTTCTGAAGAAAATAATTCATTGCTGAAAACCAATTACTTTCACCCCTCCCTACTGCTTACAGGAAAAAGATATCTGGTAAGCATGTGGAAGATATTGAAGACAACAAATATTAAAATAGTGAATGACTTGAATATTTTAATTACAGTATTGAGTGAAACAGTCTCTAGTGGTGGTAATATTACTTTGTGTGAAGATGCAGGTGCAAGAAATGCATTAGTATAGATATTGACAATTAGTTGCATTACCTTTAACGTTATTTGATTCCTAAATGAAAAATTCACAACATATGTACCTTTTTCTCATAAACTAATAAAGATAGAAGCATGAGTATTCTACAGCTGATTTACGTTATTACGTTATTTGCTGAGCTTTACTTTCAGGTCATTTGCATGAGAACATTTTGTACATGAATATTAATATAATTTTATTTTTATAAAAAAGGAGTCTGTTACAAAAAATAATGACTCATTATTATAAAAATTTACATTCTCTAAACTAAAGCTCAGAACTTATAATCTAATGAAAAATAGGCAATATGTCTGCAATACTTTCCGGGGAAAAGGCACATAAAATTAATAATTTCGCGTTAGTAATATAGGGCCTCTGATCTCTTAAGGAATAACTTAACCATGCTTTAAGAATGTCTTGCACTATTCGATACTCCAGATCATTTTATTTGTTGAACCTTTCTCGATATCACCCCACAAAAAGAAGTCCAAAGGCGACTTGGATCTTGCTGGCCACTCTATGTGCCTTTCCTCCCAATCCATCGTTGTGGATATTTACTGCCTTGATCCTAGAAATATCAGGCCTTTCATATGAAATAAAATGCTGCTAAGGAAATTAATTCAGAAGAATGAACAAATCGAGGTGACTTTTGTGCGGTGAAATTTGCTCTTGGGTGATTCCTTATTTTATATAATAAGTAGTAGAACACACACTTATATCTCTTTACGATATTCTTCTCTCTTTCCTCTATTTGATTATCGAGTAATGTTATCCTATGGTAAAGCGAGAAAAACATAATATACACATTTCAGAGATCTGTCATTTACTGTAATTATAACATTAATCTACGCTCGCCATCTTTCACCTATTATATTATATCAAAAACGTTTTAATTAAAAAAGTTTTTATATTTTATCAATTAAACATAAAGTAGGAATTTAGGAGAAAAGTAAATAATAATGCTTAAAAATAAAAACAAAAAAATAATATTTATTCACCTTAATGATTTTCTAATAGTGTTTAACGCCCATTTTTACTACTGAGGCACCACAGGCGGTGGACACTGATGATACATGAAATGAAATGATAAATTGGAAAAGGATTTTTTCTAAAGGAAGGAAGCGTTCCTGGCCTAAGCTTGGGGTACCTTCCCGGCATTTGCGATTTATGAAGACTGAGGAAAACCTGAAAAAATCTCAATCGAGAAGTATGGTCCTGGTGGGATTCGAACCCCAGACCTCCCGCTCACGGGTCAGCGCCTTAACGATCTCGGCCACTCGTGGCGGTTTAATGAATGTGATGCATATAATTACCTTTTATTTCAATACCAAATACGTGAATTTTACTTATATTTTTAAAAGAAAAAATGCATTTTCATTGCGATTAAACTTTTAATTAACGAATCCGTAACTTCCACATTCACAGGTGATTGCTAAATACAATTCTGATAAAGAGTCATCTAATGGATTTATTCAGAACTACAGCAAACTCGGTGCGGATTTTAGGAGCAAAAACATCACAAGTTGCCGACATAAGCCGCCCCTGGTGTATGTATTGTGATATCAGCATCTTTAGTATAAAATCTAATTTTACATTACTACCTAGAAGTTACAAAAGAAGGCGTGCTTTTTTCAGATAATACGAAGTTTGGAACTAGGATCCTGTAAATGTAAAATGCAAAACTTGTTATTCCCGAGGTGGAAAATCCCAAAATATTAGCAACCTAAAGAAACCTATCACCTCAGTTAAGTAAACCTATTTGAATCAGCAATTTAATTCGGTTAGTACGGAAATTGAGATCTATTTTACATATATTAATAATCTGAAATAAAATATGAAAGTATCAAATATGGAGAAAATTTGGTGTCGACCCATTTCTACTTACAGTAGATGTTCTAGAAGTTCTCTTCCTGACTCCAGATATGCTGTGCAGATGACCAAATCACTATGATAGTTGTTATCACCCTTTAGGTGATGGGCTGTAACGTTTCAGACGCCCCGGTGTAGTCACTTGTTTTGTGACAATCGTGTAAACAAATTAGTATTAACGTTTTCTACAAAATGAATAAAACTGAAATACGAGCTGTGGTAAAGCACTTCGTTTTGAAGGATTTAACTCCAACAGAAATATAAAAGGAATTAAGTTCCACCGTTTTGAACGGTTAAAAAGTGAGCTGCTGAATTTAAGCGTTGTCGTACATCCATTCAAGAAATGAACGTTCAGGGCGTCCTAAAACTACTACGACCGACAAGATTGTGAGTACGCGAGTTGACTGACATTGCAAAGACCATGTCCACTGCATTTTAGGCGAAGTTTTGGGTATGAGAAAGCTTTCCGCTTGAAGGGTGTGGCGTTTATTAACAATGGACCAAAAATACAATCGAATGAACATTGCTCAAGAGTGTTTAGACTTATTTAAACGCAATTCAGTGAGTTTTCCGACGTTTCATAACAGTAGATGAAACGTGGATTCATCGCTACACGCCAGAGACGAAGGACAGTGGGTAGCAACAGCTGAAAATGTTTCCAAGAAAGCAAAAACGATTCCATATGCAAGAAAAATCATGGCCACAGCTTTCTGGGATTCTCATGTTGTGGTGCTCGTACACTACCTCCAGAAGGGCAGAGCCATCACCGGGGAGTATTGCGCTTCACTACTGAACCAACTGAGGGATGCTATTCAGGCTAAACATCGACACCTTGCGAAGAAAGAAAGTGCTCTTGCATCATGATAATGGGGCCTTCACACACGCCTGGGATTGTTGCTGCAAAATTGCATGACCGTCGCTTCGAAATGTTTCCACATCCGCCATACTCGTCGAATTTGTCTCCAATTGATTACTTTGTGTTACAAAAACTGAAGAAATGGCTGGTTGGACGAAGATTCACATCAAATGATGAGATTGAAGCTGAGACTGGCTTATTTTTCACAGCTGTACAAATCTTATTTACTAAGGGTATTAAAACGTTGGAAAGTCTTTGGATTAAATGTGTTGGCTTACAAAGTGATTATGTTGAAAAATAAAAACTGTCTTAAATCTTGTGTTTTCTTTGTCGGGCCGTGAACTTTTAGAACTCCCACAGTATAACCGAAACTTTCGCCATTCATAGAGTTAAGTATTCCAGTGACATGGTATTAAAGTATTTCTTGACATGTGATTAAACAATGAAACAATCGAATAGATTTATAATGTTAATATTTGTGAAAATTCAATTAAGTCCGTTTTTGTCTCAATGTAAAATAGTCAACAGGCTTTTCGACCTTGTCTTGATCCTATTTTAATATAATTCTCAAGGCACACTTCGATTCTTCCCCGCGTGAAAGTCAACTTTTAAAATAGAAATCGACTGTGATATTAAGCGCTGCAAATGCATTGCGGACGATCACGAGAGAGTAACAATGCCCTTACCTGGGTTCAATGACTCCAGCCAGAGAGCACTCCAGGGTTTTCCGTACCTAATAACGTATTCATACTTAGTATTCAAATAAAACAAGCATCGCGCACGAAACAGCCTTTTCTTTACTTCTACTGTAGTCACCTCGAAAGTTTGTTGGTCGACTTTGGATTTGGTGTTTATTGATCTGACTGGTGCAGGGTTCGATTAAGAAGCCATTGTTTCTTAGAAGTAAAATAAATTTTAATTAGAATTAAATTTTTAAAAAAATGGCCAAATGCTGATACAAATTAACTCTAAATTTTGAAAGAATATCAATTTGATGAAAAGCGCTGACTCACAAAAAATGCAGCGTGCTATGAAATTAAATATCTGCAAATAAAGGGAATATCTGCGTGCAAAGTTCATCAAGATATGTCATCATTCACTTGGAGTGAATGTGCTGTATCTTGTACTGTAGTAAAAAGAAGAACAGCTTGGGTGACCTTTGGAAAATTGTTTCAACAGAAGGAAACATTATGTAGTGTTGCAAAATGAACCAGTGACCATAAGATATTTACGAATAAACCATGGCAACTATTTTTTTTTCCTTCGCGAACAAGAGACAACACAAAACACCTAACATATACTTTTGAAAGTTTATGGCATTTATTATCGAGTGGTGCCATCAAAGGAAGACTGGATGTAGGCGGCCCTCGAAGGGAAGAAGCACCGGACAACAATGGTTTATTATGGCATGAGCAAAAGTTACTCACAACTACTTACATACAGTTGCAAATCCGTCACAGGACAGATCTCCACGGTGGTAATCGTGGTAATCCACGGTGTTTAGCTCTGTGTAGCGTTCTGACGCATTCCTGCCGGAAAGAAATGTTATTTTTGCACACGTTGTTGTCTTCCTGATCTCCATTCGGAACCACTGTCGCTCACCAACTGAACTTCGGGGCTTGCTGAGACATGCAATTCTGCTATCATACAGTATCTGGTGGCTTCGTTCAAACCACACACTTTCAATTGTATATGTTAGATTTTTCGTGAGAAAAAAAATAGTTGCCATGACTTCCTTCCTTCGAAGTAGTTTAGTGGTTCTCCAACTTTTCTTGACCGCAGACTCCCTTTAAAGTTCCCGTTTAACTCAAAGTTTTAAAGACTCAACATTTAAAGATATAAACAAAAATATTATTACCCCCTTAATCTCCTCGTTCTTTATTTTTTATTTCCGTTAAGTCAACAGTACACAGTCTTCTCTAATGAACTGTTAACTACACTCATGTTACACTATTGCCACAGTGGCCGAGGTCATTAAGGCGCGGACTCGTGAGCGGGAGGATTGGATCGATTCCCATCAGAGCTGCCGTCTCTAATAAGGTTCTTTTTAGTTTTTCCTCAGCCCTCATAAATGGCGAATGCCGGAGAGGTACCCTAAACTTGGGCCTGGAACGCTTCCTTCCTTCCTTCCTTAAAAAAAACTTTTTTTTCCTGTTTATCGTTTCATCTCAATGTTTATTTCTCCCTTGCTAATTTAAATGCCTTCGTTTTCTGCAAAATGCGCCATCGCGTCTACGCGTTCCATTGTTCTTCATCAGCGCGGCACTGTACACCATTTTCTTACGTTCATCCATTACTTTACAGATGAGGCAACTGTTACATAACGTTACTATAGGCAGAAACGTTTACGGGGCTGTGGTCAGATCCACGATGACATAAGGAGCGGAAATCTGGGGTGGAGGCCAAACGGAGAATCTGAATCAGGTGAAACCCCGTTTTTTGAAAGTGATTTTGGGAGTAGGGAGAGGTACGGCGAACTGTAGAATTAAAAGGAAATTTGGCGCTCATAGTGAGACAGTAGAATGAAAATTAGAGCTGTGAAATATCGGATAAAAATTATTCTGGAAGATCAATCTTTAAGGGAGCAACCTGCTTCAAGGAGCAGTTTAGATTGCAAGGCAATAAGATTTGGGCCTTCAAAGTGAGAAAGCGGTTAGAAACCATCGGGTTGAGAAATATTTGAACAATAGGCCAAGTTAATAGGAAAACTGTATGGAGAAAGGTCAGGAAGGATATAGACAGGCACCATACAATCGCGCAATGTGGAAAGAAGATATTGCTGGAAATGCAAACGGGGTTAAAATCTGGGTGGAGGATGGAGCTGTACATCAAAACGGGGCAGGCTCATCAAAAAGTAACTCGCGTGGTTTAGGCTTGAAGCATGGCGAAAGATCAGAATCTCAGGTGAAGATGGACTGAGAATTTGCCCTTTGTGTGGAGAGGAAGAAACAGGTCGCACATCGCAGTGAACTGTAGCAGCACTGAGGAGTGGAGGAAGAAGTACCTGCCATCTTCCTTTACTGACAGAGAGCAAGGGGCATCCTGGGCTCTGCTGGCAGACAAGGATGAGGAGTAGGTTGGCGAATTCCTGTCCAATGTGAAACAGCCACGTCTGAAAACCGAGGGGAGCTAAACTGAATTTAAAAAATGTATATATTGTGTTTACTTATTCCATTGACGAGGGGGTCAGTCCTACTGGTGTAGTGGTTACCATACTTGCCTCCTAAACGCAAAATCGCGGGTTCGATCCCGGCCAGGACCGATGGATTTTTTCGGGCGTAAAAATCCTAAGTATGACTTCCTTCGGAAGGGAAGTAAAGCCGTGGGTCCCGTGTCGTACATTTACGGTACGAAAAAGAACCTCAAGCCTGAAAAAAGAGACCTCTGAGTAAAATTTGTCGGCCGTTTCACGCCCTGAAGAGAATGAGGACGCTGATGACCTGAGATGTTAAAGAGCGTCCGTAAATAAAACAAATAAAAAAAAATGCCGAGGGGGGAAGGGCTTCCATTTACTGGATGTGTGTGAAGCTAATATTGAGATTATTATTATTATCATCTTAACTACGTTAAGCAGTGGAGGTATGACGTATTTACCTATTTATTTAAGTAGTGTACTTTTTGTGTACATTATTATGTATGTTAATTTGAATAAAATGCAATCATTCATCTATTCGTTCATTCATACTATAGAGAGGAACAAGGGACTTTCTTTGCGCCAAACTATTCAAGTAAGGTCTGTGAATGAAGCTCATTAACTTAAACACTAGATTAGGGTTAAGTTTCACAAGGACTTCTATAGTAGGAATACTGTTTACGTTATGTTAGATGTTCGCTCTGTCTGATATAACAAAACTGTCTTAAATATATACTTGAGTGATATCTGACATTACCAGTCTTTTCCGCAGTATTTTAACTACGCTGCAATCTGGTGGATTTCTTGCTGTTCACGATACCATCGTCGCCATTTTTTGTTCATGCTGCCGCAATCGTCTATAAATTACATCGCTTTTTGGTTGGGTAAGTAAGTTAATAACTTCTGACGAACTCTCGTCTTCTCCTGGTGACTTCTGCTATAATTTTATTTACATTTTGCTACTTTTCCTTCTCTTTTTGTTATCATAGGACGAAAATGGGTATTTCAAACAAAAAAAAATATAAGTACACATTTTTAAATATTTGTATCTTTATTGTATCTTTATGTAATAGTAATAAACAGAGCCCAGAAGCTCAGGCATTTATTTCAATTAAAATATGCAGGCAAATAGAACTTAAAAAACTGAAAATATGCAGTAATATAATCAAAATAGGCATTTATTAAAAGTGAAAACTGAGAATAATATCACACATTATTAATGAAAATAGATATTTAAGATACTTAATAATTTTATTATCACATAGTTAAAGTGCTTACTCTTACTTATCTTTTTTTAATGGTGTTTAACGCCCGTTTTTACTTCTGAGGCACCACAGGCGGTGAACACTGATAATACATGAGATGAAGTGATATATTGCGAAAGGATTTTTTAAGGAAGGAAACGTTCCAGGCCTAAGTTTAGGGTACCTCCCCGGCATTTGGCAGTTATGAGGACTAAGGAAAATCTGGAAAAAACCTCAGTCAGGGAGGGTGGTCCTGGCGGGATTCGAACCCCAGACCTCCCGCTCACGAGTCTGCGTCTTAACGACCTCGGCCACCCGTGACGGTCTTACTTTTCTTGGTTACAAGCAACGACACGATTTTTTTTTTCAACATATCAACGGTCATAGTGAGCCGCTTGTCAGAGAGAACGTTTTTCATCATGGAAAAAGAACGTTCTACGTTCACTGAAGTGACTGGAACACATTTAAAACGAGCTATTTTGGAAGAACTCTACCAGTTACAATAGAACATTCACCTTTCAGGACATCATGGGAATGTTAAACAAGACAAAGTAAAGTAGTTTTGAATCGTCCTGGCGAATGAGCAAAAGATACACAATGGTTTCTGGTCGAGTTCATTTTCTGTTTATGCTTTTATAGGGGAATCAGGTTAGCATCTCTCTTACTTCTGTACTGAACACATTGTAGGGACTGTTTATTGCACACCTGTACCACTCTCATCTTTCTCGCTTGCAATTGTTTGTTACATTTATACAGCTGAGAAGTTACCCCCAACACAAATTTCCTAGAATTGTCTCACGCAGATCGATACAAGTAATTTGTCAGGACTATTCAAAACTACTGTACTTTCCTCGGCCTCTCTATTTCCTGGTATTCGTATGCCCGAGGTAACCGTGCGTTCCTTTCATTATTAAAGTTTCTGCTATTTAAAGTGAATGAGTTGAGGACAAAGTTTTTGACTGCACGAAAAGAATTAAGTGTATAACAAGATTCTCAATAGATATTTAGTGATGTGAACATGCCACTAGCTGTTATAACTTTACTCACTTCGATATAGTGAAATTCTTTGTGTGGTTTTTAAAATCAGTAAATAATCACAGAAAAATTCATAAAGATCATAAACAGACATTAAAAGGACTTTAAACTTTAAAATAGACAACGAAAATAGGACAAAAAAATAACAAAATAATATCTGGCCCTACCGACTTGAAATGTATGGAAACATGTTCATTTCTTTCAGACTCTTAAATGTATCCCCCAGATATAAAATACATTTTGCTTAATTTTCGGGTTCTGGTAATAATTAACGTGTCGTGCTACGACATTAATCGTTAGTTTGAGTTCCTGAATGGGAAGGATAACGACGCATTTCTCTTACAAGCCGTGGTATATTGGGCTTAACACTAGAAATGTGTATTTAAGTTCTGATATTGCGATTTTCAAAAAAGTTATATACCCCCGTATAACAAACGTCGACAGTAATACCATCTTATATTTATGTTTTAGTTTAATTGTGCTAAACTGGACAAAAAATATACATTTGTTTGTAAGGAATGTTAGGAAAAACAAACCGCACACCCCGATCATTACACTTGAGCGACCCTTCGTTTTCAGGCACGTAGTGGGAACAAAGTTTTCTGACACTTAAGTTTCTAAGGTTCCTAAGGTTATTCTGCAGGTCTTCTTGCAATAGTTTCTCCACATCGCCGGTGTTTACTGCATTTGATGCTGTCTGTTACTGGTTTAAGCCGCTTTTAAATTACTAATAAATTATCGTTCTCGCTCCAGCTCGACTGCGCGAACAAGTAGTTCTTTAATCCCACATTGTTAATCTGCACTTATAGATGTTGCTGAAACTGTGTTGATTATTTTCAAAATTAAACAATATCTCAAAAATCTAATTGCAATACTGTACCCAGTCAGGGGCTCGCTGCAAAAACTTTAAAAAATATAGTTTCCAACTCAGTGTTACATTTTTTTGAAATTGAACATGTGTTTTTACTAGCGAACCGAAAGCTAGGTGTCAAATTAGTGATAACAGAGTTGGTTTTACTGTTCTAAACCGGACACCTTCTGAAATAGGTAAATTTTTAAAGAGTGGCAATGGATACACTGTTTCTGACGTTATGCAAAGAGTGCAGTACTGTACACAGAGTATGGTGTTACTTGCAATGTGTCTGTACTAAAAGCATGCAGTCTGCTCAGTATCTCCTGATCGGGTCGGCTGTACTGACTACTGTAACGCTACGGTTTCTGTTCTCGGCTAATACGTACTTGCAGTTGCAAGACATTAATGATTTCCTGAGAAATATTTTGTTAACGAATGAAGCTCTTTCACAAATCATGGTAATGTGAATTTGAGCAGCTGGTCGGTGCAAAATCCCCACTGGCTTCGCGAGGTTGCTCATCAACAACAGCGGAGTGTCAATGTTCGGTGTGTATCGTTGGCAACTGTGTTGTAGGTCCCTAGTTTTATTAAACCGACAGCGATACGCATCGTTTCTACAAGACACTCTGCCCCTTCTCACGGAGGACGTGGCATTGGAAACGCTTCCATCAAGATGGTTCCATTATGATGCACACTTCGTCCATGTCCACAGAGAAGTTGTGGATGCAAAGTTTAAAAATCGCTGGATAGCCAACTCGGTGCCCTGATTAGATGTCTATGGGGCGCAGTGAAAGATAGCGTGTATCAGGAACTCCCAACGGCACTAGAGAATATGAAACCAGCGTGTGCGGCAGTATCTGTAGAAACACTCCCACCTGCTTGTTCCCCTTCTCCACAAGTGTACGGATGCTGATGGTGGTCACTTTGAACATCTGCTGAAGTGACACAGTTTCATCAGATAAGACGTTACTGATTATTGTGAGAGCGTTTTTTGTCCTGGATATAATTTACAAACATGAAGTTTCTTTGAGCTAAAGACCTCTAGTAATTTTGTTTAGAAAAGTAAAACCAATTCTGCTATCCCTAATTAGACCTGTAGTTTTCAGTTTACTAGAAAAATACATGTATTCTATTTTAAAAAAATGTACTTTTGAGTTGAAAGCGATGTTTTATTAATTTCTTGGATTGTGCTTATCCTCCCATTGCGTGAGCGCCTGGCATGGGTACATTCCTGCGCAGTTAGATTTTTGACATCCTGTTTCATTTCTAAAATACTTGAGGTCGCAGAGTTAGGGAAACACCCGGTATATAAATGTAAACACTTTTTTAAGGACGGAAACTTTGTGTGTGTCCCTTACACCTTTATGACAAAACTGTAGATAATGAAGCAGATGCATTATATAGCTGAAGAATTGCCTTACTTATTGAACATCTTTCATAAATGACGAAATTCCCTCGAGCTCAGGAAGAGCGCTTATGTGATTCCATTAACTGAAAGCTTGTAAAGGGTGGAGTCTGCAGATAATGCTAATTACTCTTTTAATTATAAAGTTTCAGGGATGTGCTTCGTGAAATTTCTGATGTTTGTATAGTTTATAATTTGAATTTAAACCAGATTTCCTTAATTGTACAAAGATATGAGCAATTAACGCTTCTGCAGTAATGACCATTTGCTTTTACTATCACGCCTTTTCCAGCCTTTAATTCATATTATAGGGGTGCTTTGTTCTTGAATAACTTCGTCAGCATACAATAGAGTGCAGCAGCATTATCTGTATATATGGTAATAAAGTTTGCTTTTTATTTATCAATATTCTATAGTCACAAGTCACTGATGCCAATTCATTGTTTGGCAGTTATTTTAAAAACAAGTTTTTCGAGTGTCAGTAAAAAAATGTATAAGACTGGAATTCGTGATATGATTCAGTTTTCTTCTGTAAGGGAAAACAGCAAAGGAAATTTGTGTAAGGATTTTGCCTACATTGGATGATGCACACACCCTTCATATGAAAACGTTCGACTTTGGGTAAATTAGTTCAAACTTGGTAAAACAAGCATCAAGAAGCACCACGTCCTGTAGCTCCAAAATCAGCTGTGAAGCCAGAAATCATCGATGAAGTTCGTATATTGTTTTGGCTGACAGCTGAGAGAAAGTGCGCAAGTTAGCAGGGGTCACGGTCATCTGAGCGATTTCTTTTTACTTTGCATAATGAATTATATATAAAAATCTTTGGGATTGTTTGGAAATGTTTAAGAATCTAATCACGTTTTGTAACTTAAGGACGAAATATGAATTTGTTATGATATTCCTAAACAAAACAGCAGTCAAAACAGTGAACCACTCTAGGCGAATTGCGTTCCATCCGCTGGAAAGGTGATGGCTTCATTTTTTGAGAAGCAAAAGAAATTCTGATTGAATATTTGGAAAAGGAGAAAATCATATTGGAGAGTATTATGCATCACTTTTTGGGAAATCCAAAACATCGATCGGGGGGAAAAAGTCTGGGAGTGGCCAAAAAGGTGATGTTTCAATTTGATAATGCGCTAGTCCATTCCTCGGAATAAACTGATCGAATTAGATTTTAAATGCTTCCGCATCCATCTGTTCACCTGATTTCGTTCCCTCGAATTACCATCTGTTGCGGAAACTCAAAACTTTGCTGACTGAACACAGATTTAAGTCAAATGAAGAGTTCGTACAGAGGTGAATAGTATTTTGAGGACTTCGAAGAAACTCACTTCCGGAGGGAATCAGGCTGGAGCAAGTGCGCTGAACTTGAGGGAAATATAAAGTATGTAGCAAATACTGAATTTGTTCTTTTGATATCAAACCACCCTCGCGACCTCGGACGTGGAGAGGGGCATTGATTTGGATAAAATTTTCGTGGAGAAGCGATAATGGTTCCGTTGGAATGTTCATAGACGCGAATCGAAGGTTAATAATAATGAAGATCTTGAGGGAATGACACTGTAGATCTCATTTACGAAATGCAATCAAAAAGTTCCAGGATTAAACCTATAGTACGAAAAAAGAAAATAAAACGGAGATGCGTGGACAGCGATCATGGCCAATGACGATATTCTGTAAACATCGTCAGCTGTGCTACATTCTGTTACCATGTGCACAAGCAGATTTGCTATGTCATTATAAACTGCAAGCTAGAGCAGAGAGCCAACATCAAATTCTATGTCAAATTCGGCAAATCTGGAACGAAGCAATAAGTGGCACTCACGCTTCCATAATGACATGTCTTCCCTGGAAGAAGATGAGAGTTAAGGGCCACCGTCCACTTCGAAAATGTGAGAACCACCTGTGTACGAAGATTGTTGGAGAATCGTCCAGGACATTACTACATCAGAGATGTTACATACGGAACAGAGCAAGCGCCGCATTGCTGCAAAGTTTGGTCTGGGCTTCTAAACCCAAACAAGAGGATAACCTGTCAGAATCACCATCAGCGTTCTCCGGACTTGCCCTCTTCTAGAAGATGAGGAAAAGATGAAGCATCACTATTTTGACTCCGTGAACGAGCTCCAGCACTTGACACTCTATGAGAACAGCATTTCCAGCAATATTTACAAAGTGCAAACGGGCGCTGGAAGGGTGTGTCGCTGCAGAAAGGGACTGTTTTAAAATTTAAATCAAGTATATACTTTTTGTGTATGAAATATTCCATCTGAAATCGGACAAAATGTTTTAAAAATTGAAAGTATATATTTTTTTTAAAGTCAATGAATTTTTTTTAAATAGATGAAGGATGGTGAGAGAACTATTTCTGCAAAATATGAAACACTTGTTCCAAGTGCATTTCGTTTAATAAATGTTAAATATTTGGCATTTTAAGAAAATTTGCATTTTAAAAATAATTAATTATTCCTGAAATTATACACTAGAAAAAACACAAATTAAAATAATTATACCTTGCCTTCTTTTTAAGCTTTCTAAAAGGCAACTAACACTTATTCCTTTAACCAGATTTTTTTTTTATTTCATTATAACATATTTTAAAGAGATACAATCTTCGGCAATACCACAAGTGCTGATAATATTTCGATGATTTATTGAAGTTAGCGAATGTTTGTTATCATGTGTTTGAAAGCTCAATTAAATTACATAAGAAAAATTATAAGCAAGATGGGGATTCGGTAAGATACTTGTAATGCGAGAACGATGCCATTTTTGCACTTTGTTATAATCATTGAAGTAATTTGGCTTACCTGTCTGATCTTTCTGAATATATACACTAATTGTATTAGCTTATTCAAAGCGGAACCGCTTGGAGCTCTAAAATAAAATTCAACTGAACACTATTATAACAATTACCATTTACTACACTTTTGTATTAATTTTGTCTAATTTCGTGTTGTGATGAAAACTTCTAGGGTTCCTAGATCCCTAGTCGAATCGAAGCAGAGATTATAGGAATAAAAGAAATGAATGCAGGAGAAAAAACTATCAATTTAGTTTTCGAACAGCATGCTTTAAAACTATAGATTAAGTTCCATTCTGAATGATGAATAACGTATCAATCAGACTGTACGTGGCTGAAAGGCGCTCGCTTGCAATTATCACTTCAAAGTACAGTGTGTTCGTAAAGTCATGGTGCAGTTTTGAACAGTTCCACAAAAGCAACGAAAGAAGACGGAAATGTAAAACATTCACCAAATGAAAGAAAATCCCTCCAAGTTTGCGTGCACGTTTAGTGCAGTTCGATGTGGCTTCCGCTTGTTGTCCTACACACATCTAAACAATATTCTAATCAATTCCACACACGACTAAGGACATCAAGTGCAACAGAGTGAACAACATCTTTGATTCTCTGTTTTAATACGAGGGCTATTTTTTTTCAACCTCCGATAGGACATAACAAAAAGACAAAACCGAAACACAAAATGTCTTTATTATTAGAAGTTAGGTACAGTCACGGTTGCTTTTCCACATAGTCACCGTGAATATCAAGACATTTGTCATATCGATAGATGAGCTTTCCAATATCCTCTTTGTAGAAGTCTGCCGCCAGCATATGGAAATATTTTTTTTTTTTTTTTTTTTGGAAATCCAGCATGCACAAAGTTTTCGATAGCCTAGGTATTCTGTAAAAATCGTGTACAGGCTGACCTTGAAATGTCCAAAAATTACACAGACTGATGGTAAACCTTCGTCTCTCTCGAACCACTTGATCAACACGCTGAACAATGTCTTCACTAGCAACAGACCTACGTCCTTGTCCATCTTCAACATGAACATCAGTTCGACCTTTTTTAAATTTCCTACACTATTCACTGTACACATAGCCCCACAAGTAAAATTCTAAAGGCGTTAAGTTCGACGATCGTGGTGGCCATGCCTATCCACCTGTGGGGAAATGTTATATCCAGAAGCTCGCTAACAATTTTGGCTCATCATTAAACATAATCTTCCGTTTGATTGTTCATCAGGTCCATCTCATCAAGATCTGTACAGAACTCTAAACAGTTGCGCGGATAACGTGTAACAACTACAGTTAGTAACCCTTAAATTGGAGACGTTTCTTTAAAACTTTATGAACTGTAGTCTTCCTCAGGACTAGATTTCGAGAACAGGTGCGCATCGACTTCTTGGGGCTCCTTAGGTAGGTATCCCGTATAGCTTCAACAGACTCGTCACTAACCGAAGGCCTAGCTGAACGTTTTTTGGCCCTTCATCGTTACGCGCGGTGATATTAACGACGAACACGTGTCACGGATTCGAATTTTGCAGGCCGCAGGTCGCATTGAACTTTCCTTTGCACCTTCCACATTTTGACTAAATGACATGATTCGCTTCACTGTTGTGTTGCGTCATTACCTACGCGCGCACAAAATTAAAATTTATGCTTCAGAAACTCTTTGACATACTCTTCAACGTATCTTATGTTTCAACCTTTGGCTTCGTTTCATCTAGCCATTATACGTCTTCAAAACCGCACCATTACTTTACGGACACACTCTATTAAAATATTCTACACTAAAAAGGGAATAATTATCACTTTTAAAATGTACAGTCCGGTATTAAAAGTAGCTTACAAAATTTAAAACTACTAATAAAAATTTATTTTAGCACGCCAAGGAGAGTTGTTGTCATATGTCAAATGCGCGGGTTTTCTTGTTGATATGCCTGAACTGTTAAGCGCACTCCCGCCTCGTTTCGAATTTATTTCTTTCTCTTCCTCTTAAAGATACCAGTAATATGAAAGGTGTTATCTTTTCATTGTAAGTAAGATCAACATGGATTGCAAAAATATTTTAAAATGACTGCAAAATGATGAAACAAATTAATTGCAGAAACGGAATGATGTTTAGTATAAAACTATTTATAGCAAACAGTTTATTAGGAACTTTCACTTAATATTAATTTGGTTTATATATTCCTAGAGTTAAAAAATACTCTTAATTTAATTCCCTTGTAGCATAGAAACTACTTGTGAAATATTATCCACATTTTGCATGAAGCGTACTATCTATTGTCTCTACAAGTTCAGAATGTCTTAATTAAAATAAACATATAGTCCGGCGAAAGTTTTTTCCCTGTGAACGAGTTCCCACTCGTTTGCTGCTCGGGACAGGAAGCAACTGCTTGCTTATTTGTTGACCTTGCTGACTGCCCCAGCCGTAGCGCAGCTGTTCCCGGGTGTGTGTTGTATTGTTCGTTTCTTAATTCGACAATATACATAAAATGTATTATGCCCTGTGTGTTTACGGCACAGCGTGTCTTCATATACGATTCATATGTGTTAACTCAGAGATGAAAGAATCATAGGACCATTTTTCTTTTAGCATACAGTTTATTCTGTTGTGTGTGAATACCATACTGATCCCTTTTTTTCAGAGAATTAACCGATAGGGAGTGTGAACGTACATTTTTTCAACAGGACTCTGCCACTGCTCACACTGCGAATAATTTCATGAGAGCAATTCACAATGTATTTCCACAAGATAAAGTTATTAGCAGGGATTTGTGATTCCCTCGGCCTCTGATTTAACAGCCTGAGGCTATTATCTCTGAGGTAAAAAAAAAGGTCATGTACAAGACGAATCCGCACACCATACAAGAACTCAAAGATAATATTCATCAGGAAATTGTCCCAAATTCTCAAAATGAACTACGGCGAGTAATGGATAAATTTCTAAAGAGGAACCCAAATTGTGTAGAGAATGAAGGCATTTTCAACATCTCGTTTGATAATTTGATAAGTAATGCGCCTCTTAATTCGGTTTGTGTATGTTGTATGGTTGGCCCCTTAACTCTCTTCCCGCTAATCACAGAAATCCGACTGATCGGCTGACAAGCGGCGCGCTCGCTCATAGTAAACCACTCAGGTGGAAAACAAAACTGATCGCAAGCTAGACGTTTTTCGGTCCGATTTAACATGAACTAGTATCTTGCATCAATCCACATTGAGGTTGCTACAAAAGGTTTTAGAGGTTGCAGTGCACCATCTTAGTTGCAGAATAAAAATATCAGGAAATTATCACTTTATTTTATCCCATTATCTTATTAAAAACATATTACAAAGAACAATCTGTTACCATATCGATTAAAATATTAACCTGTTCATAAGGAAAAACAAAATGTACGCTGCAGAGATGCTGGCCAATGCCGAGGCTCCATCTGAAACATACAATAAGAGCTCAGGAGAAACTTTGCATCATTTAAATATCTTAAAATTTCATAAATAGAACTGAAAAGCAACGTAAATGATTATAGCTAGCACATTTTCATAACAGCCGTGGATCTTATGCGGAGTATTGTTGCGATTTTAATAGTGGTAGGCCGTAGGGTAATGAGGATTGGTTCCTTCCCCACAATACACGAAGCCAATCAGCAATGTGCTCGTTGACATCGCTGCCTTGTAGTCGCAAATTAAAACACTTATTTAAATGATGATGTTTAAATATGAGGGACATTCGGAAATGTTTAACAATAGTATTTATTATGCAACATGGTTTAATGTACAAGGGATCTCTCAATATAGTTCCCACCAACGTCTATGCAACGTTGCCATCTTCCTCATTACATCGTTGTTTTGGAGTACTACGCCACCAATAGTGGACAACTTCCTGACTTTCCTCGTTGTTACCTCGTTTCATGAGCCGAGATCCTATGAATATGGTAGGTTTGGTACAAAAAACGAACCAACTTTGTGGTCATAGCGTTGCTGTTGCTATTGTCATGTTGGAGGAACATTTCTGTCCATATTGCTGAATCCTGCAGCATGTTTGAAGTGTCTCCAAAGACGGTGATCATCTGCTTGCCCACTGATGGAACACGAAATTTCTTGAGCTGGGCCTCCATGGATGTTTCCGTGGCATGGCTTGTAGTTTCTTCTCTAGTGTGTGGTAATGACACCATGATTCGTCACCAGCTACCACCTTCTCCAAAAAATCTGGGTCTTCATAATGCATTTTCAGTAGCTGACGATAGACTTGAGCCCTTGTGCCCTGCTGTGCCTGTATCAAGTCCCTGAATACAGTGTATGCATACCTTTTTCATATTCACATCGGCGTGAAAAATGGTGTGCAAGATTACGCGGCCGAGGTTTGTATGACGTTTGTTCACGAAAGGCGATGCGTCTATCAATCATAATCAATTCAGACACAACCTTAATGTGACTGGGAGACCGCAATGTTGACGGACATGTGGGCAGATTCCCTGCCGCTGGCGAACCCATTTGACTGTCTTCTTTGCAGAAGCTTCTTGACCACATACCGCAGTTAAACGTCTATGAATTTCTGAAGTTAACGTCTTCCTTTTACAAAAAATACCGTCCATCTTTGACCACGTGTTTCTCTACTTGACAACAAACGAATATTGTCCTTCTACACACTCTTACAATCGCCATCTAGTGTCTGCATGGTGTACTAATCAGTCCATCATTCTACGAATAGTAATGGGGTATTCGTAAAAATCGCCATTGTAAATCATTTCCGAATGTCCCTCGTATGAAAAAGTGTCATTTAAACATCTGCATTGAAGATTGCTGCTAAAATGTGATCATTTTTACGTGCTGGGGGTACGCTTCAGTGCAGATAGAACTTCGCGCACGATTTCCGGCGCATGCGCACTTCTTTCCCGACGGTTGAAGATTCATTGACTAGCCTAGTGTGGAATCCCCGGATTGTTATGGAATTGTGCTAGCTATACAAAAATTACATTTGGATTAATTTATTTATCATCTATTATTTTAAAATGAATCTAAATTAATATCAGTGTGTTTAATGAGCGTTTTAACTATGTGAAAGATTGTCCAGTGATAGTTCATTGTTTCTGTAAGGCAGGAAATATTTGTATTTAGTCACACCAAAGATGTTTTAGTTAAAACCATGCATGGAACAAGTACTTAGTAGTAATAACAAAATGGCATGGTTTTTCTGTTCAAACTAGTAACAAAAAGGAAGAAAAGATCACAAAAATTTAAATTTGTAAACTTAACAATAAATTAAATCTACATGTGTCCCAGTGAGTCATCTGCCAGTCAACGCATGGACTACAGCGGCCGATATCGATTAAATCTCCGGCGTTAATCTCCCTGCTGAAAGTCATTTCATGGGGCAAGTTAGTTCTTTCACTAAATCTGTTGATGTTTTGCTTCTGGTGCTATAACAGTTACTCTAAATTTGCAAGTAAATTTATTATCATGTGTGTGAATTAAATTTAGAGTACTGAAATGCCACCTCTGAACTTAACACTAATGCAGTGTGTTGGCAATTTGTAGAAAATTTTCCTGGTGTTTGGTTCCACACAGATACACTGTATAGCTGCAAAAATTACGGCAATCTCATTTTTTGATATTCAAGGAATGGTTTACCAGCATGTGTCCGCACATACAATTGTAACTGAGCACTACTCTAGAGATGTCCCGAAAACTCTGCTAGGGCATATACACCCAAAAGGCCACATTTTCGTGCAACAAGCTGGATGCTGCATCAAGATAATGCATAGTCGCACACTGCAAATGTTTTTGGTAAATTTCTCCAAAAAAAAAAAAAAAAGGTGAAATATGCTCCTCAGCTTCCCAATATTTGATTGTGACTTTTTATTTTCCATAAATTGAGGAAATATCTTCACAGGAGGGATTTCCCATTATGAGAAGTAGTGTTGAAGGCTACAGAGGTGATTCTAAAGGATCTGCCAAAAAATAATTTTAATATGTCTTTGAAGACTGACAGAAACCCTAGGACAGGTGCATTGCATGCAAAGGAGTATTCTTTGAGATAGATTAAGTAATGGTTTGCTGTCAAAAAAATTATCATCATTCTTTATTGAGCAGTCCTCGCACCGTTTAGGTTTTTACAAATTTTGGCAAATTTACTAAAGAATGTAAAATAAAATTTTAAAATGTAAAAGACCACATAAAAGCTTAATAAATAAAATTGGAAAATATGAAAAAATATTAAGGTTTTTCAAATTATGAACAATTTTTCAAATATTATGAAATATGAAAAACTAAATTGCATCTACTGGATTCTATGCATGCTAAAACATAGAAAGTACTCTGCGATTAATGCTCTAAAATATGACATATTTTTTTGTTCTTAGTTATAAGCAGTTATGTGGTATATCTATCATCACTATTATCCCTCTATAAATTTAATTGTTATTATGCCCAATTTTTAATTTAATATTTTTCTGCTATATATAATTATTTAATTATTTTAGATTTATGCTTAAAATTTTACTATTATGCATTAAGTCATTCTTAGAATATTATTTGTTCATTTATTGTCAGTATTTTTAGTGGATAGTGTATTTAAAATTATTGTATCAATAGATTTACTTCTAAATTGTTTTAATTTGCATTTTTATTACTGTTACTTTACTAATTTTATATTGAAAGTATATTGATAATGTAAAAGAGAAGTCTGAATGACATAAACATAGATCTTGAAATATCTTTTCTTTTAAAACAATAATTTCCAATCCAGTAAAACCAAAGAATTGTAACATATGGTTCCCTATTTTCACATATAACAAAGAAAATGTTGATACACTTTTAAAGTCACTGCCATAAGTAAACAAACAAACAAACATACTTCTTCTTCTTCTTCTTCTTCTTCTTCTTCTTCTTCTTCCTCTTCTTCTTCTTCTTCTTCTTCTTCTTCTTCCTCTTCTTCTTTTTCTTTAGTTAATGGAATTAGTTTGAAGTACATGCAAAACTTATGAACAGATCTGGTAAATATTCGTGCTAATTTGTGAAATTTAAAAAATAGTATTAGTTTTACATCTTCTGTCATTTTGTTATTATGTTACTAAAAAGTATGTGTTCCTCTTTTAAAGTTATAAATAAAATTCTTGAGCAAGTACAAAATGAATGGAATCTATAAGTCTTTTGCATGCTGAGTTCAAATGTTCTTCGAGATTTTTTCCATCAGGCAGGATTTTTTGTAGCATATGTTTGAAAAAATTAGTAATTACAAAATACTAAAAAAAAAATATTCAATATACATAAATATCATTAACAGAGAGGTTAGTATACAGCAATACCAGTGGCTTGAAGTTAAAAGTGGTGTCAACCCCAGGGGGCAGCAGTATGAAGATAGCTGAAAATGATCGCATGGCTGCAGGGGAAAGGAGAACAAGATATAATACAATGCTTGGGAAATTCAAAGGAGGAAGAGTGAGTGAACTAATTAGACTAATTAGGTGGTGTTGTGGAATGTGGAGAGATTAAGATCAAAGTTGAAAAGTGGTGGATGTTTGAAGTGTTAAAAAAAGGAGACATGACTGCAGTGCTAGAGACTTGGTTAGACAAGGATAAAAAAATTGTGATGGATGGTTATGATTATATAGGAGTTTATGGTATAAGGGAGAGGATTTCAGGAGGTATAGGGATATTTATAAATAAAGATAATGGAGTTAAGGTGAAATGTACCAAACCAAAGGTAAATTAGAGATGAAAGTTGTTAGAATAAACTTATAGAAGGCCCCTGTATTATCCATAAAATGGTTGAAGTCAAGATGTTGTACTCAGTAGAAATTTGGGGAGTGCCTTAGGGATGTAGTGCACAGAATGATTTGTAGAGAAGCTTTGGGATTACCCTCCCCCAAAAAAATTCTCTGATGGGGTAAGTTTAGTCAAACTAGGAAAGGTAGGAAGGAAAAGTATAATCTTGGAGAGAATTTTGGCCTTAAGTGAGATAATAATAATGTATTAAAAGAATGTCTTATATATATATAAATTAAAGAGAAGTCCTGAAAAGGGAGAGTTGGTACAGGGAGGTGGGGATGTTAGAAGAAATAGAAATGGGGGATATAAGGAGACTGGGTGAAATGATCATAGTGGAATATGGAAGGTAGTGAGACAGAGGATACAGGATATTGAGAAGCAAAAAATCTGGGCTAGTTAAGAAGATAAAAGTTTCTTGGTTTTATATAAAACAGTTAAAAAGAACTGGGGGTGAGAGAGTTACATTGAAATTTGTGATCAAAATTGATGGGTCTGACATGGATGCATATAGGAGTAATATTCCTAAAAGCACTGAGAATGACAAACAAGGTAGGATGTATTATGTGTGAGAAAATAGATAGTGTGGTTCATTATTTACTGGAGTGTGAGAAAATTAAATGATGGCAAGATAATATATGGGATGATAAATGGAATAAATTGCAGGAAGATATAATAGTAATAGAAATGCTAGTAAATAAGAGGGAGGAAAATATACAAATGATGGGAGAGTCTAAGAAAAGTAAGGGAGAAGTGGTGAAGAAGTATGAAGAAAAAGAAAGAGGTTAAAAATAATGATGATGATTTCCCCCCCCCCCCGCCCCCCCGTCCAGGCTAGAGTCAGGTGGTTGAAGTAAGAAAGAAATCAGGAATTGTATTAGAATCCATGGTATATATGTCAATGTAAAGGATGTATAACAGATTGTAATGTTGTTCATTAATAAATTCATTCATTCATACATGTTGCATCACACAGCTTTGTATTCACTTACTATTTCGCTATAGTTTTCTTCTTTATTATTGGCAAGAAAATGACAACACAGATTTTTTAATGATTTCCATGCTGCTTTGCAGTATATTCCAAACTTTGAGCCTGGAACTTAAACCCCAGTCAACTGACAAATTTAAATCCTGTATAAGATTGTTAAGATCTTCTTTAGTTAAGTTAAAAAGTAATTACTGATGAAAAACTTTCTTCAAATCACTTGTCTTGTTTCTTTGGCCTTCAGTATGAGGTCTCAGAGTCAGAGTTGTCATTTAAGATCACGAAATCTGAATACTTTGGTAAAGGATACTCTTTAGGAACCGAAAATGACATATGTGTATCTTTTTCCCATCTAATGAGAAGCCTAACACATGACACACAGCATATATTTTGGGTCCAGATTTTATCAAAATCATCAGGTTTTCATCCAAAATAAAGTGATAACACTTTTTCACAAGACATGTGAAATGCTACATCTGAGATTTTAAAGTTATTTCACCATACACATAGCAGAAATTATTTGGATGGTTTAAGCACTTTCTTAACATATTGAAAATAATAAAACATAACAATAAAAACAATAATACAGCAGAAAACACTACGTATATTGATGAGCTCACTACAATTTCGAACCCGGCCAGGACCGATGGATTTTTTCGGGGCGTAAAATCCTAAATATGGCTTCCTTCGGAAGGGAAGTAAAGCCATGGGTCCCGTATCGTACATTTACGGCACGATAAAGAACCTCAAGCCTGAAAGAAAGGCTTCTGAGCAAAATTTGTCGGCTCTTTCACGCCCTGAGTTGAATGGGACGCTGATGACCTCAGATGTTAAAGAGCGTCCATAAATAAATCATTCAAAAAAAAAAATTCACTACAATTTCAATACTGGCAAATGTTTGTCTGCTTACTATAACATAAAAATATTTAAACATGAATAAGCCTGCACAGAGATAGAACAAGTTTCAGCATCAATCAGTCTGCAGTGTTTGCCAACTTATTCTGAATATAATTGCCTCTTCTATAATAATAATAATAATAATAATAATAATAATAATAATAATAATAACCTAGAAAGCCTAATATATGGAAGTACATTATACAAAAATGATGCAAAAAATTATGCCTAATGGAAAAATTCGGATTACATATTTGAATTCAGAATAAAAAAGCTGCATTGAAGTCAGTATTCAGTTTTCTATGTTGACCAGTTTTAACGATCTGTTGAATATCTGAAGAAGTTCATCTTTGCGCAACACTGTTTATTTTTAAAAGTAAAAATTCAAGAAATATATGAGAACATCTATGATTTCTGACATAGAAATGTACCATTTGCCACTGCTAAGCCATTTGTAGAGAAAAACAGAACAATGAAAATGATTGTTTAGGGAAGTTGAAAAAAAAGAATTGAGTGATGTCTTACTGCAATGGCCGTTTACTTCCTCAGCATGTGGAGCACAGATACACTTGTTGTTTTGACATATTGCAGCCCCCAGGTTCATTATGCACTGTGCAGTGTCTGTACAACTCTCTCCAAGCTTTGCTACCTCTAAAATAAAAGAAAAATAAAGCAATTAACACCTCAGTTGATCTTGTTCATAAGAAACTTTAGAGAAATACCAATTCAGTTGCACTTACGTTGAAGACATTCTGTATCATTCATAGCTGATACATAGCCCTCTTTGCAAGCACAGTGAAACAGATCCCTTTTACGCTTGTCACAGAATGAGTTGCTCAGACCACTGTTAGCCTCTCCAAAACAGTCAAAGTCATTCTCACAGTTTCCTCCAATCACTGAAACAATAGAGTGTCGTATTGTTTGAACAAAAGACATGGATAAAGATCTGAAAGTATTACAGTGAAATTAAATTTAAATAAATTCATAAATCAACTTTAGTGAAAGGAAAAGCAATAGTGTTGTAGGTTTAGAGAAGAGCATGCAAACGTTGGTAATGAGAAGTAGGAAATCTAGTTTCATACAGTACTGAACATGTGAATATAAAATTTTCCAGGCAATCACTATTTCCAAGTTAGGGACTTCTGTCTCATTTCAGCTAGAATAGTGTCTGAAAGTATTAGATGCTGATGAAAAAGTGAAAACTGTACATACATTTTTGAACTGGTATGAGAAAAGAGATGTTTTTTCCCCCATAATATTTTAAGACTTTCATGACCAGCATTCATTTAATCAAAATTTAAAACTTCAGGGCTGTTATGCAGTTTGGACATCATGTTAAAATCATACTGATGATCTTAAAAAAAATTAAATAACTACTATGAACATTTTACAAAAGCAACTGATGCCGTCCCCCTATGTTATCCATATTTAATACCTGTCAGTCAATTGCAAAGCATTAATAACTGAGAGTTATCTCTCTCTCATCCTTAGCTCAATGAGAATGGGCAAAGCCAAATTGCAAAACATTACCAAAAGACCCTCATATTCTTATGAAATTGCTAGTTTTTGGAGGTTACTGTAAATGTTCATAATTTCTTCTTTTTATTTCTTCCTTCCAGATAAAGTTGAATTATTATTATTATTATTATTATTATTATTATTATTATTATTATTATTATTATTATTATTTTATTCTCACAGGATATTAGAGAACATAAAGGTTATTAAATTTGCACAGGACACTAGGATTTAGAGTCATAATGATGTATCTAAAAAGATTAGCCATTTTAATTCATCAGCAGAGCACAGAAGTTCAGGCATTTATTTTAGTTAAAATAGGCTAGCAAAAAGAGAAATAATCAAAATTAAAATACTGAAAACAGACAGTAATATAATTAAAATAGCATTTATTAAAAGTGAAAACAGAATAATATCACTCATTATTAATCCAAATAGGCATTTAAGATACTTAATTCTTTCTTTATCACATAATTAAAACACTTAAGCTTACTTTCTTTGGTTATAAGCAACAACAAGATGTTTTTTTTCAAGGTACAAACTGTCATAGTTAGCCACTTGTCAGAGAGAACATTTTTCATCATAGAAAAAAAAATGTTCTACTTCCACTGAAGTGAGTGAAGCATATTTAAAATGCGCTATTTTGGAAGGACTCATACCAGTTACAAAAGAACATTCACCTATCAGGACATCATGGAAATGTTAATCAAGACAAAGTAAAGTAGTTTTGAATAGTCCTGACAAATGAACAAAACATGTGCAGTGGTTTTGGTTGAGTTCATTTTCTGTTTATGCCTTTATAGGGGAATTAAGTTCTTACTTTCATAACAAATACATTGTAAGGACAGTTTATTCCACAGCTGTACTGCTGTCATCTTTCTTGCTCGCATTTTTTGTTACATTTATGCAGCTGAGAAGTTATCCCATCACAAATTTCCTAGAATTATATCGCACAGATTGATACAAAGTCATTCACCAGGACTATTCAAAGACTCGCCCTCTCTATTTGCTGGTATTAGTATGCCCGAGGTAACTATGCGTTCCTTTCACTAATGAAGGCTCTGCTGTTTAAAGAGCTTAAGTGAATGAGTTGAGGAGAAGGTTTTTCACTGCTTGAAAAGAAATAAATGTATAACAAGATTCTAATTAGACATTTTTGTGATTGAATATACCATTTTAATTTTTATAACTTTTTGCATTTCAATATATTGCAAATCTTTGTGTGCTTTTTACAATGCATAAATAATCGCAAAAAAAAAAAAAAAAACATGTTAATACAAAACAGGCAAAAAAAAAAAATAAATTTAAACCTTAAAATAGAGAAGCCAAAATAGCATAAAAGTCAAAATAAAAACTGGTCCTACTGACCCCAAATGTATGGAAACATGTTCATTTTTATTTGACTCTTAAATACCACCCAAATAGAAAAGGCATTTTGCCTAACTCTCTTACTCTGTTTATCAGATTATTATAGACTTGAGAAACCAATCTATTTAATGCCAAACCAAACAGAAGGTATATCTTTAACTGTAATAAAAATATTATGTTGTATATATAGAAATGCACATTATTATTTAATGGCATAACAGCATCTCACCTTGTACATTATTTTGGCTTCGTATATTATGCTACGATAATAATATGGTGTTGAATATCATAACAACGTATGTGCAGATCCATCATTTTGTTTCTAAATATGAACTATGTGTTTTTAGATTATAAATCAAAATGCAGATCATTTGCTTTATATTCACTCCTTGCTGGTGCAATACTTGATCATTACTGCTGTGTAACTACTGCAACAACTTCCAAGTGTGAAATTCATGACTGATGCTCTTAAGATGCAAGATGCTCAGGAGCTGTTTTACAACAGTGAAATGGAGTACTCAAAAGCAAATTTTGACTTCCTACCCTCTACAATTGTGAAAACTTCTAGAAAGTGATGTGAAACTTGAAACCTCAGTTGAACTTGTCAACAAAACTCAAGTTGTGCTTGGCAATGTATGTGGTGAAAAATAAAATGTAAAGCTACATAATAATCTGGTGTACTGCTCCATGTGCTTGATTAATGGAATGCTAATTGGTGAAAACTTCAATATATTTGATTTCTAAGAAGAATTGGCATCCAGTGACTTAGCATATTTTAAGTATGCTCCATTTTTAAGGATACTGGATAGAGATTTTGGATCAAAAAAAAAAAAATCTATGTTTGACTTTATGCATAACATGAAACTACATAGTTTGTGTATTAGCCCAATTATTGTTTTTGTCTGTTGTCAATGTTGAAAATGCAAATAAGTATGAGAATATTAAGTATAAAATAAATCAAAGGCAAAGGGGATTCTTTGAACTAGACAATTCATACCTACTCCTGCAAAAGGAAGAAAGGAAGATGACCATTAGCATTATTTATGAATTCAATTGACATATGCACAATTACAGCATACATAATATTTTTGGGTGATAATCCAACCTGGAATATAACTTAATAACTACAAAAAGTTTAGAGGCCACATATTCCTTGCTGAATTGGCTGAAAATTTTATTTAGCCTTATATAAAATTAAGGCCAAAATTAGAACTTTACAAGTCAGCTGTTCAGTGAGTGGAAAATGCTATTAGTATAAGTAAAGGCTTACACCCTATAATGTTTCTAAAGAAGAAGTGGTGCTATTTGTGTGATTAATAAAATGTCCATGTTGAACATTCAGTGGCCATGCAAAATGCAAAAATTACTTCTATAAAAATATAGTGAAAGCGTAATTAGTATTGGGAAACAAGACACCCTTTTTGAAATGATATCATTAAATCATTATGTTTATGTTCGACATTAAAACTATGAGTGTGACTGACAGTATGTTTTTTTCCTAAGCTTTAAGTTTATGGAGAGAAGAAAAAAAGGTATGAATATATATATATATGTTGGATAAAAATAAGATTTGCCCTAGAGTTTTTGTATTAAAGATGTTTCAATAACTTACAATTTAAATGTTGCACTTATTAGCTATGTAAAATTATCTATACATTAAATGTGCTTTATGTTTAAATAAATAAATATTTCTGAAAATACCAGTGCTCCATTATTCCAGAATTCCCAAATAAATACAGTGAGTCTGGGAGACACATCTTAGGTGATTATAGTAACAAAAGAGCTTAGTATCCCAGAGTTAATAACTTCACTTCATAGTTCTGTAGAATAGAGAGTAGCGATAACCTCAGAAGTGTGATTCCTAAATACAAATACAAAGTGATGTTGTGATCTGACACCCTCAGTTAAAGTTAATATGAATGGATATTTTATTATTTCTACTCATTTACATTACAATTTTACAATATTTCATTGACCATGCAGTGGTTGTTGTTTCAGGATCCTATACAGCTAAACACCCAGGTAGTTGTGTACATGGTCATATTTCACTTCCTTTGCGTTTATCACTTTCCCTCACCACTTTTCTCGAACTTTCCCTACAAAATGTGTAATCTGAATCAAAAATTCTTTTCTACTATTACTTTTATACCAAAATTTCTGTCTGCATATTATTCTACTTGTTGTTCCATATTTCCTCTCTCTGTCCTTTGTTTTCTGTACATTCTAATATAGAGTGCAAATTCTTATCTGCATTGCCACATAATGGGCACAATTCTTTGTCAACTTTTAAACCACTTATCATTGTTCCCGTTCTTGCTCATGTCATACCCTCCCTTCCCATTTTATCACATACATCGATATATTTATTCCTACCACAGTCTTTCTTAAAACTCGTATAATATATCAGAGTATTCTTATCCCTTAATATCCTGTTTCTCTACATCGTCAATTCTTTCACTTTATTCCATAGGTTAAAGGTTAATATTAAATCAGGTATAACTTGCAAAAACAATAACTTTTTTAAAGTCAGAAAAATGCATGAACAAAATTACGTATTTTTTCTTATGTAATAAATAATTTAAATTGGAAAATATTGTTGACCATATATAAATATATCCTAATGACAATCAGATATCACATATCAGCCACACATACTCATAGGAGAACAAGATAGTATTTATCTTTTGCATTTATCTCAAAACATGAACTTTGTAGATAGGTTGTTATGACTCTAAGCACCTGAACTGACACTTGATACTCACCGCAACGATTTTCCTTTTGAATGTATCCCTTACGGCAACTGCACACATTGTTGAAACACCATACGACCTTTATGTCATCATTTGAAGTAATGGAGCAGTCCCTGTGATCCACGCACTGTTCCCCCAGTTCTGTAACATAACAGAAACAGGCTGAAAGAAGTTAAGCAATATTTTTAGATTAACTTTTGAATTGATGCATAAGTTGGTAGTGTTTTTTGCTGTGGCAAAAGTTTTATTTGATACTCTTTTGAAATGGGCAGAAGACAGAAACTAATTTTTTCTTTCATTATTTATGGCTGTATGCCAATGCTGGGACCATCTCCTTGGTCTAATGGTTAGCGTTGCTAACTGCTGGCTGGGAGGCCTGGGTTCGATTCCTAATAACTACTTAGGCATTTTTCTAAGTTAGGGAGGTCTGGAACAGGGTCCACCAGCCTAGTGAGGACAACTGGGAAGCTGCCTAATGGAGAGGTGGCTTTCTTCTATCACGAAAACCGCATGATAGGCGACCGGTGGGGGGCCGGCATGCTCATCACATGCTTCCCTGCAATGAAGTCGTAAGACGGAGGTAGAGGAAGCAGAGGTCGCCGCGGCAGGCTGCGGCACCAAATGAGAAGAATAGTTTTTGGATCTGAGTTTCCTAGAAGATTGTGGCGCAAGATCGTGGAAATAAGGTGGATGTAGAACAACTTCCAACTATGAGGGATGTTTTAAAAGTTTTCGGCCTGACCAAGAAAACACAGGATTTAAGAGAAATGTTCTTTTATTTTTCAACATAGTCACTTTGTAAATCAATACGTATTGTCCAACAACTTTCCAACTTTTTAATACTCTTAGTACAAAAGATTTGTCCAACTTGAAAAATAAGCGTCTGTCTCAGTTTCAACCTCATCATTTGATGTGAATCTTCCACCACCCACCATCACAACTGGAAACAAAAAGTAATCGCTGGGAGCCAAATCCGGTGAATATGGCGGATGTGGAAGCACTTGGAAGTAAAGTTCATACTTTTTTGCAGTAACACTCCCAGACATGTGTGAAGGCGCATTATCTGATGAAAGAGAACTTTCGCAAAGTGCGGATATTTAACCTGAATAGCATCCTTCAATGGTCCAGTGGTAGCGTAATCCTCTCAGGTGATGGTTCTGCCCTTCTGGAGGTACTCTACGAGCACCACACCATGAGAATCCCAGACAACTGTAGCCATGAGTTTTTCTGCAGATAGAACCGTTTTTGCTTTCTTTGGTGCACTTTCACCTGTTGCCACCCCACTGTTTGGACTGCTTCTTCTTCTCTGGCATGTAGTGATGAATCTATGTTTCATCTACTGTTATGAAACAGAGAAACTCACTGGAATTACGTTTAAACAAGTCTAAACACTCTCGCAAAATGTTCATTCGAATGCGTTTTTATTCCATTGTTAATAAAAGCAGCACGCATCAAGCTGAAAGCTGTCTAATGCCCGAAACTTCTTGTAAAATGTATTAACACGGTCCATTGAGGTCTTTGCAATGTCAGCCAACTCGCGTACTTAATTGGCGATCATTTAGTGCATCATTGTGAATTTTTGTCACAATTTCGTCGGTCGTAGCAGTTTTGGACGCTCTGACTGTATGAAACCGAGCTTAAATTCAGTAGCCCACTTTTTAAACGTAGGGAAACAGTCCTTTAAGCCCGTATTTCAGTTTTTATCCATTTTATAGAAAAATTTAACATTAGTTTGTTTACACGATCGTCACGAACAAGTGACTACACTTGCGCATGTGCAAAAACTTTACAGCGCGCCTTCTAAAGGATGATAGTTAACAACGATCATAGTATTTTAGCCATCTTCACGACATCTCTGAGTCAGGCCTAGAACTTTTAGAACACCCCTAGTCAGCTCCTATACGGCTCTCTCGTCACGTTAGCGGAGCCTCGGTATACTTTATCTTTATGCAGTCTTTCCCACTATTTTTTTTTCTTCTGGAATTGCGGCCACAAGACGTCTCAGTTATTGAAAACAAATATCAGCATTGGGGGACGCATTCAGGGGTAACAATTCATAGTCTACATAAAGAGCAAATGTTGTCCTTTTGGCCTATTTTACTTTATTGCTAAAAGTACGAGGCTCTGTATAATTTCAGGATTAAATGATGCAATATTAATCTGCACTGTACCGAGCAGGGTAGCTCAGGCGGAAACGCTTGAGACTGGCTTTTGGGAGGCCTCGTTCATAATATTTCGGGCCAGTCATTTTCTATTTTGGGGTTTTTCGTGGTTTCCCCTGGTCAAATAGGCGGCCTTTCCAAGAAATTTTCGCTCTCCCATTTCATAGTGGCGAGATAGGAAGAACCAGGCGACAAGCTGTGGAGAATTTCCTGTCCTGGAGTGTGGGGACTGCCTAGGACCGCCGTCGGCAGATACGGTCGTGACTCTTGCAGCTCCGCTGGCGTCTGAGAAAACGTTAGCACCCCGCCCATCTCAACGCTACGGATGTATATCTTGTCTCATCTCTTCCCCCTAGGAGTGCCCCTTTTGAGCAGCTAGATAGAAAGACCCATCAGCAATGCAATGGTGGGTCATTTCAAAGCTGCATTTAAGGAATACGGTTAAAAATGATGCAAGTAAAAGATCCCAGTAACCAGGACAACGCATTTGGACAGTCGCAGAGGCAAAACGAATTATTTGCTGACCCACCTTGTTTTCCCAAGTTAGACCATTGATGATTTCTTCCTCTTTCGGAACGTTAAATAGGCTTGGTGAGAAGAAACGTTTATCGAAGGACGATGTCATTCTGCACTTCACCTTTACACCAACAAAAATATCATTCAGCATATCTACACAAAGCTCTTTTCTAGCTAATGATCTCAAGAATAGGCTCATATCAGCGATATCAAAGTACCATTTTGTATTTTAATTACATACAGAATGTTGCAAAAAAGATAACTGGGCATTTTATATACTGACGAAAAGTTCTAGGTCTGACACAGAGATGGCGCAACGTACAATTTCAGACACATGCTTTCATTTGTTTGGTTGCTGTAGTATAGCAAAGTAAACAAAGTTGAGGCTTTTTCAGCAAAATGAACAAAATAGAATGTTGTACATTATATAATATTTCATTTCAAATGGTTCAACGCCAACTGAGATAATACAAAAGGAATCGGATTTCACTTTGCAAGAATCTACCATCATGAATGGTAATGAAATAGGCTGCTCAGTTCAAACGTGGTCGTTCTGCCATTTTTGTTGAGGAACTTTCAAGACGTCCAACTACAGCAACGACTGAAGGAAGCGTCACAGAAAGCCACATTGCCGTGTTATTGAATAGACGTAGGCTTGCTGAGATTACGAAGATTTAATGGAATATTTGAAAACTCGTAGCGCGATAGGTGCTGCGTTTGCTAGATGTGTTACTCAGGAATGTTTACACGCAACTCCACGGACGTTATCATCTCACGCCAGAGACGAAACAGCAGTTCAAGCAACAGCTTCAAGGGAATAAAAGCGCTCCAAAGAAAGCCAAGTGTCTTCTGATATGCTCGCGGTGTGCTGTATTAAAGGGTAGTATTGTGCAGCATTGCTGTAGCAGTTAAAAGATGTGTCGTTCCTGGTGGTGTAGTGGTTACCATACTTACCTCCTAAACGCAAGATCGCGGGTTCGAACCCGGCCCGGGCCGATGGATTTTTTCGGGCGTAAAAATCCTAAGTATGGCTTCCTTTGGAAGGGAAGTAAAGCCGTGGGTCCCGTGTCGTATATTTACGGCACGAAAAAGAACCTCAAGCCTGAAAGAGAGGCCTCTGAGCAAAATTTGTCGGCCGTTTCACGCCCTGAGTTGAATGGGACGCTGATGACCTGAGCTGTTAAAGAGCGTCCATAAATAAATCAATCAAAAAAAAAAAAGTTAAAAGATGCTATTTGCATTTGCCTTTGTCTTTCCACCAAGACAATGCACCGGTCGCGAAGTTTGAACTGCTGTCACATGCACCATATTCACCAGATATGGCTCCCAGTGACTGATTCCTCTTTCCAAATCTGAAGATATGCCTCGCTGGACAGAGATTTACTTCAGATACACAAGTCATAGCTCAAGCAAAAGCTTGTTTTGCAGAGTTGGAAACATTATTTTATACTGAAGGTATAAAGAAGCTGAAATATCTTTTGTCTAAGTGTATAAAGAAAAAAGTGACTATGCTGAAAAATAAAATAAAAAAAAATGTTGGGTAAAAAATCGTGTTTTCTTTCTCAGGCTAAGAACTTTCCGAACCGCCGTTCTGTATACATTATTTAAATAATACAAATGAAAAATAAAGTAACTCTTGGAACAATACAACTAAAATAACAAGAACTAGAGAAGGTAAAATAGATAAAACACTTAAACAGTCATACAGTTTTCGCTATATTTCGAACAACCTCTATTCTTCTTCAAAGGCAGAAAACAAATGAAGGTGGTAAAAATAAATATTGAATCTTGAGGGTAGCGTAATGCGTAGAAACAACGAAACAAGCAATAAGAGGGACACAGGGAAAGAGAGAGAAAAATATTAATACGTAACGTTTAAACCTGGTGGAATGCGCCCTTTATGCAAAAATAAAGTTGCTCCTCTCTGAGTAAACTTTCAGAGCCATGAGTAGATAACGCATCAATAAGTGTTAGATTAAAAGTAACATCGAAATCCTTATAGTGAGACAAAGCATGTTGGGCAACCGGCAAGGGAAATTTGGTTTTAACAAAACATCTAATACGGAGCGAAACAACGTAGAAGTTAAACCGATATAAAATGCTTTGTAAAGCTTGCAAGATACCATATATACGACGTTCTTGGAAGAACAGGTAGTAATGTTAAATTCCCTGGATAAATTAGGGCTGTGGAACGAATGACGGCATAATTAGTGTCCAGGTTTTACATTTAGGGTGTTGGCAAGGATATGAGCCTCCGACAAGATAAATTGGAAGAAGATAGGTTGCGGCGAAATATACTTTTAAGGTTAGGGGGTGTTCTAAAAGAAAGGCGAGTACAAATTTAGGAAAATCATTTAAATATGGGTGCATTATTAAAGTATCGTGGCATTCTTTCAAAATAGGTTTGATGCTTTCAATTGCAGGCACGTAAGTAGAAACAAGGTTAATGAAGTTCTTGCTGAAAGTTTTAGATTTGCATTGGAATTGTTTGTGCACTGGGATGGTGCGGGATTCTAAAAGAGAAAAAGAATATTTTTGGTCTTAGAACTTTGAACCAGGTTTTTAATAAAGGTGTGAAGATGTAAAAAAGTTGTCACAAAGACCGTGACCACGGAATGCAGGGGATAACAGCTATCAAAATGAAGATTAGCTTAATATGCACGAACTTAAGAAAAGAGTCATTGCATAAAGAGATATCAATATCTAGGAGCATATCAGCATGGGAGAGACAGAAGAAGTTAACCTAACTAAAACTTGGAGATAAGATTAGTAAGGAACTGATCGAGAGATTCTGAGCCATGAGTCCAAAGGACTAATATATCATCAATGTATCTCAGCTATAATATAATGGAACGGGAAGTTTGACTTAAGAAATTCCACCAGGTCAGAAAGATACTTTTTTGTCGGGTATGCTAAAGGAAGTAGCTGCTGTAACTTCAAACCAGATTGATGACATGGAGTAGCGAACAATGACGGGCGCATGCAGCTGTATTAACATGGTTATCAGTTAAGGTTACTTTCGGCTACCTCTTTTTAGTAACACTCTGTGTAATAACTAGCAGTTTAGTAGACATAAATGTCAAACTTTTGCACTTTTCATTGCAACATTTTAATATTACTATGCTGTTACAAAAATAACCAATACACGAACTTACGTGCATTGCCGAGGCACTTCCCAGATCTGTAGGTGAACGGCTGATGGCAAACACAGACGCCATTTTGACATGATTGCCTTGTTTCAGGAACGTTGAATATCCTGCACTGAAGCGACTCATCACAAGCGCCTAGGTACGTGGTCACAACTGCAATGAGAAACTTGACATTTTATCAGCAGAGAAGATTTCAACCCATGTACGTAGCATTATTACATATTCATTTAAAAATCCGCTTATCGCTAACGAAAAGAGAGATTTGCAAATGACGAAGTTAAGCTAATTATCCAAAAATCAAACATTGAAAAACTTGTGAATTGCACTGATTAGTTTACACCAGTGATTTCTAATTATATTTTATTTGTTTACATGCTAAGGGGGAAAAATAGATGAAATGAGGGTGTATAAGTTCAGGTCATTTTGTTTACACATTTTTCAGATGACAACACAATGAATTACATGTTACTAAATAAATTTCAGAATGTACTCCTTACCCTTTTCTTGTGATCAGTATTTCTGTCTTCGGCTATCAGAAGGCAGAAACATTGGTCATCATAATACTAATGCGGGGAGAGGGAGTTCCTTCTGGTTTCTAATGATACTGCAACTTGCCGTTATAGGGAGTACAAATTCTGGAGCTCCAGTCCCGAGCGACAGCGGAGAGAGCCGAGCTCCGCAGTTCCGAACGGAATATTTGCAACTAAATGTTCCATATATTATTTTATAGTTAAGAGTTACGTACCTATGCGTTGTCCTCCTCAACTTTCTGGGTTACAATATGTTCTTCCTCATTACACAATTCAGTTCATCACCTTTTACCACGCGTTGTTTTATTAGAATTCGCAATTCCAATAAATTGCGAATATATATACAAACACACTAACATAACGCTAACCTGGGATAAATTGTAGAAACCGGTGGGCCCGGTGGCTTGCTGCGGCGAGATACGGCCAAACGGCCTACGCTCGCCTCTTTTTCATAAATATAAATTGATAGGGGATTTGTGCTTCTAGGTAGGTGGGTAAAAGATCGTAATAGTGAGGTATCTCCTTTGATTCCAGCAGAAAAAAAAATCGTAAATATAATTTTTTTGCAGATCGTATGCGTGATACTATGTTAGCGAGTAAATCATTGTAATTGCGGCAAATATTTAACTCCGGTAGGAAGAAAAAAAAGCCTCAGGATGGAGGATTCGAACTCACAATCTTTACAGTTACAATATGTCGCTCTAACCATCTGAGCTATTAAACCATTGCATTAAAATGCCGTATTATTTAGCTACATCTGTGGATTCACTACCCTCGGCTTTCTCCGCTACCTTACGGAAGTGGAGCTCTAGAATTTATAACCTGTGACGTTAAGTATACTGAGCAGTTGCTTTTTATATACAGTGTTACCAAAAAGTTCAGGGACAAGGCTTGAAAAAATAAATATACCTCTTAAAAGTCAATACATCCCTAGCACTCTTTGATTCGTTTTGGAATCAACCAACTTAAGGCACTCATCCTTTACAATTCGCCACAACAGCAGCATGATCATAGGCCGCACATGCTTTTTGATAGTTTCTGCTTTGCCATTTTCTGAGCCATGGAGTTCTAGATATTGTCTATAGGGTTAAGATTTTGACTTCGTGCTGGCCGAGGCAAACCATTGCATTGCATTGGTTATGAGCGGCATTCATAAAGTTTTGCAACTAGCCTATCCATTGTTGGACAATAATGTCTACAAAATGTAACTAACAAAGCTGACAACAATGGACCTTAAGCTATCAAAACATGCATAAGGCAAGTTAAAACTTATATAGTCATTGTTGTACAGTTTTGTGTCAATAGCTAGTGAAAAATCATGAAGAGGAAAAGAAAACTTATGATCCTACATTTCTACATTTTCTCACGCTATAAGCCAAGGGAAAGAGCGAAAAAATCCACGAGGACTTGGTAGCTGTTCATGATGAATAAGTGTGTTCATTTGATATCATTGCAAGATGGATTCGATCATTTGAAGAAAGGCGAAAAACTTTGAAATACAACCCTTGCTCTGGCCAGCCTCGGGAAGCTGTGAACGAGAGAACAATTCAAACTTGGTGGAGGAAACTCGACATATTACTATTGAAATGCTAAATATAGAAGTGGGTGCAGTGTTGGCAGCATTGACAGTATACTCCATGAACATTTCCACCAAATGGTTGTTAAACGTTTGACAGATATATATGCACTGGGAAGGAAGTTGCTTTTCTCTCTCTCTCTCTTCCCCTTTTCCCCTCTCTATAACGCCCCCCAAAAGCTCAGAACTGCATGTGGGTAAATGAGAATGACCCAAGACCAGCTGTTCTTCGATGAGATTTTCATTCTCGGAAGCGAATCTTCACTGTTTTCTTCAACTATGAAGAGCCATTAGTGGCTGACTGTATGTTAGAAGGAATGATAATGAATGAAGAATACTATGACAATTGTATTTTCATCCTTTATTTGAGAGCTGAGGCGGCGGCGTCCAAAGACAGGAACTTCAAGGCTGCTACTTTTGCACGACAATGCGTCTCCTCACAGAACGGCTGCAAATTTGGAAGTCGCCAAAGTCCAGTTGCTTGACCATTCACCCTACAGCCTTGACCTTACACCGTGCGACTTCTGGTTGTTTCCTCAAGTGAGATCTTACATTGCTATAAAATCTTTTAAACGAATGCAGTACACTGCTCAAGCTATAAATTCAGCTCTGTTGACAGTATTTCAGTCGGAGTACCGTAGTGCTTTTGACAAGTGGTTGCATCGTCTACAACTGTGTGTGAGTGTGGAGAGATGGAGAATACTTTGAAGGATTGGGAGGATAAATTTTCGAATTCAGTCCTTAGCTTGGACTTTAAGGTGACACTTGCAAAACTTTTTAATTGCCCCTCGTATCGGGACATGAAGTGGGGTGCATTGTCCTGCAGAACGAATAAGGCCATACGAATCCGCGGATTAGTCAATAAAATGAAGCTCACCGAGTCCCTCGGATGTGATACAACACTATGGACCGCAGGAAGCTGGGAAAAACGTTTCCTTGCCGTACGCCGAACACTAAGAAATAGACAAATCAGCTCTCTTCAGAGAATACCACACTTCTTTATGCTTCTTTTAAGAACATTGATAGAGGATTTTTTTTTTTTGATTTTACGGCATTTAAATCGATTAAAATATGGTGGCTTGGCTGCCACACCCTCCTTTTCTACTGCTTTCAGATTTTAGGTCAAAAAAAATAATTTCTCGTTTTTACGCATAATATGGAACTACATAGTTTGCAGATTACATGCACATATAATTTGTTTGGGAAATGCAAATTGTTTAAATATACTACCGTGTTTACACAACACATGCTCTTGTTATTTTTTTTTCCCTGTAACTTGCCTATTTTTAATTTTGGGTACATAAAACTATGTAAGATAAAGCTATGATTTCTTTTGTACAAGTGCATGACACATTGCTGTATATAGCTGGTGAAAAATTTTAACTCGTACATGCATGAGAGTTTTGAATAATAATAATAATAATAATAATAATAATAATAATAATAATAATAATAATAATAATAATAATAATAATAATAATTTGAAATTTGCATAAAATGACAGAGGTAAATATTTTCAATAATTAAACTTTTACTTTAAATTACATATTGTTTCACCAGCAGTGTTAAGTAACATGTTTTCAAGCTGATTTTTAAATCTCGGGATGCTGAGATTAATAGTTTATGGGGAAAATGCACGTAAATTAGTAAAAATATTAAAAATTAATAATTTTCTAGTTTATTAAAATAATAACAAATAAGGTTAGCAAACTTTTAAAACAACGTACAATATAGAAATATGGTAAAATTTTAATTTGGATATACAGTATAGTTTTTTCAGAAATTTCGGCCTGTATTTTGTTGAGATTCAGCACGAAAATTGCCCTTACATCTCTACTAAGTGTATTTAACCAGGCAGAATGTGCTACACACCAAGCATTTAGGCTTTTCTTCTGCAAGCTGTTTTCAAAAACGGAAATTAGACCTTAGACACAAATTCTTGTAGAAATAGTAAACACATTCTCACCATACCTAGAAGATAACTTGCATTTGCGCTTAGTGTTGTCAACTGGGCCCTGATTTGGCATGGTTTTACATAGGCGTCCACTTTTTTTAATGCCCATTTTAACTACTGAGACATCACAGATGATGGACATTGATGATACATGAGATGAAATAATAAATTGGGAAAGGATTTTTTTAAGGAAGGAAACGCTCTAGGCCCCCCACAGCATTTACGATTTATGAGGACTAAGGAAAACCTGAAGAGAAAAGTAAAAACTTAGTCAGGGAGGAGGTCCTGGTGGAAATCGAACCCCAGAACTCCCGCTCACAAGTCCGCGCTTTAACGACCTCGGCCGTCTGTGGCGGTGGGCGTCCAATGCGCGGGGCTGCAGCCACGGTGTCCCTCTCCTCCTTTTGCTTGACTGTGTTATCCACAAGTTTTAGACGCATTTAATGCACTTCTTGTGGCTCGGTATAATGTGCCGGTTTTGAATATAGTAATAGCTTGCTACTCTTAAGAATGCTGACCCATTTTTTTGCAGAAGCTGCACAAATCATAATGTTCATAAAGCACGAATGAAAACTTTTCTGGTGGAGAGTTCAGCTTTATCCTTAAATCCAGTCTTTAAACCGTATCGCGCTACCTGCGTTCATTCAAAAGCTGTGGTAAAACAAATTAGCATTAAATGTGCAAAAATGATTTACTAAACTGCTGACAAACTGCTTTAGAGACTTCAAATAATTGCCCTTTTAAAGCTTTCTTCTTCTAACTAATCACTTCACAATCAATATTCTGTAGTACACATTCTTTTTTTAAATTTGTATTATGAAATTTTATTTCTTGTAAAGCAAATTTAAATTAGGGACTAAAAAGGCGACAAAAACAGTCATTAGAACTGTTTGAGTTTTCATCAGAATATTAATTTATTTTAATAACATTTAGTATTTCTCGGGCTGTTGAAAACAATAAATCATAGATTTTACGCCCCAAAAAGTTCAAAGTCATACACACAAGTTCCGAGAAAGTCATGGTGACATTCTTTTCGACTGCGACGGTACAGTATTTGTCGACTTTCTGGAGCAGGGAGCCACAATACATGCAAAGCGCTATGAAGACACTTTGTAGACACAGGCGTGTCGTAAAGTCAACGCTGTGGAATACTATCAACGGACATGCTCCTCTGTGATAACGCTCGCTTCCATACTTCCCAACTGGTAAAGAATAAGCTTCTGGGATTTGGGTGGGCAAAACTTCAACATCTTCCCTACAGCCCAGATCTTTCCCCGTGCGATTTTCAAATTTTGGCGACCTGAAAAGAGATACTTGTACTCATGGACATGGGTTTGAAACGGACGAGGACGTGTGCAATTGGGTAAGGTGGTGAATCCGTCAGTAGCCTAAAAGTTCATACAAGAATGGGACTCCCAGTGAAACGCCTGACCTATTTTCATTTGAGTGTCATATAGTCCCTTTGCATTTCTTCCTATTCTATTTTTTGCACAGCATTCCCCCTCCCCATTAAAGAATTATTAAAGTGAATGCAAAGTTTACCTGGAAGACATCCTGACCTGTCTGCACGCGGCACGAAGTTCATTGTGCAGTCACAGATGTTGTCTTGACATGAGGCGTTGGGTAATGTGCACTCCGAGTTGTCTGTACAGGAATTACCAATTACTGAAAATAAACACAAAGAGATGTTTAACACTGGCGGATGCAATAACGCCTCTTTCACAACACTGAACATAATTTTAATTTAAACTTATTTTAGAGATATACAGAATGTTTTACAATAACTATCCCGATTTTTCTGGTATGATAGAGGACTAACATGTAAGTATTGTCCAAAAATGCTTCTGTTTCCAGACAATAACGTACAAGATGCGATCCATAAGTTTCCGGATTGATCATGTTAGGTAGATGATAGAATAAAAATAAAGTGTTATTTTATAAATAGTCAACTTGGAAAGGAACAAAAGTGAAGCAGTATCCAGGTTGTCAAAGAGTTTACATATTTGGGAATTAAGCTAGCAACTCGGGTCAATAGGAGAGACAAAAATGATTTGCACCAACTTAAGGAAAACTGGTAATGAAATCTGTAAGGAAATGTTTATATTTTGCACCAAATAAATAGTTTTGTGTTACAGTATACAGTGCATTAGTGCAACGAGCTGGACATTTGGAATAGAGGAATGGGAGGTGGAGGAAAGTTGTAAAGAAAGGATAAAGTTATAAGTTTTATAAAATACTGCCAGGTATTTCACCAAATGCTGTCAATGTTGGCGCCCTGTTAGAATTGCGGATGGGTGATGGAGAGAGCATTAAAATGTTACAAAGTACATCATGTCCTGAATGTATGCTTATAATTTCAGAAATCATCCTTAAGAGAGGGTAGAGTTGAGTTGGGAAATTGGGACATGAGTTGGTGGAAATTTGGTCAGGAAGAGTTAGTTTAACAAGTGGTATTTGGAAGATGATCAGAACCACGTTTGGGGATAAAGATAGGTAAATTTTGTATCCGCCACCTCTCTTTCACGGCGACATACAGGAGCTGCAATGCGAACTAACCAGCGTAATACACTTTAATAAATATTACGTCAAATTCTGAATATGGAAGGAAAGTGATGCTGCTGGTCCCGAGTTCAATTGCTACGCCCTGAAAATCCATTGACCGGGTTTGATTGAACTCATGACCTCAAATATGATTACCTGTTTAATAATTGTTTATATATGGTAATAATAGTCCATAACCCATGTTGAGTTAGAGTGTCTGCTCCCTATACAAGTAAGCGTGAGTTCGAATCTCGGTTGAGTTGTTATCTGGATAGTTTTCTTTACGGCGTTTTCCCGTATCCTGCAAAGATAAATGTCCGGCAACTCTCGGCTCCATGGTCCTCGGGCACATTATAGTCTCATTGAACTAAACTTCTGTTAATAAAGACAGCAAAACCACACCCCCTCTCCCATTATTATTGGGTCAAGCACATTGTTGATGCGAAATAATAATAATAATAATAATAATAATAATAGACATTACTGTTATGATGATAATGTTTAAGATAATAAAATAATGATATGTAATGAATATCTCAAATCAGCACTACCAAATTAAACAAAAGATATAATAATAATAATAATAATAATAATAATAATAATAATAATAATAACCTCTAAAGTAAGGCATTGCGTTTGTCTCATTCTTGAACTTTGAAACGTCCCCTCTGCCAAGACGGATCGAAAGCTCAGGTAATAATGGCGCAAATACGAAACCAGTTTCCTTGGTCACCGCAAACTACCTGTATACTATGCTTTCTATTACTTGTGCCAGTAATTCAGTGTCGCGCAATGAAGCTGGAGTGAAAACATTAGCGTGCAATGGTTTATTACAATTTTGAAAATGACAAACTGGGAACAATATTTTGAGAGACTTGCAGGGACCTTGCTACTTCGCATACTGTAAGTTTGCACCTGGAGTCCGTTATTATGGGAAAGAGAAAACTGCTCAGTAAGGGAGATGCAACACCCTGCGCCTGCGCGCAATCTTCTTCTGTAGTAGCTATCATTGGTAATGTGCTTGAGCGAGAAAAGTGCACGTATGGCAATAATGATGGAAGAAATGTCTGTATGACATCTTTAGTTTGTGTAATTACGAGGGTATTTAAAAAAGAAACAGCAAACCGTACTTTTTTTAAAGTATGTATTTCAATTAGAGATAGGAATAATACCATTTTTCGACATAATTACCATCCTTTTCAATGTATTTCCCATACCATTGCACAAAATGTCGATTCTGGTGATATAGTGGTAACCATAATTGCCTCGTAGACCCAAGACCGTGGATTCAATCCCGACCAGGATGAATGGATTTATTTTCGAACGTAAAAATCTTAAGTATGGCTTCCTTCGGTAGCTAAGTAGATAAGTAAAGTAAATGGGTTTCGTCGTACATTTACGGCGCGTAAAAGAATCTCAATCCTCATAAAAGAGTCTTCTCAGCAAAATTTATCGGCTGTTTTACGCCATAAATTGAATGGGACGCTGATGACCTGAGATGTTAAAGAACGTCCATACATAAACCAAATATTACTAACCTCAGTGAAGGGCAGAAAGTCGCTCAAGTGTCGTGAAATGCTGTACAGATACAATGAAGGGAGCTCTCGCCGTGTTCCCGAAATCACTACATATGATGAAAGTTGAATATGGTAATATGATCCGGAAAAAAGTGCTAGATATCTTCGCTAACAATTACATGCCTTCAGAGGTAGGGAAACATGCTGTAGTATACGACGGAGCGCTAGACATAGTTCCGGGTTCAGCTACACTGTATTGCTGATGCTAAGACAACTTCACGTCCACGGTAGAAAATGTTCCATCACTAGTCATCAGTTTGGGTCCTCTTAGACGACACAACGTCAACGGAAGTCAAGAGAGCATGGAATATGTGGGAGAAAGGATAGAGGCATTAAATCTCCATTAGTGGTCATGTAGCTCAAAGCACAGTTACCGCAAAGTGATAAACGACGATCTGACTTGCTAAAAGTGTGTTAAAACGCGTAGAACTGGACTTACAGACATTGGCTGTACCATGACAATGTCTGTGCCTCCTGTGAAGCTTGTCACTCATCCTCCTTACAGTACTAACTTAGCATCCTCGACTTCTTCCTCGGGTGAAGAATCGATCGGCGGATTTTCAAACCAGAAAGTAGTACCTTTGTTAACAATGACTGGTGCCAGTGCTTCCAGCCTTCGTTTCGAAGGATGACTAGATTAAGATCAGTATGGAACTTTAAAATTAATATATGACCCCAATCCGGAAAGTTTCTGAGTGTATATAAAATATTGCGATATTATTTTTTTTAAAACTTGAACTGGGCAAACATGATTCTACAAAACCTCAGCTTTGATTAAAGAATGACTTCAACTTCTGCAGTTTACGCAATATTATACCTAAGCTTGCAGCGTACTGTAAATACAACACAGGTCCAATTGCTATTCATTGCAATGGTTTTAAAATATGAACACAGTAAAGTCTGTTGCCTTACCTCTGGCATTTTCCGACAGGACCGTTGCAAAGAGCGAGATCGCAACAAAGGCACGCAGGTAAACCATTTTCTTGTAAATGTACGAAACATAAACGTCGCACTGAGGTTCTGCAGATCTTCCAGGCAAGCGATCACACCCTAGCTTGTTCACAGAAGTGATAAGATAAGTGTTATTGATAAGTACAGCATGTTCATGAAGCAGGTAAAACACTGCTATGTTTGTCTGCGGTCTATCCGGGACGCTGGGAGTGACGAGGTTCGCAACATGGGTGTCCAAGAAGAAATGCCACTAGTGTCTGTTTGAGAACACTTCGTCGTCCAGTTCAGTGCAGTAGACATGAAAATATTTCCATTTACATAAATATATACGGTTTATAGTTATATAAACGTTTATCAGTTGATTTTAGTTCCAATAAAAACCCGGCGTTTCCAGATAGAGCCAGATATTGATAACTTCAAACTTACCACTATATCTTCATAAAATATTGGAAATGAAGAATCAAACTTGAAAAATTCGGGTCACGGCCGGGATTTGAAACATGGATCTTCAGCCTCCTTGGCTGGGGCGCTAATCTCATGAGCTACAGTGTCTTCCAAACTTTTCTTAATAGTATTTAACGCTCGTTTTAACTACTAAGGCATCATAGGCGGTAGACACTAGAAGGAAGTGTTCCAGGCCTAAGTTTAGGGTACCTCCCCGGCATTTGCCATTTATGAGGACTGAAGAAAACCTGAAAAAACCTCAATCAGGGAAGACGGTCTGGTGGGAATCGAACTCCAGACCTCCCAATCACGAGTCCGCGCCTTAACGACCTCAGCCACTCGTGGCGGTGCAGGAGTAGCAGTTGATCGATTATGACTAACACAGCATACAGCCAGGTACATTTTCAATTCGTTCCTGAACTGTCAATAAGGATACGTATGATGCCATTCTTAGGCGTTTTTTTGTGATGTCCTACAACGAAAAATGCCTCATTTGTGGCAAGGAAAGAAAATTGGATTCCTTCACAACGTTCCAGGCGAGCGATCCTTACAAAGCACAATATATACCTATCCTTCATCCTCCACACTCTCCAGATCTTGCTCCAGGGGCATATGTTGGCTTCGGCCGAAGAGGTGAGGACATATATGACGTGTCCTCTGCGGGAATTAACTGTACGGACGTTGGCAGAAGTGTGTCTCTCCTCAAGGCACTTACTTTAAAGATGTTATCGGCAAACGTTTCCATATTCTCCTTGAAATGTTTCTACATATATTCGGGTTTTTTTTTAACTGCTAGTATACACTATATATTGAGTATATTTGAGTTGCGAATCACCTGAGCGCCTCTTATCAGCACCCAGCCCCACTCTGCCGGATAGTAACTAAAAATATATTGCACACATATTAAAGTTTTAACCAATATCCATTCATTTTTATTCATAGTTTAAAAGTAATGTCTAATGCAAAACGTTAGAACCTTGTTCTGTTTAATAACAATCAAACTGCATAGCATTCAGATCTAAGTTATACTTTCCAAGTTCAAGTGAATGCCTGTTTGAAGATCTGTTTGATGTCATGTAATTCCTGAAATACACGACTTACGTTTTGTGTCCGATGAGTAATAAACTTAGTAACTTTTATTTTATTTAAATATAAATAAAAGGACAATGCAAGAATACATTTGCTTTAAGACACATATCGAAAGAGTTCGATATTTGTTGTTTGTATTTAAAGAAACGTTTCAAAACAAATGGTGCGCATTTTATTAAGGGTGCAATGTTTACCGCAACATTTCTGAAATGAAATACTAACGTAACGTTTAAAATCTACTTTATTTGTTGATCGTGTCCAGACAAAAGCTAATCATATCGCTTGTTTTCAAAGCGTGTTTTACGTTTTATAAGAATATAACGATTAACGATGAATAAAAAGACTGAACTTAAGTTTAATGAGCATTTATCACCAGACTCTATTCTAGGAATTGTGTTATTTAATATTTTTATTTTAGCACGATAAGCAACAGATTCTTTTTAAAAGTGCCCTCAGTTTTTCGAACTTGTCCTTGAATTTCGTGTAGTTGCTCAAATAGTTTTCTGGATTTCTCAGAAAGTATATCCAAAGTTGCATGTTCGACTGCTTGTATGATGTCAAATTCATGTTCCTATCTCATTTCACTTTTTGAAGCGAGAAAGTCAGATCTAAAATGGAGACTACAGCAACAATGTTCGTTGATTTCTCTTGTTACCTGGAAACTATTCCTCAGTCTATAACTGTGAAGCATTAAGTAGGCTTTGACCGAGTCTAATAAACTGCAATTTATTATAAACTTATTTCCTGGCTTTGAAAATTAAATTTCATTAAATATACCAAAGCGTAGATAAAATATTATATAACGTTTGAAAATTAGCTTTATTAACTCCCTCTGGTTATTATAGTTCTACTTTTGTAACTAGTTGTCTAAAGACTATTAAAGCGTCGTTGGAGAAAATTGTTCTGTGCCTCATATTTTCACAGCTTATAGAAGTGTTTGTAAAATGTGAAGGATAATATGATGTATACCCCTTACCATTATCAGCGGAACTGAGAATGTACATTTGCTGAACGGATTACGCGACTGCCCTAGAGGAAATGAGAAATTCCCGACACATTGCTCATAGAGTGACGTAAACGTAATGTTCTGATGAAGTATATACTTACCCATTCTACTTAATGTATATGACTATCAGTTTCTCTTGTAGAATCTTTGAGGATGTTGAAAGATTCAAAGTCTTATCATGTCGGTCCTGGTGGTGTAGTGGTAATTATACTTGCCTCCTAAACCCAAGATCGCGGGTTCGATCCCAGCCAGATTCCATGGATTTTTTCGGGCGTAAAAATCATAAATATTGCTACTTTCGGAAGGAAAGTAAAGCTGTGGGTGTAGATTTACGGTACGTGAAAAAACCTCAAGCCTGAAAGGAGAGCCTTCTGAGCAAAATTTATCCGCCTTTTCACTCCCTGAATTGAATGGAACGCTAATCACCTGAGGTGTTAAAGTGCGTCCGTAAATAAACCAAATCAACTATCAACAACCTTAACCAGTCATGCACGTTCTCATCCATTTAAAACCATGTCTCCCCAAGCGGCCAAAAAGGTGAAAATAGCATGAGAAAAAGATATGGGGTGTAGGGAGGATGTGGAAGCGTTTTCAAGCGAAAACTCTTCAATGCATTCCACACTAGATGGGCAAAAATGTGTGGTGAGAGGGACGGGGTGCTATCCTAGAAGAGGGTACTGCCGTTCGATAGCTTACCAGGGCCCGATTCCACAAATATATAGTCTATTACATACAAGTCCTTGTAAAGTATAGTTTTAAACATTCTGTTCCATGAAAGAAGCGCAATACTTGTAAAGTAGTGACATCGTATAAGAGCAAAGTGGCGAAACAGCTGCTTGCCATATGTCGTCATACATTGAATTAGATTATGTTCATTCCTAAGGGATTTTTAATGCACAGAGCAGGTTATGGTCTTCCTGGTAAATGGGTCTTGTATTTCTTCTCAGATATGATAATTTAAATACTTTATTATGCATTTAGCGATATTCAAGGCAGTTTGAGATGACGTTCCTTTACAGCTACATTTAGAAGCATCAATTTCGGTCATCGAGAGATGGCAGAAAAATCAACGTTCCCAATTGCTCTGTCATTTATTTTATTAGCCCAATAAGCAAATAATTGGGAAAATTGTGTCAAAAGAGATTATTTTAAATGAGAATGAAAAGAAATTATTTTTGTGGCATGCTGCAAGAACTTTAAAAATACATTAACTAAGATGCTGGTCTGAAATATGCATTCGGAATGGAAAAAGCCAATATCAAGTCATAAGCTGTATTTTAATTGCACTTAACCAAACTTTATCATGGTACACAAATATTAACTTATTCTTTCTTTATCCATATTCCTACTCACTATTATCATCACTTTAGCTAATAATTTGCACATTTAGGTCAAGTGACTCCCAAAATCATTAAAAAGATAATACATTTTGTATTAGGTTACCAGCTACACTTGTAAAGAAATTATACAAATTGCCAGTGCACAACTAATATTATAATACTTCTGTGGAACAGAACAACAACAAAAAAATCACTTGTACACTTGTATGGAGTTGTAAAGTATAAATATAGCGAAACCTTTGTGGAACAGAATTTTACTAATAACTACAAGTTGTAAGCCCACACACTTGCAATTTATTAGACCACACTTTTGTGGAACAGGACCCAGGTCTGGCCTAAAAGTGAACTTTCAGAATACATATTTTCTGAGATTTAAGGATGAGTATACAGTGGGCATGTGATTTGCATATAGTGATATAGGCTGTTTTAAACAACTTCCAGAAGGACAAAGGAAATGCACAGGTAATAGTAGTAACAAGCACAAACAAAAATACCCCATTGGGAGGTCCATCAAAGCTTCTGACAATGTTAAAGTGTACCTCCAGTTTATCACAATTTTTATTTAAATTTGAGTTCAGAGAATGATGAACATAAGTCTCTTTAGAGTGTAATTTTTTTCGTGTCTTTAACAGTTTGTTATGTGCATTATCAAATATTGTATGTGAAATTTTCTAATAACAAAAATGACCATTATGCTCTATATTTGCAGAAAGTTAGGCAATTATCTAATATAATGCCTCAAATGTTTTTCTGAATCATATTTTTTTCTTAAGTTAGCTGAGAATCTAAAAGAATTGAATTGAATATTTGTTTTAGTCTTTAATTACAAAAAGTGTAATAAATGATTATTTCTTACAATTGAGAATGACCCAACATTTCTTAAGGCCCTACAACAGAGAATCTAATGAAAGTCTTTTATACAAGAACTATGTAAACTAATCAAATTCCTCAGCAAGTGGAGTAACTTTAAAAAAAGATATAAAATCCAAATAATGGCTTTATTACATAATGAAATAAGTTATGAATTTACTGTGTGTTAATTAGCATGACAAACTCTAAAGCTAACTAATAAAAGAATAACTGAACTATGATACATTACTTACCTAGGTTTGTTGGTTTTTTCCTCTTCAAAAGCACTTGAAAATAAATAAATGTGTTGAGTAAAATTACTCTGATTTTCAAAAGTAAGGGGAACAAAAATACAATGCTTGCAATCTGTAAGTTCAATAAAATGAAAACATATTACTGTTACTAAGCCAATATAAACAATCATAACTTCCATTGATTTGCAGCAGCTTTGAAATTTAATTTCAAATTTATTACAGTAAGAAAATGTAATGCAAACATTTTCTGAAGGTTATTACAGAGCATTCTTCATATGATATTAAATATAAAACATATGCATCATTTTAAGTACAGTTTATATGCTGAATTAATTTGTCCTTTTACTTTGAAACAATTGAGAGAACATTAAACATAAGGGCACTTTTTAAATTTAGGTTTTCAGATATACCCCTAATTCTAATGGTCTTATTTCCCTAATTTTCAGGAACTATTTTTTCTATTTCTATTTAGATTTTATATACAAAATTTAGTTGGTGCCCTAAAGCAATTTTTAAATTTTGGGTTTCAGGTAAACCCTCACTCTTAATGACTTGACTTCCCTGATTTTCAGGAACTATTTCATTTAAATGGTATATATACAGAGTTTTATGCATAAAAAAAAATTATTAGTGCCACTAGAGTAATTTTTCAATTTTGGCTTTCAGATATCCCCCACTCCCAATAATCTGATTTCACTGATTTTCAGAAATTATTTTGCTTATTTTATCAATGGTATATACCCAGTTTCCTTAAAACAATTACAAATTATGGCAGCTAGAGCGATTTTTAAATTTTGCTTTAACCTCCACATGTTAAATTTCGGTTTTCAGGCAAGGAAATGGCTCATTTCCCTGATTTTCAGAAACTAATTTTCTTATTATATTTAAATGGCATATACAGTGCTTCATAATTAAAAAAAAATTGGTGCAGTTAGAGCGATTTTTAAATTTTGGGTTTCAAGTCAAGTATGCTAATCATCTGGCCGGTGTTGATATGCAGAGACCAAAGAATGATATAAAAAGCTACACCTTTTGCTTCAGAGAAGTCTGTGAAATCACTTTGATGACTACAGTAAATGCATATTTTGTATCTTTGTAGAGTTGATGCCATCCTTTGAACCTGGAATTTAAATTTTTCGATTCTTGTTTAGACAAGTATAAATTCTAAATAAGATTATGAACATCACTCCTTAAGTCTGATTTAGCTGAGTTTTGGAAAATATTTTTTATCAATTTATTTTAATGGATTACAATGAGTTTCTTGAGAAAAAGCAAAAATTGCGGCTGCAAGAGCGATTTTTAAATTTTTGCTTTAAGTTAATCCCCAACCCCCAATGGACCAATTTTGCTGGTTAAGAAATTCAATGAAGCATTTGTTAATTGATGGTTATTTGCCAAATTTTGTTGAGAAAAAGTAAATTTTGTGATCACTAGAGCCTTGACATACATACACACATATACATAAATTTGTTCATTTTTTCAGTGCCTGGTAGGTAGGATCGGTAGAGCTTTTATTTTCAAAAATCTTTTCATGGGCACAATTGCAATTCCTTCAGAATTCGCTAAACACAATGGAATATTCCCTTATTTCACTAAGGCTTTGAATTCAAAATCATTGTTTAACAAAGGCTGATGTATTAAGTTACTATTATCTACTATTGTAGATGAATAAGAATATTATTAGGTATATTTCAATATATATATTATTTATAAATAGTCAAATACGGTTACATAATAGAAAATAGACAATAACAATTTGAAGCTAATTTCTTTATGGACAACATCCAATCATTGTTAGCTGCTGGTGGAGAGGATAACAATGTCACTATATGACCTTGATTCATTGAGACATGCTTTCCCCTGCTGCTTGCATGAATGAATCAGTATTGGCTTAGGGATGTACAAAATGGTTTACTCAAAACATCTTGGAGAACTCTAGATGAATTGAAGGTAGATAAAATAAAATAATTGCCTCTTAAAGGTCTATTTTGAATTATGTCTATATAAATAGCTATTTCAAGCATTATTACTGCCTACATAATATACACTCAAATTATATTCGTACATCATGTTCCTTTCTAAGGCTGGATACAGTTTAGAGATGTCTTATATAAGATGTTTCTTAAAAATGTCAGCCCTGTTTATATTTCAGCCATCTTGAACAGTTTGGTACAGAAAAATGTATGGAAAAGAGTATATAAGTTGTCAGGATATACAGTTATTTAAAAGGTGGAATTTTATTTTACTTTCACCACAAGTATTTGTAATAACAATATATGTTTAGAATTCTTCAAAATTTGTCAATATTTTTAATCCAGTCAGCATTACATAGATTTTCATTCAGCAGATATTCAGTAAGCTTTTTATTTTTGACAAAGATTAGAATTAAAATCATTTGCCTTAGGTATGTAAGTTAATATTACAGAACAAATATGTTGATACAATAGTTCTATACACCAAATAATAAAATATCCATTATCCTCTTCAATTTCATTAATTCCTTTTTCTTCTCTTTATTACACTGTTACAAAATTAGATTAAAACATTCAAACTATGTTTAAAATACTGAAATATTACTATGAAAAAACTGGAAATATTCGCAACATTTTAATTTTAAAACCATGCCATAATCATCTACCCTTAAAACTGTAGAAATTTTCTCATTTTCATTCTGAGTGATTATACCCAATAACCTTATTTATTCAGATAACTGTCAGGAATATTCATTCTGCACTTTGGACATTGCAGTTTTCTCTGGAACATAAGATAAATATGCATCAATTAAACTAAAAAATAACTCTTTAATCAACAATGTAGACAGAGAGAGAGATATATAGATTGAATGTTATGTGAACTGAGTCTTCTGGGCTGTAAGGCCACAGTCCAATCGGATTTCCTTCACCTTCCGAGACATTTCATCCATGACTGCAGTAGACATCTTCTTGGTGAGCTTGATGGATTTGATAATATTTTTTCGATAATTTCACTCCGTAAATCCAGCTGTGATGATCAAAATTCAAAATTTTGTTTCGTTTCTTTGGTTATTTTTAAGATGGCATCACATAAGTGAAATAATGAAAGTAAAATGTTACCTCGCTTTTGATATGAGTGCACATAAGTAACCTAATCTGGTTAGGAAAGTTCATTCAATGATTTCGCTTATTCTTGTGGTAAAAAATGTACATTATAGCCCAGAGACTCAGCTTACATAGTGAGGTATTCAATTTTAGTAGAACTGAAATAAAAAAAAAAAACAGATGCAGAATGTTTTTATCCAAAGATTCTTTAAGTGATTATCTGTCTGTGTGTGTTTCTTAAATATACCTAACAAAATTATGTACACATACAAGATAATCACATAAATAATAATAGTTTCACCACTAACACACACCAACACACCATTATAAAACAGCCTTGCTAATAGATTAGTAAATATCCCACTCAACAAAGAAAAATACAAAATGGGATACCAATACTGCCATGGACTAAACTGTAATTAATATATAAGAATATCAGACATTTCTAAAGACTTTAAAGATATTAAAAACCAGACTACACTAAATTAAACAAGCAATAATGTTAAAAGAACTATATACTCCTATAAAATTATCCACTAGAGAAAGGAATTTTATCTTAAATGATAAATTAATGAATTTTGATATCACACTGTGTATTCAGCAAATTCCAAACCCAGCCAGATCAGGCAATAGCACATTTACATGTCCTGAATTAAAAATTTGTAACTGAAGTTTGTATCAACATAGCCATATATCCAAGTTTTAATGTGGTATATGTATCATTCCAATTATAAAAGTGCTTATTAATTTCAATGTCACTTTACTTCCGAGCAGTCACCAGTGCATTCATTTGCAAAAATGGCAAGACAGCTTACTTTAGTGCAACAAATTTTTATGTGTAAATATTATTACAAACATGAACCAGTTCATTGCATTCATAAGGAACATTCTTAGAAGTTCCCTGGGTATTTATTTCCTTCTAAAATTGCAATTCATGATCTTGTGAATAATTTGATACTACTGGTTCAGTGTAAAACTTGCACAGACCTAGTTTTAACAGGAGACAAAAAAATCTGACAATTCTCTAAATAAAGCTTTGCAATATATATTCATTTGTTGCAGAATTGCAAATACAAAACATTTGTTTGCATATTTTCTCCATCTAGTCATGAGTTCATTCATGATAGTGACTTTTCAAGCAATGGCAGATTTGCATAGGCATATAATCCCTTTTACACGGTAACAAAAAGTTAGAAAGTGTAGATACTCAATAAGTGAACATAAAAAGGCTTACCATATGTTCCTTTGCAACCATAATACACTCTTTATGATATTCATGACCACATGGTAGAATTAAGATCTCTTCAATATTTTCCAGGCAAATAGCACATTTACCATCCCTGTAACTAAAACAAACAAGAATGTTTCTCAATAACAAAACTAAAAATTTAATACACAAGAACCCCACTAATCTGATAATTCAGAAAATCTAAACTGAAACTAAGCAAATTAAGAACTGTAACCTGTTTGAGTGAATAATTCAGTCACTAAGTGCATATTTTGATTTAATGAGTTGCATTCATTTGTTCAGACCTTGTATTCTAATGGCCTAGTACAGAAAAGCATATATCTAGTAATAAGAACTACCTAGATTTGAATCATCATCACACTTGAATTTTCTATTTGTTAATTCTTGTTTAATATAAAGCAATATTATATGTTTCAATGGACAGCATATATTTGAATTTTAAGGAATAAAAAATAAAAACATAAATTATTATTTTTGTTTTCAAAATAAAAGCCACATTAATAAATATTTTAAAATGAAAAACCAAAATGAAAAATAAATATTAATTTCCCATTTATTTTAAAAATAAAGATTGCTTTACTTTTTTGTAGTATGTGTGTGAATATATATGTCTTAAATTTCAAAGAAGTCTTTGTGATTAGAAGTTATATTATCAATGTGTATACATACATAATTTTTACTTTCAAAAAATATCAAATTAAAAAATTCACACAGGGGTAATTTTTGAACACCTGTATTTCTCATTGCTAGACACCTGCTTTTAAAAACTCAGCCATAAGCCTGTATCTGCCATGGAGAACTCAATATCACTGGTGATGGCAGAATGAGGCTAAATGCTGTTCACAGTTATGCTTAAGTTTAACTGAGCAGAGAACAAGCAAATTAAACCATCCAAAGTCTTCGCTCTCTCTCTCACAGGGTATACCTATTGCACATTTTCGTACTTATAGTGTAATAGTACTTCTCTGGGAAGCATAGGGCCTTAATCAAAACACGCCAACATATCCTGTTCTTAGCCATAGTCTTGATTGTCTTCCAGTTTTTCCCAGCCTGCTCTGGTTCCTTCCCGACTCTGTTGCACCATGTAATTCTAGGTCTACCTTTTTTTTTCTGGTTCCTCCTTGTGGATTCCAGTCAAACGCATACTTAGATATATTTCCATCTTTTCTCCGTAACATACGCCCATTTCTACTTCCTATATTTTACTTCCTTTCCAATTTCCTATTGATCATTTACCTTCCATAGATTTTTCATTTGATATGACTTTTGGCTACCATATTCCCATTATAAATCTCAATGAACATTTGCAATTTTCTTATGATTATGTTAGTTGCGTTCTGGGTTTCACACCCATACAACAAAACTGATTTTACATTTGTGTGAAATATTCTTAATTTTAATTTCCCGGATATTTGTTTAGATTTTCATAAGGAGACTAACTGAGAGAAAGCAAATTGCACTTTCCTGATGCTAACTTTGATATCTTCATCTGACTCTCCTTTACGAAAATGCTTCCTAGATACTGAAATTCCTTCATCTGCTCTATTTCCACTTTCCGTACCATAATTTTAGAACCTGTTTTGTCATATATCCTCATTTCTTTGGTTTTTTATTAATATGCAGTCTGCTGCACATTCAAGTCTATCAAGTGGATTATGAAATTTGCCATTTATATCTGAGAATCTATGTGCCACCATACATACATCTGCATATTCTACATTTTCTAACCTCTCTCACAACCCCCACTGAATATCTCTATCATCTGTTGCATATCATTTTAATTGTGTGTCTAGTACTAACATAAATAATAGTGATAGCAACAAACATCCCTGTTTTTTCGCACTTATAAATAACACTAAATAGGTAAGTCTCTTTAAGCACAAAAATATTGTGTGTGCAATAAAACTCAAAATAGACTGGCTTTAGAAACACAACAAGCACTTCACTGAAGGTCAGTTTGCAAAAAATCTTTCATTATATTCTGTCTGAAGAATTAGAATCTATCAGAGGCAAGTATTACATTATTACACTAGCGCCTTATAAACATAACATCCATCAGAGTGACCTTGACATGTTGCTCCATATTATAGTCAACTTCATCCAATCCCTTTACTATATATATCACAGTAAAACTAAATCTGGATACAATGGTCTCCAAGATAAACAATCCACCTGAAGTATTAGCATTGACAGCAGTAAGTACACCAAACAACTACTATCCGAATGATAACATACAGTTAGATCTCTTAAAAATTGAGGCAACTTTGGAATATGCTTTCAAGAATTCTCTCAATATACACCTTTGGGATAGTATGCTAATCATTTTTATATTGAAATAATAGCCATTAGAGCAGCTTTAGGAAATTTATTGTATAGACCTAATATAACTAAAAGAATTGTTATCTTAAGCAGCACTAGCATAAATAATTAGTTACCCACCAACATACACTATAAATGAAATATGAAAACAATATCATACAATCCAGATAAGAAATACAGAAATAGTTTTACAATGGATCCCGAGCCATGTTGGATTAAAGGGGTTAGCAAAAAAGGAACCACCATTAAATTAAAACAATCTTTTGAACTAGAACTTCCTTCTAAATAGAAACTCATAACTGAACAAGATCAACAAAATATCCAACAAAAACTTATAAGGAAATCTATATATTAAGATCTAAATACTTTCAAACATCTTTTATTAAAATCAAGAAAAATTGCAGTTGCCTGATTCCACTTAATTGTTAGGTATGGTTGCCTGTCAGAACATTTCTTCAGGATGAAATTAATCAAGGACAGCCCTGCCCACTGTGTAAGAATGTGAATACTATCCTAAACAAAGAATACCTACTGAAATGCAGCCAGCCTGATAGCAACAAATAAATGACACAATTTGGAAGCTCTTTATAGGGAAGCAAGGGAAAAATTGGCCACTAGCAACCAACCAACAGAAATGTCATAATAGGTTTTCTTTGTTTTATACTACATTACATTTGAACAGACTTAAATTATTCCTGTACTATAACTGGGAAACATACCTTGTTTCTCATGAATATTATAGTTTTTCTTAATATACTAAGCACTGAAAACAAATTTGGAAAGAAAAGTCATAATAATCAATCTAATAAAATGTGATATGCAATAGCTTCAAGTGGCATTTGAGTTGCTTCCTTTCATAGTATAGGTCGAAGTCTGTACCTTTCCAACATTTAAAAGAGTAGATTTACATTATATCAGTCTTGACTATCTCTGCAGTATTGTCAGTTATAATGGTGATAAGATTTTAACTAAAATAAACTGCATCCTCAGCAGAGGTAAATGACAACAGAGGAACCACAAATATTATAAGGTAAATTGTTTATATAGATAAAAAAGAGCAGGCCCCAGGATTGTACCCTGAGGAACCCCATGTATGCTTGCAAAATGTCAAACCATATTGTGGAATTGGGTTAGGTTACAATCAAGTATGACTTAATTAATACCACTGCCTCTTCCACAAAACCATAATATTGTTGCTTTTCAAGAAGTAACTATGAGACACCGTGTCAAAAGTTTTGACATATAATAGTTTGGTCTAATTTATTTAAACAATTGTTAATGAATGAAGTGGCAGTTTTTATTGTTCCTAGCCCAGAGTGATAAACCAAACTGTAAACAAAAGTTATTCATTTCAAAGTAAGAATAAATCTATTTAAGATAGGTTCAAAAATGTTAATTATAGGAATAACAAAAATGGGTCTCCAACTATCATAGGCCATGCTGCCTTTCTCATAAATGGGTATAACCACCACGAGTGGCTGAGGTCATTAAGGCGCAGACTTGTGAACTGGAGGAATGAGGTTCGATTCCTCCCAAGATCATTCTCCCTGACTGAGGTTTTTTTTTTTTTCACAGGTTTTCCTCAAGTCATAAATGGCAAATGCAAGGAAAGTAAACTTTGGCCTAGAATGCTTTCTTCCTTTAAAAAAATCCTTTGCCATTCTATTATTTCATTTCATGTATTATTAGTGTCCACCTCCTGTGATGTCTCAGTAGTTAAAATGGGCATTAGAGAGAGAGCATGGTAATATCTTAAAATTTCAAATTGGTGGGGAATAGACTGTAAAAAAGATACTCATTTATAACATGGGTAAAAGCTCATGAATAAAATGCAGTCCTTATTTCAATATTATAGAATTCAAACTTAAATATTCTCCCATTTAATACTTTTCATGTCCAGAATCAGCCTACCTCCTACAGAGATGTTACTAACTTGAATTCAAATATAGATTTATGCTTGGATACTCTATTCATGTAAAATTAAAAATTGTATATATTTATACACCATGATACCTTGTTCACTATTTCATTGACTTTATGACTTTATTAAAAAAGAATGTGTTAAACTCTGTTGTATTCAAGTTGGTGAAATAATTATTCTTGCTCCTACTAATTATAACTTTCTTTTTTCACAACATTCCACATTGCCTTTGATTTGTCAGCAGAATTAATTATTATATATCATTTAATTTCTCTCTTAATACATTAACTAGCTTAATGAAATGTCCTTCTATATTTCTTGTACAAAATTGTAATTTTACTTAATGCAGTGCTGAGATACTAATCATAGAAATTTTTACACATATACTTTAGTTGATCCACTTCACTGTTTCTAACTTTTGTAGTTTTAAGTGAAAATATGAAAATACATTCTTAACTGATGGGAACTAAATGTTCTCGAAACTGGTTCCATACATTTATGAAAAGTAAGTGAAGCTTTAAGAGTGTGTAGTTCAACAATCACACAATGATATCAATTAATATGATTAGCTTCACTGTGCAAGTTCCAATTTACATTTTAATTATAAAATATTAATTTTATTGATTACTCTTACCATATGATTTTTCTCATTATCTTTTTGATTTTATAATAAAATTTATATGTTATAGAAGACCAATGAACACAATATTTTTGACAAAAGGCAACATTAGATTTTTACGCATTATTTATATACAACAATTTTTTTTTCTGACTTAGTGCCTTTTAGCTCTGTATACAAAATTTGACAAAGGTTAACTCACATAATTTAATATAAATTACATATTCTTATACATTCATGTTAAAAGTATAAGTAAAATATTAGAACCATATAAGGGACTTGTGTTATTTTAGTTACTTTTTGAAAATTCAAATTTGGAATTTGCTTTTTACGTCAAACTAGGCAATTTTAAAAGTTCATTATAGCATAATTTAGCCTCAGATTTAATATATATTTTTATAATATCTCTCTCTTGTTCAGTTTGTTGTATTAATAGAGATTTTATCATTGTAAGCTTTATTTTGTGACATGGTAAGTCTTTGAAAGAGTTTTGCTTCTGCAAGTAGAAAGTGTGTTTCATTTGAAAACCTATGTGCTGGGCTTCCAGAATATGTCCTCATTGCTCGAAAGGGGTTTTGCATCTTGGCCATGGTTGGCTTCCCTTCCCACTCATGGCCACTTGCCAGTTTGCCTGTTCTTGAACTTCCGAGGGGTCACCAGCCTACAGTCATTTGCAAAGACTTTAGAATAACATATTTTTGTATGTAAATGCTATTATAAACAAAAATCAACTCATCGCATTAGTGAGGAATTTATTTGCAGCTTATATGAGCAATTCACTGTCTTGTGAATAAATTTAATACTACCGGTTCATTGAAAAACAAGAAACACACACAAAGACATAGTTTTAACAGATGACAAATTAAACAAAATTGGTGCAAGTCTTGAACAAAATCACTACCGAAATTAGCACAAGTGGGGTTTAAGCATTTTCTGCACATATAGCAACAAAACTGTTAAAACTCAAACCTTAAAGTATACGTATATCTATTGTCTCCCATAGCACATGTATATTATTGGAGTTGTTTCATTCATCAGTTACTGAAGGGCTAACCGACAACTTGTGTTCTTTTTAGACGACATCGTGTGACCACACTTGCTATTGATGTTCTGAAAATTAAAATTTTACTCTTTATGAGAGGAAATTGGAGTTTGATACAAGAGGCAACTAGCTTTGGTATGTCCAGCTGCTGAGCTGCAAAATCCTGTACAAGTGGCAAGAACACGTTTTAGAAGCCCTGTATAATGATGCACTGACTACTACTTTCTGTCTATTATGGTATGAAAATTCTTTAAAAGTTCCTGTTGTGTAATACTGTTTTTGGTTCCTCACAAGTGCTTTAGTTTCTTCATTCACCACATTCTTACAAAAGGTTGGCACCATTCATTAAAGTTCAGAATTTCTCCACTTTTGAATCCTTCCTTCCCCTCTCCTCCATGGTCAAGGTAAATTATAGATTTGTCTGTTTTAAAACCATGTACATGGAAAACATCCACTAATATCTGCCACAAATAGAACATTTTCCACACCAGAATGTTTGGTAGGGGTGTGTTCTGCATAAAGTCAAATGCTAAAGCTATTAATTCTCATCACATAATGTCTTCGTGTTTTTCATAATAGTAAAATTTGCAGCTCTATTGAAGACTTCCAATTCTGCTTTTTCAGTTAATTTTCCACTGTCACTTCAGGATTTCTTATGTTAGTATTAAGCATTTTTGATAATGTTCTTTTTAAAGGTATGATCTTTCTCTTGAACTTTGCAAGATTGTAAAAAAATACTATTATAAAACAATCTGCATTCAGCACAGCAATTGAAATAATGGTATGAATTTTAAGCATCCAAAACAACGGAAAGTAAAAAATGAAAATCGTAATGTGCATTGGGTGATCCCAACTTATGAATATGGGCTAAGTGGAATCATATCAATAAGTTAGTTTGTTCTTTCTCCACATGACAAATCAAGACATATGGCTTCAGCAGCTGGGATAGTCTATCCACTATTCAATGCACATCACACTGATTATTCATCGTAACCCCAAAAACGTATAATGCTTTTAATTTTTAAGGCACATTATTTAATGTTCTGAAACACCTCCTTGGTCCATGGTTCTAACAAAGGAGTTATATTTATTAGAAACACTGTTTTTATTTCTCCACATACTAACTTATCAATGTTGGATAGTTATCTATTAAAATTAATGACCATGGTGGTAAATTGGTGGTGGCTTTTCAAAACAATACATACAGAAATCTTGTTCATCCAGGATTTTTATTTACCTTCCCTCTCTCCTAGATAATTTGCTTCTGCAGCATTACTACAAGTTAACACCATCGGGCATTTTTTGCTCATTCTGGAGCCAGGCAAATTGAATGGGCAACCATCAAATAATGTACACATATTATGTGTGGCTAAAAGTCTCTGGACATCCATTGGTGTTTCATTCCATAGATGTTGGCCATATAATTAATAGCATATTGAACCTCCTTTTGCTACAATTACAGCATTTAATCTTCGTGGAAGGCTTTCTACGAAGTTCTGATACACTGGAAAATTTGTTGCCATTCTTCCTGAAGCATGGTGAATAGTTGTTGCCAGGTTTTAGGGCAAATTGGTCTAGCTGACAACTGACAATCTAGTCCATCCCAAAGATGTTCATGAGATCCAGGTCCAGGCTTTGAGCAGGGCCAATCCAGCAAATCCACCAGCTTTTCTTCAAATCATGATGTAATTGGTCCTTGATTTGCAGACAGGAGCATTATCATGCTGATACAATAAATGTCCAATTCAAAACTGTTGCTACATTGTGGGAAGCATGCCATTGACTTTAATGCTTTCATTAACACCAGCTTTCATTGTGACATCAACCAAAACTAATTAGTCTGAGCCCAAACTATGAAGGACAGTCACTGATCATCACATCATCTCGCCTGACTGAATTTCACTGCTGCCATAATACACTATGGTAAATACCATTCACCAGGCATCTGCCAGGCCCACAAATGTCCACATGAATGCCATAACATATACTGTGACTCATCACTTCCTAAAACCTTCCCCACTGCTCCTCAGACCATTGACAACATTGTTTGTGCCACTTTTAGTGACAATGCACATTCATTTTCATAATCATGGTTTGTAAGAAGCACAACCATGAAAATGGAAACCTATTGCCTCTTGACAGATCGTTCTGTCACTGATCTCTGCATCTGGCCTGCAATGGAAATGGTGCAATAATTGGACAAGGATGTGTGACAACTAGTTCATGCAGTGTACTTTACAGTTCTGCAGTTCCTATCAGTAAATTTCTTAGACCTGCCAGATCAATGATTGGGTTCAATGGTTCCCTGATGTTTGCACTTTGCAATAACATAACCTACAGTAGACCTGGGCACATGTAACTCTTTAAAATCTCTCTAACGGAATGCCTGAACTTGTGAGCTCCTATAATCATGCCCTGTTCAAACTCACTCAGTTCTCCCTATTGATTCGTTCTGATAGAAAACACATCTATGATGTTGACACACTTTACCTGCACTTATATGAATGAATGAATTTTGTTTGACAAACAACAATACAATTGCATATACATCAATTTACACTAATTATTATAACTAATAGTACAAAAAAAAAAATTAAGGTTTTCCCATACCTTAACCGTCCAGTTGTATGTATGGTAAATAACCTGTATCATAAACCATTTTTAACCATTATGTGTATCCTCCTGCTCCTTCCTTATGCTTCGCCTCCCCTTATCCCTTACTTTTCCGAAGGAATTCCCCTATCTTGTTGATTTTTTCCTACCCTCTTATTTGATAACTTTTTTATTGCCATCATATGTATTAATAAAAGTTGTATGATTGATTTGTCTGTTTTTGGTGTTGGTTGAATTGTTCTAAGTGTTCTTTTTTATTTTTATTGCAATTATTTATGTAGATGTAAACAAATTTTTGTAAATACAGATTGAAAACTACTGTGGTATTTGTATATGACAAGTTCAATGTTCTTAGGTCTCTGTGGCTGCTTCACGAACTCACTGAATGCTCCGAGAACTAAACTAAACTAAACATATCTTTCATAAGATTGTCTCATTTACCATCCCAAATACCATCTCGCCACCATTTTACCATTTCACATACCATTAGACAATGTAACACACTATCTCCTCCCACACATAATACATCCTTCTTTAGTATTTTTCTTTAATCCTTTTAAAAATGTTACACCTGTTTGCATACATGCCAAACTCATTCTTCCAAATTGATCACAATTATCTATATATTTCTCCCCCTCCAGTTTCTTTTAACTACTTTATAACAAACAAAATAAAACCTTTATCCTCTAAACTGGCCCAAATCTCTTGCTTCTCAACATCATCTACCCTCTGTCTCAATGATTTCCAAAATCCACTAACACTACTTTCACACAGTCACCATACATTCCCCATTCCAATTACTTCTAGCAATTTTCCCACTTCCCCATACTAATTGTCCCTTCCCATTACCTCTCTTTGATACATATGACATTCTTTTAATACATTATTACTGTCTAATTTCAGACCTCCATACCAATATTTCAAAATTCTTCATACCCTTCCTAATTCAACCAAACTTACACCCATTAGTGAACTTTTTGGTAATCTCAGAACTCCCTGCAAAACATTTTGTGTGTCGCACCAACCTTTATCCATCCCTTTAACAGTTCCCAAATTTCTACTGCATACAACATCTTAGACTCGGCCACATCTTCATACAATCTTTCTAACCATTTCATGATAATGCTGAGACTTTATATATGCTTATGCTAACAGCTTTCATAGTTTATTTACCTTAAGCTTGCGCACACTTAGACTGTGCCCCCCCCTTCCATTATTCACACATCCAACCCCAAAGTAATTAAATTCTTTCACTACCTGTATTAATTCTCCATTTATAAACCATCTCTCATTTTTTCTTTAACTTTGTTCCTTTTTTAAATACTATTTATTATTCTTATTTTGATTTAAAGTAAAACACTAAAAATCATGTCGTCACATTAAAAATTTTTAGTGTTTTACTTTAAATCAAAATAAGATTAACAAAAGTTTTACTGTGTGGATTCTGACATTCCGTAAACATACTATTTATTATCTTTGATTTTTTTACTATTAAATTCTTAAACCCCATTCTGCCTGTACTTATATAGATTCAGATGCATAGTCTGATGTCACACAGAGCACATTGATTGGAATGTCTGGAGACTTTTGGCCACATAGAGTATTATTGTACTTGTAATAATAACAATAACTGTGAATGTCTGAACAAGCACTGTTCCCAATTAATTCAGAGTAACAGGGTTGTATATACATGGACATCACATTTCCTGAAACAAAATATCTAAATTTAATTGAATCTATTTGTGTTTTGGCTTTTTTAATGATAGAAGCTATATTTCCACATTGAAAGTTATAAATGAAGTTTATGTTTCCAAGCATTAAGACAGAAATTATTCAACTTACTACCATTAGATGTAGCACTTCTCACAGCATTATCACTCACATATGCAGATCAAAACCCCTAACCCTTAGGTAAGTCAGCAGAAGCAAGTTAAGCTACCATTCAAGCTGCATTGTTGAATTACTTTATAATTTTACTGCAATACATAGTAACTAACTTCACAAACTGCATTTAATGAAGGAATGGATTGTTTAAGATATATATTCTACTATGGATCATCGTTTTAATCTTCTATCAGGCATGGCGCAAACAAGACCATAAGCTGTTTTCTATGTATTCTTTACTTTGCATCTCATAACTTTACATAAATAGAATTCTGAAAAGCAAGGATATTTCTCAATTCTTGCTTTATTATTATTTATCTGCAAGAAATAACAGATTCAAAGGGGACTTTCCTTTTACAGGATGATTTATAATGTTAAATGGAACAACAAAGCCTTTTGCCCCTTTCAAAATGGGTTCCAAGAAAATGTAGCTAATTAGCTGCTTTTTTAAACTGTTATGTAATTTATTGAAATTTGGGGAGTGTTTTTTTTTTTTTTTTTAAGGAGAATGGCAAGAGAAACAGCTCCTTTATGTCTTAGCACTTTTTGCAGCAATATGTTTCACAGTCTCTTTAATTACATGGATTTCAATGTTCGTTATATTTTGCATTATTGAACTGTTATATGTTGCTTATGTTAATAGTTCATTTGGTTTATTTACAGACGCTCTTTAACATCTCAGGTCATCAATGTCCCATTCAATTCAGGGCATGAAACGGCCAATAAATTTTGCTCAGAGGCCTCGTCTTTCAGGATTGAGGTTCTTTTACATGTCATAAATCTATGACATGAAACCCATGGCTTTACTTCCCTTCCAAAGGAAGCCATACGTAGAATTTATATGCCTGAAAAAATCCATCAATCCTCGCCAGGATTGAACCCATGATCTTAGGTTTAGGAGGCAAGTATGGTTACCACTAGACCACCAGGATCGACTATGTCAGTAGTGTGTGAACAGTTCTTTAATGTTATTATGCTGCATAGGTATGTTTTATTGGTTATTATTGACTGTAAAACAAACATGATTAGGAATTCCACTTTATCTAATGTTTTTGTATTCATTTGATTTGCACTTACGAAAAGGAGGCAAGCTTGTTATAGTGAAGTTCATCACATTTCCTTCTCTTCACTACATTTAACCCGTAACTGGTATGCTGGGATCAGGAGGATTCCAGTAAACTTTGTTTATTGTTTAAATCACATTTTTGTCTAAATGTGACACTGTCACTGCAACACTCAGCATCTTTCAGGCAATATGCTTTGCGTTGTTGAGTGTGAGATTGTGTTGCAGCAAGTTAAAATATAAATATTGTACTTACGAAGCTGTTGACAATGGAGTAGTAATATATCCTAAACTTAGGTATTCATTTTTTACACTAAACTCCACTTACATAAAAGTAAGATGCATTTCGGGAGAATCTTGTGAGCAACTGAAGATGGGAGAGATTCTCCTGAAATGCATCTTGCTTTTATGTAAGCAGAGTTTAGTGTAATAAATGAATACCTAAGTTTAAGTGAAAATATGTCTTTAGTAATACTTTTTCCCCTCAGCAGGGTAAGGGTGACCCCACCATACTGAAAATATATTATCTCATTTTGTGATGCGTTTCAGCAGGAAATGGGGTAATCCACATGTCAGTGCACTCAGAAAGAGGGGCCTCATTTATGTGGGAACATTAATAAAAGAAAACAATCCAAAACAGTTTTTGCCAAACAAAGTCAGGAAACCTGATTCTTCACTGTTTGTGTTTGGGGACAATTTGACATTGGTCTCCATGTTTCAAAATCAAGAAAGGCAGCACTGCAATGAACAAGGAAACAAAGAAGTTTCAGATAATTGAGTATCACAATGTCACAAAGGGAGGAATAGATATACTTGATAAAAAAATGCACTGTTTACTTGACCAATAGGAGCTTCACAAGGTGACCTCTTTCAGATTTCTACACAATTTTATGAATATGTTGATGGTAAATGCATTTATGATACATTCATCATTAGCAGAAAACTATCAGAAATCACATTTTGACTTCATCAAATCCCTGCCATGGCAGCTAATTGAACATCTTCAGAGAAGGACGAGCTTTACACACAACTTCTCACAAGAGTTAAGACAAAAGATTGCCAGGATGGACAAATGTGAAAATTTAAAACCATTAGGAGTTATGGCAAAACAGGTTAAATGTGCAAGGTGCCTTAGAATAAAGGACAGGAAAACAAAAAGTATGTGTGCAACTTGCAGAACACCAATGTGTAGTAAATGCACAATAAGTATTTGTGAAGTCTGTTTATAAATTAAATACATATAATTGGACAAAGCTGCATTGCAGAACACCAATGTGTAGTAAATACACAATAAGTATTTGTGAAGATTGTTTATAAATTAAATATATATAATTGGACAAAATTGCACTTATTGCAGTTTCGTCCAATTGTCATATATATTTAACTTTAAACATTTAAAGGTTACATTGTAACTGTTGCTGATTAATTAAGAAATATAATTAAATATTAAATTTATATTTATTCATCGCGATTTATCATTATCATTATTTATAATTTTGAAAAAAGAAATGGGGTTCACTTGACCCCACCATACCAGTTGTGTAACAAAAAATGCACCATACTGGTGACGGGTTCAATAAAAGTTGCACAGTTCATTACGGCCGTAATTTCTAATATGGAAAAAATGCCATGTAACCTGTTCGGTGTAGGAATGATGTTCGCTAAAGTTCACAACTTAATCGCTCCATACCTTTGAGCTGGCTCTTTAGGTGTTTGCTGCAAATAATGGTACCCCAATGCTCCAGCTACTGCCCCTAGAAATCCAAAAACAACTCCTGCTACGATTGCCGAACCATTAGAATTATCAGACTTTTCGTCGTTGGACGTCCGCTGTGCACCTGCTTCCATCTTGTCATTCGTATCCACTTCCAATGATAAATCAAATCTAATAAACTTCTTCTTGAAACTCGATGAACACCATCTGTTGTACTTACATTCTACCTATAATATGTGAATGCAAAGTCCGAACAAGGTAACCTAGGCAATCTGCAGTGATGTTTGAAAATAAGTCGCCTTATTGTTTGTTTCTCAAAGTTGGCACTAGGGGGTCGCGGATCGGATTTCGCGAAAGGCACAATTTTAAAACTTGTGATCTACTCTTAGTTCCATATATGTAAGGGATTCCCCTGTTTGTCTAGGAAACGAGGCCAATTTTGCAGTGTTACCAACTCATAATCCAATTACTTTCACTTACCCATGCATACAGTTGCGTGTTCGCTCTAGCATAACAGCAAGAAGTTCGCAGCTACTTTACAGTATTACTACTAGACGTATCACCACGATATACTATTTTTTATAATATGCACACATATTATACGTTAGGAAGCTCGATTTCATGGTTCTGTATATACAATTGTTAAAGCAGTATATGCACTATTACGATTTACCCGCTAGCATAGCACGCGATCGGCTACAATAAAAAGAATCAATTTTACTTGAAAAGGAGGCGAGCGGAGATCGTAAGGTCGTAGCAATAAAATCATGGATTATTTAAAACATTTTCTTTCCTATATTTCACACATTTCTCACTAACGCAACATACATTGTTGTTTTCTGATAATTTAAACACTTCGAAACAATCTTGTGAGGTTCCCCCCCCCCCACCACAGGAGTGCACTTCTTGTTATCTAAAGTATACTTAATGTTATTCTTCGTCGAGACTTCATCTATTTTATGGTGTAGAGGTTTTGCAGAGTTTTCCACATTGTTTTGACCTGAATTTTCCTTCTATCCCTCTAGGTCACTCCTCTTACAGCACATCATCCTTGTTTTCCCATTTTATCTGTGGGCGCCCTCATTATCGCTAATGAATATGTGTGCTTCCCACTTTAGTCATGGATAACGGGTCTCGGGCATCCTCATCACATGTCCATACCAGCAGATCACATCCAGAAAATGTACTTTTATAGATAATCTAAGAGTCTGGTTGCGCACATGGTCTCTGCTGTTCTCTACCCTCCAAATATAATGCGTCTCTGCTGCCTGTAGCCTGCTACAGTGCTGAGTATTTAACAAGACTGCCATTTTAGTCCTCTTGCTGCTTTCTCTTTTACCTCCAAATCCTCTATTAAAGGCATAAAATATTAACCCATTCCACTCTATAGCTAATCTCCTAGTCATATTTCCATCATGACTAGTAATTGCTTCAAATATTTGAAGGGAGTGATTTGCTCCAATTGCTGATCTCTTAATAGTATGACAATCTGAATTGCATGTCATGACCATGCTTTTAGTTTTCTCAGCACTGATAACCATACTTTTCTACCCATCTCTTCTTGCCATACCTTCAAATTTGCTTGGGGATTCCTGACTGAGTTTGCCACAAGAGCTATGTCATCAGCAAAAGCTAGTTTCAAGATCTGCGCTGGCAATAATTTCCAGTTGTCAAGAGTGAAATATTTAGTACATCTCTTACACTATGTCTTTACGTCATCCATCAATGTGATAAAGGGGTAAGGCAATAAAATATCACCCTGCCCTATACACATGGTTCGAAACTCTTTGGAAGCTATTCCTGATTTCTGAAGGTTTTGTAGAAGCTTCTGACTTCTATCAAGCTTGTCTCAACGTTCCGTATCCTAAGAACCTTCTGCAGCTCTCCCAAAGGCACCCTGGCAAAAAACTTCTCAAGGCCCATTTAGCATATGTGTGCTCGTGCTCTTAAGTTTCTCACTTATTTCCCTTAGTGAAAAAACAAATCTTGGGTGCTGCATCCTCAAGAGTTGTTATTTTAAACTTATATTTGTTGCTGCAGAAAAATAGAGAAGTGTGCGTTGAAGTAAGATTTTTATTTTTTGTACTGATGTATGCATTACACTAATAATATAAATATTCTGCAGCCCATTGTTGCTTCATATTTTACAGTTGTTGAATATTTATGAAACAATTTAGCTTTCAAATTAATAAATCTCACAAAGCAGTTTTATTTGGATAGTCTCTATTTATACATAAGAACATGAGCAACTTGTATGGTTCACTACACTGAAGGATCCTGTAAAGGTATATAAGTGGGTGTATGCATATATGGCCTATCTCCAAGAAATTAGTATAAGCCCTGGCAAATGTTGCACAGTTTTTCAGACAGATGTATTTGTTATCCTGAACTGTGCTTATACAGAACTTGAGAAGGGTTGTCACCAAAAATGCATTCTCCTCTCAGACAGTCAAAGTGCTCAGCCTGCAGTTGGAATCAGTACACATACTGCCAAGACCACAGTTAAAACATGGATTCGAGATAAACCAGCTAAGGTGGCAAATCTATCCAACAAATGCAAGCTAAGAAATTTGTCCTAGGTCCTAGCAATCTTTCAATATCTCTCCTAAAATTGGACAGAAGAGCAATAAGGAAAGTACTTGCTTTAATTACTGAACTTCAGGAAGTATCTATGAAAAAGTGGGACTCTATAATGATGAACCCACTTATAGAATGTATAAACAGGAAGAGAAATATGTGCCTGTTTGAGTGTCCAATCCTGATAAGAAAGAGATTTACTTTTTCTATAACCAAGGAAGATCTAATAACGGAAGCCAACATTGAAACCAAAATACTGCAATTTGTTCAAGGAATAGATTTTGGGAAACAATGAAAGTGTCTGTTCCAATAGGTAGCACGATAAGCCTTATAGGCTGATGTGCTGGAGGTCATTCAAACTCCATAACCCCCCCCCCTCATCTATATATCTATCTCTTATTTAGTCTCTATTTCCAAATATAAGCTTGATGCTTTCCATATTGTTTCTTAATGCAAAAAATTTTAAATTTTTGATATATGCATTATTAATCAATTCACGACTTTTTTATTTAATACTGCTTACATAGCGTCAGACTTTTTTATTTTCCAAAAGTGCAATGGTGCAGTGACCATGTAGTTTTAGATAAAAGTCACCACTTAGAGGTGGTAGTGTTGCTTAACTAACACTTAGCACAAAATTTCTGCATGTCAGACCTAGTGGTTACCATATTTGCCTCCTAAATCAGGTCACAGCTTCATACTCAGCCACCGTTGATGGATTTTTTTTTTGGGGGGGGGGATGTAAAAATCCTGAGTATGGCTTCCTTTGGAAGAGAAGTAAAGCCATTGGTCCTATGATTTACAGCATGTAAAAGAATCTCAAGCCTGAAAGAAAAGAGCACTAAGTAAAATTTATCACCCATTTTATTCCTTAATAGGACTGTACTGCTGTTGTGAAAGAGCAGTTAAAATAAATCTATCTACCCTCATTGTTGAGTTTAGGTGCAATAGAAAGAGTGAGTATACATTATTTGATTAATCATGGAATGAGGAGATTATGAAAAGCACATTCTGTGATAACTCTTCACAGGGTTGAAAATCACAAAAAGGAATTAAGATAAGGGAAATATTCTGTAATGTAAAAAGTACAGTTAATAAGTTTTCAATATGAAGATTTATAATAAAAAATTATGAATTTTAAAGTGTGATGTAAATAATAAGTTTTTCTGCTTTCCCTATTTATTATTTAAGGTTAATTTGCTAAAGCTGCATGGACTAAAACAGGGGTTGATGCTTTGGGACATTTGCCTCAGAAAATAAAACTTCCAAAAGTCATTTACAATCATAACTGGAATTCAGTATGTTGAGCACTTTAAAATTAACATTACATTGATCTGTGCATATAGGCAATCTGTACAAAACAAAAAGGATCGGGTATGAAAAAAATTGGTGCATGTTATTGAAAATTTTGTGTGAAATTAAAAAAACAACTCTCTTCTGTCATGGTATGAGTGGCACTATCTAGTAGTCAATTTCCTGCTAACTTTAGCTCAGTGATTTCCAAATGACTGCAATTAAGCCACACTGCATTCCTTTTAAAAGTGTGGAACAGCATTTTTGACAAGGCAAATATCACATGAATTGGTCTAAAAGACCCATTATCATACTTATTTGAGGAAACTAAGAAAAATGACTTTGCTACAAATGAAAGAGAATTCTTCCTAGCAAGAAATGTAATCCTTATGTGCATTTAGAAAAACAATATAAATACTTAAATGACGTACAACAACCTCATAATTTGATTGAAGCCTTTTAGTATATAGATTTTCTAACAAGTCCTTCACTAGAAAGTATGTTTGCATACATTATTTTATTTAAATCATTACAGTAATACATCATATAAGAAACTTGGAATTTATGTTATGTTACAACAAAATATTGATAATCTATCAGTTAGCAGTATGCAATTTTAGTATCTCCTTATAGAACTGTTGATTTTCATGGGGTACTTAAGGCATTAAGCCTTCTAATATCTTTAAGTAAATAAATTGTACTTACAAAGCTGTATGCAATGGAGTGGTAATATATCCTACATTAAATATATTCAACCTGTTCACACTTAACATAACACTGGACATGTTACACAAATTAATCACTGATGACCACAACAGCTGATGATGGAAGCAATTATCTTTCCAAACATGCCTAGTGTTATATTAAGTAAATGGAGTTAGTGTGAACAGTTTGAATATATTAATGTAGGATATCTTCTAATACATTCATTTTTGCTGTCTTATGAACCAAGTTCATAAACTTGGTTTCTGTGAAAAACAGATACTGTTTTGCCAGATAGACTAAAGTGGAATGTGTGCTTAACAATGCAATCAATTTCTGGTTGTGTCATGATGAAACCTAGAAACCTTGGATTGTAAGAAAAGTTAATCATAGTATAGTACTGATAGAAAATTGAACTTTGTAACCTCCTGGTGCACGTTTTTTCTCATATACAATGTTTTTTTGTAAAATGAATCCAATAGTAATATACTGTTATCTTAGTTGGAGATAAAATAAAATATGTTATAAAAACTACCAACTTATTCCTCTGATAGCCATTACTAATTACTAAAAGTTTTTCAGTCATTCACTTAAAACCTTTAAACAAGGAACACTCATATCTCTACTGCTGTTTCTCTGATATTCATGCACCTATATTCTAAATGTACAGAACATTTATGCTACCTCAGTCAAGCAACTCCATTTTGCTCATTTTTTGACTGAGGCCCTTTTAGCATGGACAGATCTACATTTTATGTGGATCAGTTTTAATGGTATATTTTTAATTTTGCTTTTGTTGCTTAATTTGTTGTAACAATATATATATATGTAATTTTTTATATTTTATAATGCCGCTAAAGATGATAAAAGAAATTGATAATTCAATTTGATGTTGGGTAAACAAAGAAAATATAAAGTATTTTACTTACAACACTTTATTAGGAACTGTTCAACATCAAAATTTATAAAATAATAAATACACAAATAAACATTAACAATTCAAAATATTTATATGCAAAATAAATATATTTTACATTCAGCTCAAGATGTCAATCATTCTACAGTGTTAAAAATCAAAGGAAATTGCTTCTTTATTCATGTGAAAGTTTCTGGCTGACTATAGTAAACACTTTTACAAGTGAAGCACAATTTATCATGTTCAAATCAAAAATATTCATAATAACTTGTTATAAATCTACATCTTTATTAGTACTTATACTTACCCGTTAACAGCATTTCATATAAAACTTTCAATTTTCCCATAAACATAAACAAGGATAATTTTTTTCATCAATTTACATGTTACAGAGACAAGTAATTATTATAATATTCATTTCTGATATACTGAGATTGCAAGGCCTATTTTCTAATAGGAACAGGAGGGACCATTTTATTCTCTTTTGTTGGTTGCCCTAGAATTCTGAATGCAGCTTAAATTAATAATCTCTTTTGTATAGTCAGTCCTCTTTATAGTTTCACTTACTGGAGATTTACTTAGGACATGTTTAGTGGACCCTTGTCCACATCCTCGGCTGTTAAACTACAGACAGAAGAGATTATTAATGCGTGTTTCACTGTGTTAGATTCCAAATTGAATTAATATTGAAATCAGCTGTATTGTTATCTGAGGAGTGTTCAACTCTTGTAGATTAGCTTGTAGTTAATATTCTGTTACAAAATAAAACACAATCTATGTTAATACCATTACCATTAAAAACATCTGTTGATGCAAAAATTTTAAAATTAGACAGAATATATTTTAAATCATCACATATACCTTCTTAAAAATACATTAAATGTAAATTAGCATTTTGCAGGATATTCTCATAAAATGGTTTTGTATAATTAATAAATTAACAAAGTTTTCTGTTAAACATTTGGAGTTCATGGATTCTGCACTATGATAATGCACTAGCACATTCATCATTGCTTGTTCACAACTTTTCCATAAAAAACAAGCTAGTCTTCCCTATCCTCCATACACTTCTGACTTAGCACCTGCAGATTTTTTTTTTTTTTATTTCCAAAGCTGAAATGCATGAAGAAAGGACAAAGATTCAACTTCATTAAGATAAAAAAAAAAAAAAAATGTCAGCCACAGTATGCAAATTTTGAAAAATATATATCAAAACTGTTTTCAGAAGCTCAAATATCTTTGGATAGGAGGAGTACTTTGAGGGAGACAAACTCACTAAGATGCATATTAACCTAAATTTTAAAAATTTAAAAGTTTGGTTACTTTTTGAACAGATCTCATATGTTGCGTAACGCCACGGGTGGCCGAGGTCGTTAAGGCACGGACTCGTGAGCGGGAGGTCTGCGGTTCGAATCCCGCCAGGACCGTCCTCCCTGACTGGGGTTTTTTCCAGGTTTTCCTCAGTCTTCATAACTGGCAAATGCCGGGGAGGTACCTAAACTTAGGCCTGGAACGCTTCCTTCCTTAAAAAAAAAAAAAAAAAATCCTTTCCTAATTTATCATTTCATCTCATGTATCATCAGTGTCCACCGCCTGTGGTGCCTCAGTAGTAAAAACGGGCGTTAAACACTACTCTACTACTCTCATATGTTGCGTCAGTTCTTGGTAGTGCAGATACTTGAACAACTTATCAATGTAGCCTGTAATACTATTTGAATATTAGCTGAAACATTCAAATGAGTGCATCAATCTGCAATATGTTGTTTGAACTTGAAATGAAGCTCGTAGAGGACACTTGCAACATCTACTCTAAAAGCTGTCACATATTGTCATGTGATACATAATGCAATATTGCTTTATTGCAGATTCGCTGTGCATTTTTGGATATATATTCTTATAAACTGTTTTCGACCTTTTTCTTTTAAGAAATTACATTTTGAAATTTCTCCTCATATTTAAAATTCACTGTGTAAAAAATACAAGACATTACAAATTAAATGTAGTTGCATTAGTACATTTTTATTAATTCTGTCTGCACTGCAAGTCAGTTTTATTACATTTTATAGATATAATTATGGAATAAAATATAATAAACCTGACTTGCAGTGCAAATAGGATCCTCTGTAAAAGGTCTATTCCATAAAGTATTAAAGTATATTACACTTTTATCACTTCATCTCTGGAATACTATTTGAGATCTCTAGAATATTGTATATTATTCTCTCATACTTTTCAAAATATTTTAATTTCACAAAACAAATTATTCTATGTATGATTTTCTTAACCAGAAAATTGTGCTGTACTAAGCATCAAATATGCAGAACTTAAGTACACATAAAAATAGTTATTTTTTTATGAAAATGACTAAACTTTAAATCCCAAAAATCTTTGACAACTGACACATATTTAAAAAAGTTATTTAAAACTATTGCTGAATGAATGTTAGAATAAAAATCGGGGATAAACATAATCTTTCTAATATATTAACATTTAGTTAAGAGGGTACATATTTGAAAAAAGAAAAAAAAATTAACATTCTTTGCATTAATTAAAATAGGGGAAAATTACTTTGTGACTGATACTTGGGTTGTGTTTATGCTAGTGACTCAGCTGGCAACAGGCTCATCATATTGCTGACCATTCAGAAAAAACACAATATCGTCAGAGGCATAAGATCATCAACATTACAATAATTATGGGGTTAAGGGGAATTATCCAGTAACACAAGTTTTCAAGTTTGTGCACTGATATAATTTTGTGTACATCAGTAATATATCCTATATTAATTATTCAACTAACTCCACTTATATCACAAGTGTCACATATATCATCACTCCGTTGTCTACAACTTCATAAGTGCAACTTATTCATTTAATTATACAAGACTAACAAGTCCACAGAAGCACAATCAACCACACACAGTTTTAAGGATAAAAATGCAAACAATTTCACCACATATAATTTGGACTTCATTAATACAAAACCTGATATAAATAATTCAAGATGTTAGATATTTGAAACTTTGCTGTTCTGTTGTTTTGTGTTTTTATTTCTCAAGAACATTTTTCTTATATTCACCATGGCTTTAAAATGGCTTATAGGCATGGTAAGGGTAAAGGGTACACATTAGGAAAAGACATACCTAACATATGACAGGTGTGCTAGAGAATGCGTGGAAAAAAGAAAGCACCCTAGAAGAAGTAGTGGAAGTTTTGTAATAAACTTGAATGGCTCCAGTGATTCCAGTGACAGTGATAATGAAATGGAAATCATCAACAGTGAAGAGGAACAGGAAGAAGAATTTGTTTATGATGGAGTGCAGATGGACAGCGAATGATGAGCTGTAGCAACCGTATGCTATGCAGTTACATGGCAGCAGAAATACAAATCACAAGGCAATTTCTCCCCTAGTTTAGACAAAACTTTTAACTTCACTCTATGAAAGAATTTTTTAAAATACATATTTGACCAAATTATATTTAAAAGCATTTTAACATGTGATTATATGCCTTGCCATGCCCCTTTCTCTACTTGAAAGCTATTTAACTTTTTATAATATCTTCTGAATCTGATATTTAGAACACTCTTTATGGTTTCACTTACATCAGATTTACTCAGGATATATGTTTTTTGGAGCTTTTGTCCACATCATCAGCTGTTAAATGACTGTTGGATCATTCATAGAAGCTGGGTAGGTAGATAGGTATCCAGGTTGACTCTGATGGTCTAGTGATAAACTTAAAGTGCTGTCTGCTTCTGGGATGTCAATCACTAGACCACCAGAGTCAACCCTGGATACCTACCTATCCAGCTTCTACCAATGATCCAACAGTCATTTAACAGCCCATGATGTGGATTAAAGATCCATGAAACACATGCCCTAAGTAAATCTAATGTAGGTGAAACCATAAAGAGTGTTCTAAATATCTGACTCAGAAGAGATTATTAATGGGTATTTTACTGTGTTTGATCCCAAATTAAATATATGTAACTTTTATAAATTATTAGTTTAAATTTATACTGTCACTCAATTTGTTTCATTCTAGTAGTGTGGCAAACTTGTTAGCAGTGCGATAGACCATTTACAACAGGGAGTAACTGTTTGGCTCTATGTTGATAATTTAAAAGCAAAAGAATGATAACTTTTTTGAATAATTTTTTTAAATATCACCAAACATGGTAAAGAAAGATCAATATTGCAAGAGAAAACATAATTTTAAAGGTATTGAATACAGCAAAAGTGGTACTGAAAACAAATATTAGAACTGGAATTGTCATTAAGTTTGCCGCTTATTTTTTCTCAAATATTTTTTTTTTCAAAATATTTATATTAAAACTTCTTCAATTTCCAAGATAATTACATAAACACTTTGTCTTATTGAGATCAAAAAACTAATCCGCAATCTTTGTCTTATGTTAAATAGGGAGAGAGAGAGAGAAGTATGTTTATAGTGCAATTCCTTAGAAATTTCATTTCAATGTTTTGATTTTTTTTTTTAAATCAAGAACTATTATTCCTGATAGTGTAAGCTTCCTTATTCAATATAAAAATTCTCACAAACCCTTATGTACAAATGCATTTCATAATGCAGGAACATTTCCATTTTGCATGTAAAATTTTTCTATTTAAACTTTTGATTTTGAACCATATTTTTTGTACCACACTTTGGCTCTTCCTTGATACACAGCTTGCAGCAGTTTTTATATTTAGAGGTTTCTAAACACATTTTTTTAAAATTGTTACATGGGGTGTCCCACTTAAAACACCAGTAAAAGAAATGGCTATAATTTAAAACAAATCTTGCAATTTATGTAATAATGGTCATCATGAATACTGAGAAATGAATAAAAGCTGATTCTGTAAGGCTATAACTTTGTGAATAATTGAGCAAAAAATTTTGTGTGTTCTTTGGTTAACAGAAACAAAGTCTGTGAAGCATATGCAACAGCAATTTCATCATCAATACAATCTTCACAAACATATCACATACTTGATTATGATAGAATAATGGCCTGAGGTACAACTCAAGCAAATAGGAAAATTTGTTACTGAAAACTGGTAAACATTATAAAAGAAAATAACATAGTTGGTCATCACAGTCACCAGATCCATCACCCTAGGATTTTTTCCTACAGGGATTCTTAAAGATCATGTCTGTAGAACACCAGTGGCTTACCTCAATTGTTTGAGGTGCAGAATACACCTTGGTATTCAAAATGTCACTAAATGGATTGAAGCAGTTTTAAGCAAAAGTAACCTAAGCAACGTAACATTGATTTCTAAAATACATAGTTAAACTTCCATAAAATTTTTTTTAAAAGGGTTGGGGGAGGGCATATCCTATATTTGCTGCATAATAGACATACACGTGTAACAGGTTCATACGTTGAAGAATAACATTTCCTTCCTGATTCTATAATTTTCCATATTGGAGCTAAGACTGATAAAGGTGCTTGTTTATATCAGGTTGCTTAAGTATGAATAACTGCTTTTTATAAGTTGTTTTCTGGTGGAGATGAGCATTTTTATGCAAAAATACACTTCAGCAATGTAGCATTATTTGGTACGTACTTGATTCTTAAACCTCCATAGAAGTGAAAATTGGGGGGGTAGGGTTGGTTTGGTGGACACACTTTACTTACATGTTTTTTTTTAATTGGACATTCAGGAACATTCATTCGCTCCCATGATTAGCAGAGTCCAATTAAAAAACCAAGTAAGTGAAGTACAAGTGTCCCCAAACCAACATATCAATATTATTTTACTACTTCATTGTTAATAGCTTCAAGAGTATACATTCATATTTCAAAGATATTTGGAAAAGTAATGTATAATAAATAGGCTTTATCATTATCATCTTGAAAGTAACAATATTTTTGTTGAGATCAATTCAGATTTAGGAAAGGAATTTCAATAGAAAATATAATTTTTAAAATCACGTATGATATATTAACTGCCTAAAATGAAAAGGAGCATGTAAGAGGGATATTTTATGAATTAGTGAAAGCTTTTGGCTGTTTCAGTCATGAAATTCTCACACATAAACTAAGAATTTTATAAACTTAAACATGAACTTTTTAAAATGGTTTACATCCTACTCTGATATGAGAAACCAAAAAGTAGAGGTAAATTATTCCTTTATAAATCTAAATAAGCATCATTATGGGGAATAATTAAACATGGAGTGGCGAATAATTAAATATGGTCCCTTCAGGAGCAATTCTACGTCCTCCACTTTTTCTGCCTTTATTATTGAAAGTATAGCTAATTCTGTACTGTTTGCAGACAACACAGCTGTACTGATAAAAGATAATAAATTAAATGATTGGTATTTAAATTAAATCAAATTTTAAGTTCTTTCTGTTCATGGTTTAAAGCTAATAAGCTGTCTTTAAACTTAGACAAAACAAAAGTTATGAAATTCATTACCCACAGATCTAATATTACATATAATGCTATACTACAACATAATATTCTATGGCCTACAAATAGAGAACTGCTTGAATTGGAAAGTTCATATTGATCTTATAATGCCTTAATTCAGTTCTGCATGTTGCATTATTAAACTTAAAATCACTAAAACTTTGAAGTTAGTCTATTTTGTCTATTTTAGCTCAATGATGAAATATGGTCTCATTTTTTGGGCAAACTTCAGTAGTAGTAAGCATTTATTATTATTATTATTATTATTATTATTATTATTATTATTATTATTATTATTATTATTTAAAATATCAAGACCTCAACCTCCATCTCCACTGCTATTTATCTGATACCCATGGACCTGACAGGTCTTTAAAGAACATTAACACTGCCTATGTCAAGCTTTGCATCATGCTTAACTCCATTTTGCTCATTTTTTGACTGAGGCCCTTCTAGCATAGACGGATTCACATGTTATATGGATCAGTTTTAAATATATATATTTTTATATAAAATGTCAATAGGAATAATATATATTCACATGACAGAATCAGTATCCTTCCAGTATCAGTGCTTAAAAAATGATTTCTGCATGAATGAGTGTACCTTAAATAGTTCAAAGAGAAGGAGCCATGTCAAACAGTCATAGAGTATTTTTGCGAATTTAATTGCATTATTATTATTATTATTATTATTATTATTATTATTATTATTATTATTATTATTATTATTATTATTATTAATTTTATTAACAATCAAATTTTGTAAGGTAATTGCACATGCAATTGCTCTATAATTAAAGTTTCAGAAAAAGGTTTACTAATTGAAATTCAGTTGCTATGTTTATAATAAAAAAAATTACTCAGAAAAGTTCAAAATTTTGGGAATAATTTTGAAAATATCTTTTTGATGTGAATCTACTAATAAATATTGAGAGTTAATTTCAAAAGTTCATCACATAGGGGATTACATTTTATTTTATATTGAACAGCAGGTTTTAAATATTAAGTACAATTTAATTTTAATAGCTCTTAAGAAACAACAAAAGAAAAATGTATAAAATTCTGCCCTCTTAACTAAAATGAATAAATTGCTGGTTTCTTAGCCTAAAAATACATTTGTTCCACACTATGTTGAAATTTGTTTCCAAACTTAAAACAATGTGGAGAATGGAACTTTACGCTTTAGTAACTGTTTTCTATACTCATTTTTTTTATCAACTGTGATAATGCTTACAAATCTAACTTGAATGCTCACATAACATTCTTGTTAATTTGCTTTAATTAATTTACTGTTTTCCATGAACAGAATTCTCTACACTCCTTCTTCTATATTTGGTTTGATTTAATCAGGATTATTTTCCATATGGCTTCTGAAGATTTATCTAAACTTTCATTGGAAAACTTGCAAAAGTTCATTTAAATGATTCTCCCTCATTTAAATGTTTCATTGCTATCTTTAACTGTTTATTGAATGGCCCAATTATGAGCCCTTAGTGAATGGTATGTCTTGAATATTTTCTTCAACATATACTACAATATTTAATCAAATAATGTAATTACAACATAGTATGTAACAAAATATATTGTGTTAACTACTAACAAAGTGCCATTTGTCTTACTAGTATCAATTCTAACTTCAGCTATAGCTTGTTCACATGCAATTTACACATAAGGCAATGCATCACTTTCTTTAGCAGATGTGTAAAAACTATTTCAATATTTAGAGTTTTGCAATAGAAGTGAAAGACGTAAAGGAACATTATTAAGTCAACAATTGTGAGAGAATGGATGATATAAATGCAAATGGGAAGCAATTGTTCTCAAGTAAGTTGAGATCGAGCATCAGCTCATGGTTTGGTATAAATAAAAATTTCCTCTCTTCACAGCACAATGACTATCAGCCAACAAGCAAATGCTTGGTGACCTTCACCACGGCATATCAGCTGAGTAAACACACCCAGTCTTTTTCAGGAGGCAATTTAAATCTTTGCTGCATTTAAATATTCATATACTGTTCATGTTAAGCATACTCACATTTCATAAATTAAATGGAGATACAGGCTTTAAATAACATAAATGAATATTGTACTTATGAGGCTGTTGACAATGGAGTGGTAATATACCCTCCTAAACTTAGGTATTCATTTTTTACACTAAAAGGAAAGAATATTTTAGGAATATTCGGTTTAAGCAGGTAGATAAATCAACAGTAGCAGCTCACTTTTGGACCAAAAATCATGAAATAAAACCAGAAACTAAACTGCTGAAACATCTTCACAACCCATTGGAGCTATCCACTTGGAAAAAAGTTTTCATATTAAAAAATAGAGAAAAACCTAATGAATTTCGAGTTTCCTCCTATGGATGAACTCAGCAATTTCCTACTTCAACCAACAGAGGCCACCACAGAAACATCTGGGTATCCAGCCATCGTTTTCAGTAACGGCAGTTTGGAGAGCAACTGAAGATGGGAGAGATTCCCCCAAAATGCACCTTTCTTTTATGTAAGTAAGTGGAGTTTAGTATAAAAAATGGATACCTAAGTTTAGAACATAAATGAAATTAAAGGTTGGCAAATTATTAAATAGAAATTCATATTCCTCCAACTTTCAAAAGATCGCTGTGTAAGCACCTAAATTTTTCCATATTTGGGAACCGTGCACAGACCTGGGCCGCCACCTGGCAATAACACTCACAAATTAGTGCAAGTAGTACACTGATGCTGAGAACTCCTTTCCTGTTGATGTACTCATTATATTAGGTTTCTTAATTAAAACATGAGTGCAATCCACTGCACCAATTGCATTAGGGAAATTATATCTTTCTGACCACTCTGCATTGGCTTCTTGCAGAGCAGCAGCAGCTGTAGGAAACTGTACCCAATCCCTTGCTTTGTCCTTGATTGCATTAACAACTTCCCAAAATGTATTTGAGACCGTAGCCTGTGTAACAGCAAGATCCTCCGCAACACCAGCTTGATCCCAGGATATCCTACACATCTTTAAAAAATCCGCATCTTTTCAGCACAATATCTCATGTTTTATTTGCCTCTGGAAGAAAGTGTTGTGCAAGCCAGTCCATATTTTCTCTTTTAAAAGAATATAATTGTTTATATCTACTCCCATCCGAGTCCCTGTGCCTGTATACATTTTTATTTTCCGCTCAGGAACTGCACCATAATACTAAACTGCAGTTGAGCAAACTGAGTTACCTACAGAGGTGCCTCACAAAATAACAAGCAAGCAAGGGCTTGTTTTTATTTATACCAAATCGCGAGCAGCTGCTCAGCAATGAAGATATACAAGCAGTTGCTCGGGAGGAGATTGTAGATAATCATTTTTATTTATACAAAACCAAGCAAATGCTTTGATTTAGTTAGATTTGAGCAACTGCTTGCTTTTATTTATACCACCCAATATGTCAATCAATGAAAAAATTTTAAAAAATTATTAAATAAATATGTCTAAGAAACTTAAACACTACACAGTTATAAATGCTTTCAAACTCAGTAAAGAAATTAGAATGTTATAAAATACTTAAGAGCACTTCTGTCATAAAACCTATTTTTGGCATTTCATTTTGTGCATTATTTGGATGTATTATCCCATAACCTTTTTCCTTCGTTTAAAAAAAGTAGGCACATTTTGCTCACTTAAGGAAAAATTAAAATCCATGCAGGCTATTACAGCATCTTAACAGCAGTTGCAGCAAGTAGGCATATTAGAGACAGCGACATCTGCATGCTGGCACCTGAAAATAAGACATTATATGATGCAACTTTAAATCTGCCAATTCTTTCAAGATGAGAAATTTGGTTTTTAAATCCAACTTGTGGTCTTTTGATTGAGGTGAAATTCCTGGCCTGTGAGGAGCAATCCAATAGCCTGCAACAGTAAAACCTACTGTGCATGATTTATATAGGGTGTGATGCTTAAATCCAGACAAATTATACATTTTTTTTAAATAAAATTTTACTAGACAAAATATTAAAATTACAAAAAATCTTTTGCATGTCAGTTGTGTGACCTGTCCAGAGTAAGATTACTTGATGTAATCCCCATCAACCACAATGACCTCCTCCATCCTTGGCCTGAGGCACTTGCATGCTCTCTGTAAAAGTGCTGGCAATATTGGCAAAGCTGATTTGATAGCACTGTGTAAAGATGCCACATTAGGATGTCTAGACTTGTTAGTAACCTTTTTGATTAACAAAATAATTGAGAGGGTTCATATTGGGGCTAATGAGGTGGCCAGAATTCTTTAGATCAGAACATGTCCACTTTATCCAACAACTAGTTTTGCACTATACACCATCCTGCTGAAATAGATTTCACCTCCCTGAGGCCATTGTTTCATCCAGAGTTTCACCACATTCATCCAAACACGTACATAAACTTCTTTTGTGACAGTTTCCCCCTTCTGAAAGAAATGCAGTAAACATTGGCCAAAAATTTTGTTTTAGGAATATTCGGGACATCCTCAGGGCTGTGGGTGACCCCACTGGTCATTCCTCCAGTTGATCTTGGTGTTAACAGTAAACATTTTTTTCATTAGAAAGGAATCTGATTTGTCCTACTGCTTCGATTTGAAATAAGCACAATAGCTGGTTCTCCTTTGTCCTGGCAGCCTCACAGGCATCGGTAGTACCTTAATTGTGTTTGCCTAGATCCTCCTCTGCAATCCAGTGCATGGTTTGCTTGCTGACACCAAATTCCTTAAAGATTGCCCCAGATCCTCTAAAATTAACTCCTGAGCCCTTTCTAAGACTGCCGGATTCTGTGTCATAACATTCTCCACTGGTTAGCAGAACCTGCCCCAAATTATACACAGTAATCTTGGATACCTGAAGAATCAAATTATTTCAGTCGCCAAATGTCCAGCAAGACTTTCAATAATAGCGGTTCTTCAGTTGTACTACACACTGATCCTTAACAGCTTGGCTATTTTGAGATTTCGACAGTTTACTAGACGCATATGATTTTTACAAACATCCAATGACCTATAGTGGAAATATTATGTGACAGAATATTCACATTAAAATTTGTCTAGATTTAAGCACCATACCGTGTATGTGCTGCCAATGTTGCATCAAATTTTACTGCCTTTAGCATGGAGCATGAACATATAGTTTTACTTAAGACATCAGATGATTTAAGCAAATATACGGGACAAAAATCTTAAAATTAGGTAGGTAAAAGATGCTAAAAATCAGACAAATGAAGGGAAAAACACAGTAATATATATTTTTAGATAGCTCCTGCTAAAAGTAGTTCTTTTAAAACAAGGCACTCGAAAACTAGAAACTTATTTTTTAAACTCAATGTTATTGAATTTTCATAGCATTCCAGTGTTACTGATTATTAAATATTTTAGGACATGGTCCACTTGGAATTGTGGATTCAGACGTTTCAGCTACAATGTGCCAACCATATCATCAGTGGCATGGTCAGTCTCTCCTTCTCAGGATCTCTGCAATGACTGTTCTCTGCCTGTGTAGTGGGTTTATATTCCTGCTGTGAGGTAATGGTTCTATGGTTCTGTGCTATAATTGGTTTGCACTGATTTTGCTTGTTTGTGATTGGTCCAGAGGGCATTATGGGTGCTGTCAGTGGAACTCTGAAACTCAATAGCAACTCGCATCCTATACTCCAGAATAGAAAATCTAAGCCCCAGAAACAAATCTCCAGGAGGAGGAGGAGCAGCAGCAGAAAATTTATTGCTGTCAATAGACTCGTATACACAACTTTCAGACATTGTCAAAATCTAAGAACACTAGTTAAAATAATTCATATACAATGTAAAGTATACCATAAGAATAGCAAATGTTTAACAGAATCAGTAGATATACAGTAAATTATTCTTAGATCATCTTAGTACACATTTACAACAATAAAGGAAAATTACACATTTTTTTCTACAATTATCTATAATTCATCCACCCTGTATAGGCATTTCTATGTCAAGAATAACATTAGATCTCTGTTAAATTTCTCTCCATTTATTATATTTAGTCTCTGGTAGTTTGTTATACAAAATTATACTTTTGATAAATGGATCATGTTCTGATGCTTTTATGTTTATGGTGACTGTAAATTAGGTTATACCCATGTGCATAAGTGTGGTATTTGTTATTATTTCCAGCTTGCTTATTGCTATATACAATTAATAGGATTAGTCTATATACATATGGTGAGCTTACAGTTAACAAGTTATTTTCTCTAAAGACTTTTCGACATGAAGATCTTATGTTAAGTCTGTAAATAATTCTTATACATTGTTTTTGTAAAATTATAAGTCTATATAGGTTACCAATATCTGTGCTACTCCAGAGTTCTATGCCATACTGTTTATGAGAACAAATTATACCATAGTATGTCATTTTTAATAGAGCAGTATCCAGATATTTTGGGAGTACCCTTAACAGATATAATCCTGTGCTTATTTTCTTGCATATATGATCTACATGGTAGTTATATGTTAGATTGCTATCAAGGTGTAATCCCAAGATAGTAGGACTTTTTTTTGTCTTTCTTTTGCATATAAGAATACAAAGAATAAATATCATTCAATGTCTTATGTTTGTCATTATATTAATGTAAAGTTATTCACATTTACTAATTAGGATTTTTTCATTAATAAGCATTATTTCCCTCTTCTGTGCCAGAAATTAAAACAAAAAAGGTAACCTTTCACATGCCAGTATTTGAACCCCAAACATTCACTGCTAAAGTCCAGTAATGCATACAATGCTACACAAGTTAGAACACACACCTAAAAGCATATAACAGCCAATTCAGTGAAAATTGATTGGATCATCAGCTTTTACCTTAATTTTACGCCGCATTGGCAGTTAAAGAGCTCCCTCTAGAGTAGGCTACATAATGCAAGAAGACAGTGTTACATAAATTAAGTTTCAAGCATCATGTTAGTAGTGAGCTTATTAGTCACTGTATGTTTGTAATACATTCATTATTGAGAAAGAGAATAAATCTTGAAAGCATTAAGTAAATTTTGTTCATAATTCTTTAGTGTGCATATCACTGCACTGCATATTAAATAAAAAAAATCAACAACATGACAAAAACTGAATTTGCGGTCTGATGAACATCAGTTTTTGATTTATTTATTATGCCATACAAACATAAAAGAACTCCCTCTAGGGTAGGCTACATAATACAAGAGGTGAGTTAATAGATGATCAATGTTGCACTGTCAAATGATTAGTTTGAGATTTGAAGGATTTTTATGGCCCTAAATCTTGAAAATGCTGATAATGGACTGTGGAAAATTGATATTTCTACGCTAGCAAGGCAGTTTTACAGACATTTTGAACCAATTTTTCACTTAGCTTGGCTTTAATACTGGCTTATCGGTATCTGATGCAAATAAGTTTACCACCATAAAATTGCACTATGTTTAGTTGTGGACTGTACACTGTCTATCTTAAATGACTTATTATGACATCCCTACACTCTCTGAAATTATTTCGGTGTAGTTCATTAACATCATCTGTGTGTGTATGTGTGTGTGTGTGTGTGTGTGTGTGTGTTTTTATCTTCTTTATTTACTGCATACTCCATTACTATAATAATTAGTAATACTAGATGCATTTCTATCATTTCATTGTTACATGTTATCCTTAATAATATTTTTGAACACTGTTTCATTCTTATTCTAACCTAATCATATTTTAAAGATTGCTGAAATTAGTTATGTATGTTTGCATTTACATTATCATTCTCAGCCACCACATTTTCTATCCTTTTAGTCAATTTGTATTAATTTGAAAACTGTCAAAATTTATACTGTTTACAAAATTTTTAAGCTGTTTATTATATTGTGTGTGTGTGTGTGGGTGGGTGGGTAGGTAGGTGGGTGTGTATGTAAACCAGAGCAGAATAGACCTCCCCAAAATATTATACAGAAGTCTACAATTAGCTTAGAATACAGGCAACGATTTGCAACATTTTCTAGATATAAACAAGTAAAGCAACTAGAGAGTGCAGTTTGAACTCAGTCATACAATAATTTAATTACATTTCTACTTACTTTTCACACAGCTGAATTTATCATTTGAAATAGTGTACCCAACACTGCAAGCACATTTTCTGTTTACACAGTCCAGATGACCTTCCTCAGCACCTTCCAAATAGCAGTCTGCAGGTACAGAACACTCATCATCTAAACCTAAAACAAGAATGCACTCCATCACACAAAATGTTGATATAAATCCATTGAGCTTTGGTTCAAGTTCAGACTTAATCAAGCCTCAGTTCTTGATTAATTTGCAGTTTGCATTATCATACCTTTGTTTTTAATGCAGTGATTATTAACCTGATGATATGTGTTCCTGCATATGCATCGTGACTTGCAATGGGCACCATCACCAAATGAAGCACATTGTATATCTTCTTCACAACTGTCCCACATATTTTTAAGAACTGCAAGTAATGAAGGATAATGTGATAAGTGTTTAAGGATGAGTGTTAACTTAAACATTATTATTAATCATTTTATATAGATGTAAATAGACAAATATTAAAACACTCTGTGGTAGATAAATGGGTTCAATCCATAAATGCTGTTAGAAACTTTTTAAAGGACCATACCAGAAGCTTTGGCCAACAAAAAAAAATGTATTCTGCCAGACTCTTACAGTGGTTTGGCAACATTTATTTGATAAAAAACTGACCTTGATCACTCTTAAGGAGAAAAATGAGGTGGTGCTCCATCATTCATGAACTACATATGGCATATAAATTTACTGGAAATTCTTCCAACAAAACTTTAAAAACACCCATTAAATAGTTACTGTATGGTGCTCCTGCCAATGTTCCAGGTAAAACAAACCAATTTGTGTGTCATTAATTATTGTGGCCCATACCTTAAAGCTAACCTTTTATCAGTGCCTTGTTTCAAAAACTGCATGGGGATTTCATCTGCCTAATGAAAATTGATAAAGTTCTACACTTCATGACAAGTATAATAGATGACAGATAACTTTGACTGTAATTCAAAATATCGCATAAATTTGTAAAGGAAAAAATATCCAACAGGTTTCAAATAATGGGAATTCTCACAGTGAAATGTAACGATAATTAAACATTTCTAATATGGAATCATTCAAATTTCAGTAATGATCACAGAAATTGTCAGACTATATAATAAAGAGATAGAAAAAAATTGTAAATTTCCCCATGGGCAAACAATGGCCTGAGTTATAAATTATAATATTTGGTCATTTAGAATGGGTATATCTGATAAAACAGTTCTGATTTAGACAATCATGATACAGGGAAACAAGTAAATGGGATACATGAGATGAGATGAGATGAACAGGTGTTGTAAAGAAACCTTAAAAATGTTACAAGGGTTAATTGTACTTAACTGCAACAGAAAAGAAGATATGTGGAGCTGCCAACCTAAAAAGCATTCTAGTCACAACCCCGTAGAGTACGTGGCCTTCTAGGAAGAAATTTTATGCCATGATAATTTTGCTTTCCATATAATTTTTCCTCTGATTGCAGTACGTAATAATTGTGAGAAATCCTTAAGATATATAGATAATTTAAAAAGTTGGCAAACCTGATAATACAAGTACATTATTAATTTGAACATAATTATTTCACTTGAAATGCTAATTGAAACTTATTTATTGAAACAATTCATATAATTAAGATTATTGTATGATTGAGTCAAACTATACACTCTTATTGGCTCTAGTGGTTGTTTTATATTTACAACATGTCTTGCAGACCATTGTCTGCATCCTCAGTTAATTGTCAACAAGTATGTAGTTCGACTTTGTCATACAATAATCTTAATTAATTAATTATTATAGCTTATAGCATCTAGCCATGAAAGCCAAATGTTCAAAATGTTTGGTAGTTTTAAAAAATTATTATGTGATACACACTATCTAAAGCAATAGAGACTGTGCCTTACCTGCAATGCAAGTATGTGAGTTTGATGATGGAACGAAATTGTCGGCACAGACACAAACATTCTCCTGGCAAAGTGCATTTTCTATGTGTGAACACTCCTCGTTATTTTCGCAACTCTCGCTCAACCCTAAAACATGATAAGTAACAAAGCTTCATCAATATTTCAAAGTTTTCACTTGCCATGGATAAATGAGTCAGTGGTGACTTTTAATGGTACACAGTTGGTATGGCACATTAAATTGATAAGATTTTAATCTATAATCAGTTTAATTGATATCATTGTATGATTCAGTTGAACTACACACTCTTAAAGCTTCACTTACTTTTCATAAATGTATGGAACCGGTTTCAAGAACATTTTGTTCCCATCTTCAGCCAGGCTAAAGTTCAACTATGTTCTGGAAATCGGTTCCACACATTTATGAAAAGTAAGTGAAGCTTTAAGAGTGTGTAGTTCAACTGAATCATACAATGATATTAATTAATATGATTGGCTTCACTGTGCAAGTTCCAATTTACATTTAATATAATAAGTTTGCTTCTTGAAGCCTGCACTAAACTTTGTTTATAAATATTTTGTGATATTGTTTACTGTTTAAAGGTAAGAAGGTGGTGAAAAAGTCATGGCATTGCATTTGTCCCATTGCAAGAGAGATGATAGACCTATTCAATACACCTATTGACACCAATGCAGAGCTTATAGATGGATGTATACAAAGGTCTGAAGCAGTGGTGTTCAAGAGCACTGCACTACAAATATGTTTTTAAGTTATATCCACAAGCATGGATCAAAATTGATGTGCTGCATGAAAGGAATGCTAAAATATGTCTAGAGGGCCTAGTTGTATCAAACAAGTTGTGGCAAGTTGGTGTCTGCCTTTAGGTAATGATGTGATGTTTTGAGAATATGTCAGGTGTAGGTTACTCTGGCAGTGCACCAACCTAAGTGCAGATGATTCAATCTCTGCTGGAGATGGATAGGGATGAACAATGAAGTAAATGGCTGCAGAGATAAAAATAATTCATCTGATAGTGTTGCCACTACTTCTTTTCCAACCCTCGTAAAATATTCTAAGATATAATTTATGACTACTTAGATTTCTATTTTAAAGTTTTAAGAAGTAGACATTACCTTTCTTTCTGTGACACACTCCATTGACCAGCGTTGAGTTTGTTCTGCAATAACATCTGTTTGTTTCACAGATAGCCAGCTCCCCTAAATGTGTTTTACATTGGATGTCCTCTTTGCAGCTGTCACCTTCTGTTTTTGCAGCTGTATCAATAAAAATACATACTTAATAATTATTTTTAGCCAAATTGTATAATATTCCTTACCAGAAACAACCACAAATGAATTAAACTTAATAGCTACCCGCAGAAGGATAACAATTATCGACACAAATGGCATCATCAGCTGTTAATAGGCCAGTTCTCATAAGTTTATGATAGCATTGCCTGTAACGATTTTGCTATCTTGGAGAACATAGACAAAATATACGGAAAACAGTCTGCTGATTTTGAAAATGACTTCAGTTTTTTCATAACACAGATTTTTTTGTAATTTGACATTTTATTGATTATATTGCTATATTAGGTGAAAATGATACAATAGCAAAACATGAATAACTTTAGCACACATTAAGTAATATATAAAACTGTAGAATATAATGCAGAATGCAAAGCAAAGCATTCCTTTCTTATCAGTTCCTCTGCCTTGTGTTTAAGTTTTCAACGTTACTGGAACTAACCAATGCATGGCCAGTAAGTAAGGGGAAGTGATTGTGTCATAGTCTACAACCATTCTCATCTCTCCTTAACTTGCTACCCTTCTTAAATACCATAATATTTTATTTATATTAATTCTTACCCTCCTTCAATTACTTTCATTTTTCAGATATTGGTTATTGTCAGTAAAAATTCATTAGCCGTGGTAGTCAGGAGTGTATTTATTGTTCAGTGTAATATTTCAGATTTTCTTTGTATAGTTATTAAGTGACAGGGAACTAACAATAAGATGGGTTCAAGCTGTGGAATACCAAAATGGCAGTGTGAACAATCTGCATAGTTTCTGTTTCATATGCGATTCATACTTGTTAAAAAAACAAAAGAACAACATACTTAAGTATCATCAAGAACAAGAGTGAAATAACTAGGGTCACAATTAAAAAAAAAAGTCTGGTTAAGATGCCACATTTACTGATATAGGAATACATATGAATTTAGAAAATTCTTTAAGATGGAAAATTAACTGCTTTATTGTTGTAACATTCCTGGTTTAATTCTTCAACTTGAGAAACGACTTTACAATAGCAATGACTAGCATTTATTTATTGATGCATCAAAAACAACTCTCAAAGCAGTTTTATTTCATAATAGAAGCAAATTTCCCCCAATCCCAGTCGTGAATCTTGTGTTATGAAAGAAACGTATGATAATCTTAAATGAATTTTAGAAAAAAATTAAATACCTGGAACATCAATGGCTACTGTATGAAGATCTAAAAATTTGTGGTAGCTTACTTGGCCAGCAGGGTGGTATACAAAATGTCCTTACTTTTTGCAAGAATTGGACAGTAGATGTAGGGACAAACACTGGTCAATGAAATAATGGCCTTAGAGAAAAAAAAAAATGTTCAGTGTAGTTGACCTTGAAAAGATGCTATTGTCTTCGCTTTATATGAAACATGGTATCATGAAGCAATTTGTCATAGTGCTAGACAAGAATGGCTTGTGCTTTAAGTATTTATACCATAAATTTACACTTTTGTCCACGGCTAAGATAAAAGAGGGTGTATTTATTTTGATGAACCTCAGATCAGACAGCCAATGAAAGATACTGATTTATTGAACACTATGAGCAATATATTTATATAGAACTTCAGGCATGTGTGCTTTCAAGGAAGTTATCAATAAGTTCTTTGGAAATGTAATAATATGCAATAATAAGAAATTTTAAAAAATGCTTTATGAAGATTACAAATTCTTGGTTGCAATATGAGTTTGAAACTTCACTTCTTGAACTCTCTTCTTGATTACTTTCCAACTAATTTGGGACTCGTGAGTGATTAGCAAAGTGAAAGATTACTTTAAGAAATTAAAGAGACAGAAAGATGATATCAGGGAAGATATAATAAAGCAATGCTGGCAGACTACTGCTGCTGCTTGACGAGCAATCAAAACATAAATGTAAATCAACACAGCCTTCCTTCCAAAGAAAAGATGCTGATCTTATTTTTAAAGGTATGTAGGTACCCATTTTGTGTATTAGACAGGAATACGGCATTTTAGTTTTGATTATAATAATATTCTTTATTTCCCAAAAATTCACTTCTTTTATAATTCTTTTTGCAATTTGTTTAAAAACTTTACATGATAGGGGAAAGCATATTTCACTTTCCAATTTAGTATGCCAAATTAGTTTAAAGCACCATTCACATTTGAGACACCAGAAAAAAGAAGAAAGGGGGGGAATAGCAGGTGAGAGTAATTAATACTCGTATTTCTTCAAAATACATATGTGAAATGTATAAATTGTACACATTAAATTCATAAAATAAATAAAACTGATTTTCAAAGAAACTCAAGTTTTTTGCTGAAAAAATGCAGCTTTATAATTGTGATCAGCTGTGCTAATTTATAAAGTTTGCAACTATAATCCCTAAAATAAATTGTTGCTTCAATTAACATGCTTTTACATGACAATGTTATACAGTGATGCACTATAACTGACTATGCAAAAAGATTTACTAGGCTTTTTTGAAAGAACATGTAAATTTCTATTAAGTGATGAGATATTTGTAAATTGGAATCATTGTGGTAATGGTCATAGAGAAAATGTTAGCTAGGTGATACACAGTCAATATTTGAAAATGATCTGGATAAATTATTGCTGCATCTGCCATAAAAATGAGCAAGAGGGTTGGCTATAAGGCACGGTTCTTAAGTTTCCAGTCAGACACAAACAAATGAATGCTTTATTTCTACATATTTCCTTTACATTAAATTTTACAATTTAGACAACTGTTCTTAGTATCTTATACAGTCTTTCATACCCTGATTGTGTATGTAATAGATCCTCCTTTCCTCTAACTACAGAATGCAAAATTATTTATCCTTTAATTTATTCCCTTTCTTCCACCACTTCTCTCTTACCTTCCTACACAGTTACCAAATTTTCTCAAAAACTCTTATTGTCAATTCCAAAAATGTTTAATATAAAAATTTCTATCTGCAAATTATTCCATTTCCAATTCATACTTCTTCTCTCCATACTTTAGTTTCCGAACATTTAACTATACCAATGTAAATCCTTTTACATTTCTCCACACAGTGGGACTCTTCTTTATTCACTTTTAATCCACTTAGCTCTATTATTCCTGCAATTCCCCCCTTTCCCTTCTGTTACAAACATCTACATATTTTTCCCACCCCAATTTTTTCTTAAATTTCTATAATATTTTAATGTACTCTTATCTTGTAAACTACTTCATATTTTTTGCTTTTCAATATCATCTATTCTTAATTTTACTTTATTCCATAATCCTGGACTATTGATTATCTGCTGTTTATCTAAATCACCTATTCCAATCTCTCTATTTTCTTTATTTGAGATAACTGATTTCTTTCCTATCTTATTTTATCATGCGTCCATAAGCAATCTTTAACTGTATCTCCTTCCTCCCTTAATTCTAACTAGTACCTATATTTCAAAATATATTTCACTACTGTACTTTCCTGCCAAATCTTCCCAATTCAGGTAATGCTACCCTATTTGGAGCTGCTCTCAGTAAACCCAACACCATTTTACAAAATATTCCATGAATATGGTCAGTATTATACCACCCTTTCTCTGTGCTTCAAATTTCAACCCCATACATCATTTTCAATTCAACCACAGCTGAATAAATTCTCTTGAGCCATGCTACACTCATAATTGGTATTTTCTTCAAACAGGTTCTTATATTAATAGTTATTTTTCCCTTTCCTAGTATATTTTACCCGTGATCTGTCTATCTTCCATTATTATTTAACCTTGCCCCTAAATAATCCAATTATTTTACTACTTCAATTTCATTACCCTCAAGCACCATTTCTCATCTATTTTGAGTTTACTGCCTTTTTTGCATACCATAATTTTTGTTTAATTTCATTTATCTTTAGCCCTGTTCTTTACAATATTTCACTATAGCTTCTACTGCTTTGTTTAGTCCTCTACTTATTGTTGCTATTGCTGCTGCAAACAGCAATCTTGGGATATCTTTATTATTAATTATGGGACAATGTGCACTCTTCTTTCCTATTTGTTGTAATATCTAGCCTGACATTTAGGGCATGCTCTATTGTTGCAATATTAATGCTATCTGATATTCACATGTTTCAGGGGAGTAAACACTGTGTTTCCTTTCCAACCATGCTGTTATTTTGCTTGTAGAAGGTAATTTACATCATAAGTGTTCCACAATACAGAGCAATATTCAAAATATAATACAGAGCAATAATTAAATTCTTAAGCACTTTCACCCAGTGATATTAAACAATGCCTTGACAGTATGTATGAGGAAGCTCTGTTTCATGCAACATTATTTTGTTTGGACAAAGAGAACATCACAGAAATATTTTTAGATCTCTCCAAAGCTTTCGACATTATAAACCATGAAATTCTTAATGATAAATTGGCATAACGAAACATCTCAAGTGGGTAAAATCATATTACATGGGAGACAATTGATAGAGGTCACATATATGGATAGAGGGAAAATTAATTACCTTCAATCAAACAAACTTGGAGTACAGCAAAGCTCAATGTTGGTCCTGTGCTGTTTTCACTTTTAAGAATGATTTGAAAAGAAACCTTTCTACCTAAACTACTATTCAATATGCTTGTTATACAAGCATTATTGTGGAATGTATGGGATATGAGAACCTTCAATCATTTATAGACAAAATTTTATCAGAAACAGGCGATTGCTTTGCATATAACCAATGAAAGTTAACACAGAAAAGACATTGGCAGTGCATATTCACTTTAAGCTAAACAGGGAAACATCAAAACCTGCAGTAATTTTTTAACAATAACTACTTTGAAACTGCAAGTAGTAATAAATTCCTTGGAATTATAATGCAAAACTGATCTAAGGTGGGATAAGCACACTGAAAATTTAAATAAAAAAAACTTAAGCATAACTGGTATCTATTCAGAAATTTAGTAAACAATGAATCTTAATAGGTGTTTATTTTGCTTATATTTACAACTGATGAAAGTATGGCATCTTGCTTGTGAGTGCAGTTCTCTTAATGCTCTAGCGGTTGCAATTTTTGTTTTTCCTCAAAGAAACTCTGCATATAACAAACAATTCATAAATGATTCATCAAATTCATTAACCAGCAAAATTAGGACTTTGGGAGTGTGGGTTAACCTAAATCTAAAATTTAAAAATCGTTCTAGCGGCCATAATTTTTGTGTTTCTCAACAAAATTTGGTATATGTCATTGAAATAAAACAATAAAAAGTAATTTATAAAAGTCAGCGAAATCAGATATTATTATTATTATTATTCTTATTCTTATTATTATTATTATTATTATTATTGGGGGTTACCTAAAACGCAAAATTTAATTAAAAATTGCAACAAAACTTTATATATACCATATAAATTGAATAAGAAAATAATTTTTGGAAATGAGGGATATCGGACCATTAGGAATAGGGGTGTATCTGATAACCGATATTTTGTAATCACGGGGACGTGATTAAGATTGGCCCGGGGAGAAATATGGCATACAGGAGTATTGTTAGTATTAACAATTGAGTATTCCGCCAAGCGATAAACTCAACGTTACGTAAAAGAGTATGGGGGAATAGTCTGCGCATGGACGAATAATCAGAGGTCGTCCTGCGGCTTTAGTACTGAAAGGCAGCGGAAAAAGCGAAATATAAATCTTAAGCGGTAAGTGCAATGGGAAACGTTAAATTAACAGCAAAACGCGTAAATAAAATAACTATTCTGAAAAAGCATATACTTTTAAGCCTGAAAGTTATGTTTTTATTAAACACATATGTATATCTTCAGCTAATGTTACTTGTTCTTTACTACATTCTCTGCAATAGCTTTCATAAATTCAATTTTCTAAGGAATTCGTTTAGATTACGCAGCTTCTGCGTGACGGAAATGAATAGCAAATTCGTACATCATTCATTTTAAACTGTAAAATATTAAATTATTCCTTCATCTTTGAAATTTGCCTTCTGCATGACAATGCAGCCATGCGCTCTGCCCAGATTGCAAAGGATGCTGTGAAGAACTGTGAATTCAGCGAATTGAACGTCCACCATACAGCCCAGATCCAACACTCAGTGATTATTATCCTTTATCACGAAATACCTGCTAGAAGAAAACTTAATGACGACAATGAGGAGAAGGAAGCCGTTTAGAGGGAACTCATAATTTTTTTTTCAAGGGCATAGAAATGCTAATTGAAATACGAGAGAGGTGTGTTGATATAAACTGGACCTATGGTAAAAAGTATCACGATTGTTTTCTTTCTCTTATCCTCTGAAAGTAAATTACGGAGACTGCCGCGTACCTTCTTTCTATGCCCATGCAAATGTTTAAAAGTGTTACCTGCAAGACACATTGTGGACCCCGTGACGTAACCCTCCAAACAGATGCAAGTCTTTTTGCTCTCGATGTAGACGGAACCTCCAGTACACCGACACGTTCCTTCTATGCAGTCGTTGAGGTTGGATGGTTCCCAGATTGCATCACAGGTGGCCTTTAAATCACAAGCCGGCATTGCTGAAATAATATCATGCATTCAAGTTCTTATTCTTTCAAAATGAGCGTGTTTTTGTGAAATAAATGAAAGCAAACCCTTTGTTTAACCTATTGTTTAATGTACTTTCACTTGAACAAATGCTTTAAAATTATTCAAAATCACGTTTGAACAGAAATTATTAATAGATTACCTTTATTATCGTAATTTCTTGCGATTTCTACCATTGCAAAGCGAACGCAGCTTGCTTAACCTCTTTGGTGTATGTGGCTGAATGAAAGATTAAGTTTTTATAGTACGGGACAAGCCTTGAGGCCTTTTTCCTGGATTTGAAAGAACAAACCATTTTGATGTATTAAGAGCTCACTCAGAAAAACGTTGTTAAGTCTTTCAACATCTTATCGGGTATGAAAATGAGAGTAATTGGTGTATTCCAATAACCTTGTAATGAATAGAGAATAGTCTCAAATTTGGTGAAGTTTAGTGTCTAGGATTTAGGTGGCCTTGTACTAGTAACGTTTTTTGTTTGTTTAGGTGACGTGAACAGCGACACAAAATGGTGAATGCAAGGCCATCATCCAGTAGGATGAGGCACAATTCAAACTGAACGTACTGTAAACTGACACAGTTGCATGTACTGGGCCCCTGAAAATCCGAACATCCACGTGGACAAAGCCGTCAATTTGGATTGGACCGTTCTTCTTTGAAGGAACAGTTGCCGGTGCATTTATCTCCAAAAGCTGCAGACATCGATTTTACCTGCGACTCGAGAGCAAAGTATATGGAGACGAGAGTTTTTTATCTGCAACAAGATGGTGCTCCCAGCTCACTACCATCTGGACGTCACAGAGTACCTTGATGAAACTCTCCCTGGGCAATGGATAGGCCGAAGAGGCGCTGTAGAATATCCAGCATGGTCCCCAGACCCAGTATCTCTAGACCCTTACCCCTATCGGGCAAAACCAACTACACTGACTGTGCCATGCGAAAACTAAATTATCTTGTGCGCCGATTCCACTGAACACTTTGCTTTTTGCGCTGTTCGGCAACATCGATTGTGTTTGATTGCTAATGGTGGCCACTTTGAACGCTTCAAATGATTTCAACAAGTTGTTACATCGTCATCAAATTTGAGACTTATCATTTATTACAGGGCTATTCATGATGAAGCAGTGTATACATTTTGGACACATCTGCATACAGAGTAAAATAAAAATGCATGTCAAAACTTTGGGAAACATTCTTTATTTCTTTGTTAGAGCCCTTTGTCTACAACTCCGCCTACACGGTGTTATATGCAAGCTAAAATGCCAACGTAGCTGTCCTGTGACAATAACTTCACAACAGAACAGCTGCTTAACACGTACAGTATGTAAACATTCGCCTTTACCTCTGGTTAAATGGGTGGGAGTGTTGTAACTACTCTTAATTCCGAGGTTCACCGTTGTGCTCATTCTTACCTCTTCTCTTCTTCTCTTCTTCTAGTCCGCTTGTGATGCTATTCACTTCATTGCTTGACGTAGCACCGAGCACGCAGTGTCAGTTCTGTGTTTAAGGACCTCGTTCCAAGTATAGTAAAACGAGGCTTCAAATGCGCAGTTACCGCCATGAGTGGCCGAAGTCGTTAAGGCGCGGACTTGTGAGCGGGAGATGCGGGGTTCGAATCCCGCCAAGACCGTCCTCCCTGACTGGTTTTTTTTTTTTTTTTCAGGTTTTCTTCAGTCCTCATAAATGGCAAATGCCGAGGAGGTACCCTAAACTTAGGCTTGGAATGTTTTCTTCCTTAAAAATACTTTCCAAATTTATCATTGGGAAAGCAGTAAAGTAGTAACAAATTGCCTCAGTAGTAAAAACGAGCGTTAAACACCATCAAAAAATGCGCAGTTGGCAAGATGTTCATATGATCTATGGATCAGGCGAAGGTGCAGAGTCTTCGTGCTCGTATTCTGCAAGGCTGCCAAACAACACGAGATACTCCAGGGAAACATCAGCGCATCAGGGAGTCCATGCGACGGCGGATTGATGAATGTATCCGTGCTAATGGAAGAAATTTTAAACATTTCATATGATTTTGTTTCCAACAGACCTGTTTTTGAATATTCCGCTAACTGATACAGGTAAAGAAAAAGCGCGTTTTGCCCTCACACATGATCCACGTCTTTCTATAGCGTGCTGCTATACCCTTCTATTTTAGGAATTATTTCTGTTCGGTCTTTTCCATCTTTCGATATTTTACAGAGGAAATCAATGTCTCTTTCCCCGCGGCATACCCAACAAAGCCTGGTAAGGTAATTTATTTTGTCACACTCTTTCCAGGTGTTCTATCCAATGTTTTCTATAGTGTCTAGTTTTTTTCATTTAGTTCTTTACATATATTCATTTTTAATGTAGTCCAGAAGAGAACATCCTTTAACCCTTCTAAGATATTTCATTTATCAGTATCAGCGTTTCTTCTCTTTTCATCATCATGTCGGTCCTGGTGGTGTAGTGGTTACCATACTTGCCTCCTAAACCCAATATCGAGGGTTCGAACCCGGTCAGGATCGATGGATTTTTTCGGGCGTAAAAATCCTAAGTATGGCTTCCTTCGGAAGAGAATTAAAGCCTTAAGTCCCGTGTCGTACATTTACGGCACGAAAAAGAACCTCAAGTCTGAAAGAGAGGCCTCTGAGCAAAATTAGTCGGCCGTTTCACGCCCTGAATTGAATGGGACGCTGAAGACCTCAGCTGTCAAAGAGCGTCCGTAAATAAATCAATAATAAAAAAAAAATATTCTCTTTTCATTTTCTAAGATTTACAACCATGTCTAAGATCTGGGATTCCAGTAACTTAATAAAAGTTTAACCTTCTTTCTCAAATGCATTATTATTGCACCACAAATATTTTGAAACCTCTGATTTTATATTTATCATTATCATGGGTTACATCTTATCCTAAGTGTTTAAACTTAATCTACAGTTTCACCTTCCAAGATAATTTTGCTTCGTACTGGGTATTTTGCTCGGAATGCCATCGCTTTTGTTTTAAATGTTGAGACTTTTAATTAACGTGGTTTGCAAATCCCATTTAACTGATACACAGAACACTTTCACTTTCCTCAACCATATGCTGATCATCAGCGAATAGTAGAACATTTAGCCAACAGTATGAGTTAAAAAAATTTCTTTATTACATAACATTTTCCATGCAGCATCGTCAACAAAAATATTAAACAGTGTCGGAGATATGCTACATCACTGCCTTACGCCTCTTGAGTACTACAAATAAAATAAACGTATTTTTGTATTTTCCAGCGGGTAATACTCAAACAGAAATTAGACCCGTCATAGTAAATGCAGAACCGATAAGTGCAAATGGCAGTTTCTAAAAAAATTAGATTGTATGTCATACACGCGCAATACTTCCAGCATCTTCTGTAAGAAGGATGATTGCGAATTGGTTTTATTTTTAGCATTCAAGTGTTAAAAAGATACGGTGCGCCAAGGAAGGCGGCAACTTTCGGTTATTCTGTGAGCTGACTTTGAAGAAAGAACCGTCAATGTCAACGCGGAGTGTTACTGCAGCCTTCTACATAAACTGGGAGCAGCAAAGGAGACTCGGTATGACGTTCGCCTTTTACATGATGCACCAGTGCACATTGCTCACATTTTAATGGATGCTGTAAAAAACTAAAAATTCACCGAACTGGACCAGTCACCCTACAGCCCATATCTAGCTCCCGTGTAACTGTTATCTTTACTCAAATTGAAGAAAAGTGTACAAAGTAGAACATTTGATGACAATAGAAATGAAGGACGCGGTTTTAGAAAATTATGAAGGGAAAGTTCAGTCGGTTTTTTATTTTTTTCAGGGGTTTAGAAATGACAACTCTGCACGCATTGAAATAAACGGAGACTTTTGAAAGTGACATGGTTGTTTTACTCCCCTTGCCTCTAAAATTAAGTTAAACCAAAAACTTTTAAAGTACCTACCTCGTACTGCCACGGGTGGCCGAGATCGTTAAGGCGCGGACTCGTGAGTGGAAGGTCTGGGATTCGAATCCCTCCAGGAACGTCCTCTCTAACTGAGCTTTTCTCCAGGTTTTCCTCAGTCCTCATAAATGGCAAATGCCAGAGAGGTACACTAAACTTAGGCCTGAAACGTTTCCTTTCTTTAAAAAAAAAAATCCCAATGTATCATTTCATCACATGTATCATCAGTGTCCACTGCCTGTGGTGCCTCAGCAGTAAAAACGGACGTTAAACACTATTAAAAAAATTAAAGGAAAAAAACCACCTCGTAAATTCTTGCTTTACAATCTTATAATAGAGGTAGTTTATAAAAAGTATTTAAAACTTCGATTAATATCAGAATGTTCTGTTCACTTTTAAGATCCATAGTCAGAGCATGCTGTAATAATTAGACGAGATTGCAAACACAGTCGGAAAGTTTGAACACTCTCAAATCCGTAAATGCCGTCACAGTGGCGCCCTGTCCACAATGTGGCGCCGCACTACATCGATCCCTTTCCCCTTTCGTGTTGCTGCACCATTCCTGCAGCAGACATTCTGATCATATTACGCATTCAGTTGCGACATTTGTAAAGAATTCTTAAGAAAACTACAAATGCCATGCACAGAATGTTCACTCCGTGCAAAAATAACTTTAATTGCTCGTTGTAATTAGCTTTCATATTTACGGCAGAAAGAAACAGGTTAAATTTCATAAACGAAGGTTGTGGCTTTCTAATAATACTTCATTTAGTCGAAAAATAGTTCTATGTCGCTCTGTATTCCGTATACGAGGGTAGTTCATATTGAACTTACACAAACAACTGATTTGAAAAATGATTTTTATTTCTCTATCGTTTCACAAGCCCCTGAAATCCAGACATAAAGTTCTCTGGGCTGCTGTCAACCAGGCCGTGACTTCCCTTTCTACAACTTACATTTCACCCGAAAGATGATGTTTAAGAGGACCAAACAAATGGCAGTCGCTTGGAGCAAGGTCTAGGGTATATAGAGGATGCTCGAAGATTTCCAACTTGAACGTATCATTTGTCTTGTTGACAGCATGAGGGCGCACGTTGTCATGCAAGAGCAATACGCCTTTGGTGAGAATCCTGGTCGCTTCCGTTGAATGCCTTGCAAAGTTTCCTGATGATGTTACAGTAGGAGTTGGCATTTACTATTGAGGCTGGTATGCGTTGAGCAGTATGCCTTTGTGCTCTCAAAAGACTGTGAGCATCACTCCCAGCAGATTTATTGGCTACGCAGGATGCTTCCCCTGCACTGTTTCGGGCTGATAATGGTGAACCCAAGACATCACCTGTGACAATCAGGACTCGCATATCGTGTCCTCGTGATAGCCATTGAGATGCTGTAACGCCAGACCCATTCTTTGTGTCGGGTCAGCATGCGCGGTACTCATCCTGTCATGCATTGTGAGGGAGGCCATTGCCGGGTGAACAACCAACAGCAGCAGTTATAGTGTCTATAAGCAGTGACTCCTGTCTGCTCAATTAAACCTTCAACTCGTTGCAAATTCGCTTCTGAGGCAATCTCCGTTGGCCTGGGGATGCGGTGTTCGTCCTCGATAGGTGTCCAAAAACTTCTGCACCAAATTGTGAACAGCTTGACATGACAGGCACTTCTCACCGTAGATTGGGAGGATTTTTTATTGAATATTAATTTATTCACTCATAAAAATCGCACAACCGGAGGGCTGTACACTCTCCCAGAGACTCCTATCTTGTAACTGCTGTTTCACTATTGTAAACATTGACTGTCTGTGTTCAATGTTACCAATTGCCATAGGACTAATGATTTACGAAAAAATAACCTGCCATGCAATATGAGATAGGCTATGCCATGTGAACAACCAATAGCAGTGGCTATAGTGTCTATAGTTAACCCTTCTGTCTGCTCGGATTAAATCTTCAACTCGTTGCAAGTTTGTCTCTGTGGCAATCTTCGTTGGCCAGCCGACGGAATGTTCCTCCTCGACAAGTGTCCGCCTTTAGAGAACTTCTGCATTCAACTGTTAACGCTTGGCATGACAGGCACTTCTCACTGTACATGGAAACGGTTTTTATTGAATATTATTTGATTCCCTCACAAAAATCGCACAACAAAGCGCTGCTCGAGGATTGTACTTACCCAGAGGCACCGCTATCTTGCAACTGCTGTTTCACCATTGTAAACATTGAATTGCCACCGGACTAATGCTGCCATATGGTGGTAATAGCCTCTGGTGCGCGTTCAAACATGTAGTACACCACATCAATTTAAAACTCCCCTCGCAGGACAACGTCCATTGAACGACGACACATGCCTCGTTTGACTGAAGGGAACCATCACTAGGATCCTAGCAGCACAATGCGGTTTTAATGTAGGATGGGCATACCGCTTCCATTTATTTTTATGTAACAGTGGTCTGTCCTCAATGGAGTTTATAAGGCATGTAGATAGGGTAAGAGGATGACTCAAATATAAATCCAGAATTTATATTTTAGCGTTTGTGAAATGGTGTGGAGCTATATACGTCTTTAAAACTTTCATGCGGGGGTTTCAGCAGTACAGAGGAGCGGTTCGCCTCGTACAGGCGTTTTGTCTGTCTACAGCTTCATGTCCGAGCAAGAGATACACTCGTCGTTTGCGCAACTCACCATTATAAAGTTTTTGGCGAGGAAGGGCATAAACAGGCCGAAATTTTACATAGAATTGTATGCTATCTAAGACACAAGTGTGTGAGTGGCACAAAAGTTCCACAGACTGGCGGGGAAGTGCAGGAAATAAGATGCCGGCGTCGACATCGGACAAGCATAACGGAAACGAAGATTCAGGTAGTCTGAGCTTTCTGAAGTTGCTTCTGAGGTTGCGATAAGCTATGGACGTGTTCAATCCATCATTTCAGATGACATGGATTACAAATGTCTTGGCAAGTTGCGTTCCCTGAGGATGAAAAGGCTACACGTGTGGGAGCGTGTCAACAGATCAAGGGAAAAATATTTCTGCATCGGATGAAACATGAGTACGCCACTATACTCTTGAGTCGAGTGGTGAGGAGGAAAAACAGGGGAATCCGCTCCTGTCAAAACGAAACTTCGCTTCTCAGCCAAGTAAGTTCTCTTAATCTTCATGAATTTTCTTCATAAACGTGGAAGTCAGTTCAGTTTATTATTGCCAGCTTCTGGTCGAGGCAAAACATGATTCGAGTTCTTTTACTAGATAACGTCCTTCCGCATACAGCTGCTTATTCGACTGGTCAGCAATGGTACAACCTCACTATAACACAGATTTACCATCTTGCGATTATCATGTTTGGACTGTTTAAAAAAAAGGGGGGGGGGGGCTTACGTCAGATATTCGACAGCGACGAAGGTGTGACAGCACTCGTGCGCAATTGGCTGGAAACCCCTCCCCCCTCATCCCCACTCTTTCTTCGATGACGAGATTAAGAAGCTTCCTCTCCGCTGGGGACAATCTGTTTGGAAAATTATGCAGGAGAATGAGATGTGTTCTATTTTCATTTCGTTTGGTTTTCACAAATTACAGTGTGTGCATATATATATATATATATATATATATATATATATATACTCCTATGTATATACCGGGCGAATCGCCTTACTCTTCACCGCAATGTTTCTGAAATGGGAGGTGCTGGTGATGTGTTACTTTCACAGCATTGACGTTTAGGGGAGTGGCTGGCCATTGCACGGATGTTAATAATTATTAGAATAAAGTTACATTTTTTTAATGGAACAGTGTCTATGAAAATAAAACTAGACGAAATTAGAATGTCAATGGTGTTTTATACTGAATTCTAATACAAATAATTTACGAGCTATCGTAATGTGAACATTTTAAATATCTATGGTTGCATGTTCCATTTAACTGCTTAGTTACTAGGCTATGATATTCGTATATTTTTCTTATTAAGTGTGTGTGTGTTTTTCCCCTTTCCTTTTTCCCCTCTTTTATCATGAATTTCCAAGAAAACACTTGTTACATTTTGTACTTATGCATTTTACTGTGCCATGTGTAGCTTTCTCTTTAGAAATATGCAAACTTGCCTTCATAGGTTGTGTTCAAAATGATGACCACCAGCTACAATACAAACTTCTAGCCTATCATGTAAATATTGCTGTACATGATGTAACATTTCAGCAGAAGTTTCATATCTTCTGGTGTAGTCGGTATGTCTTCGTAGACAGTGTCTTTTACCTTTCCCCACAGAGAAATGTCTAAGGGTGTCAAATCTGGTGAACGGGCAGGCCAACTTTAAGCTCCCCTTCATCCAGTCCAACGATTTTGAAACAATCGGTGAAGACAAACGATACTTTTCAGCGTACACATTACAGGAAAGAACATCATTCCCTCTACCTTCTCCAGATCGACTTTTTTCAGCATTAGTAAATACCACCTTCCATCACGTCTCACTTCAAGAACTATCATAAAGTACCGACAAGGAAATAAGTGTAAAGGAAACAAAATTTAAACAACATTTAACAAAGTTCCTAGCGGTTCCAACTTATTAATCAACTGCATCTGATTCATCAGTATAATCAGTGAGTGATTTCCGACAGTTTCGTATGGGTGAACTTCTCCATTAGAAGCAGCCTCCTATAGAGAGCATTGTAATCAAGTCTTACAAGATTAGCTGGCTGTAGTGTGTAAGTGGCTCACTAAGGAGCACGTTATTCCAGTTTCTCGTCCAAAATAACCCGGTATATATAAAGTTGTGCTATTTTTTATTATGAGTCTCATGTAAAATTTCAAAGACTTTTTAATCACTTGTTACTTGTGATATCTTACGAAAGCGAATATCAGAACATACTTGTTCATAAGTTTGCAATTCTTTCTTTTGAGCGCATTCTTGTTATTGTAATATGTTTTAATTTTGTATGCCTTTACAGAGTACCAAAGGTGAGAGTGGGGAATGCTACACTCAAATTACAAAAGACTCTGCGAACATGCGTGACGTGACAAGGGGTCAGTGGTATTTGTGATAACTGCGCAACATTACGTCGAGCTCACGTTATACCGAAATAGCTTATACCTCATCACGGCGAAGATCCTGTTTGGTGACGTATCCGTATAAAACACTTCCGTTGTTCTGCGATTTGATTGTTGTAACATAAACACGGAACTTTGCTGAAATCAGCATACAGACCCACTAGTGTCGGGATTTATTGTGCAGACACGCAATTTCACATAGAGAAGATGTTATGGGTCTTTATAAATGTAAATATAATATTACCGTCTCACTCCGCACTCTTACCTTTGGTGCACTGTAAAGGTATACAAAATTAAAATAACTGAACAAGAAAGCGCTCTAAAGAAAGAAAACGTAACAAAGAACAAGTATCCGTCAGATATTATGACAAGTAACAAGTGATTAAAAAGTCTGAAATTTTACAACAAGCTTCATAATACATAACGGTAGTTTTTAAAATTGCATAGCTTTATGTATACCGAGCTATTTTGGAGGAACTGTTCTTTAGTGAGTAAATGACTAGATACATAGAAGCACTTGGCTGGTCTAAATGTGGCAGGAAACTATAGAGTTGCCAGCCTTCCACCGTATTTGAAAATCCCACACGAACCTTTAGCCGAGCGCCAAAAACTCCTTATTTTGTTTTTGTTTTTTTTTTTCGGTATTTATTCCAATTAATTTACATTCCTTTTTCAAATTCCACAAAAATAATGTACATCAATGAGCATCTCAAATTTTTAACTGCGAATTAATGAACGGGTTCATTAATTCATGAAGCAAACACATTACAACAATGAACATATGTGTTAAAATGAACATTTTGCTATTATAATTACATATTTGCAACGTATGAAAGTTATTTTGCTTATTGTTCGACGGCTTCTAATTGTTTACAATGACTCTAAGAACACTGTTTAAATTTATCAGTTTACACGGTTGTGAAACAGTTTTTGATGAGAAGAACAGAACTCACATTATTGGTGGAGCCGCCTGTGGTGCCTCCGTAGTAAAAAGGGCTTTAACACACACATACACACACACAACGTGAAAATAACTGGACGCGCGATACCGAACGCCAACAACGTGCGAGCGTTTGCCATCTTCTGCGTAAAATGGAGTCGCTTCATAATGACTAATGAGCCGTAAGCTTCTCTAAAATGTTGCTTTCGTGCAGAAATCCGGTATGGAAGCGTATGAGATGTTAAAGCAAGCATATGATGATTATATTCTGCCACATTGAACCACACTTAGGTAGTTCAAAAAGTTTAACAGTCCGGGCCTAGCTCCGTGTGATTTTTTTTTTCCTAATCTCAAAAACGAGCTGCGGGACCAGCATTCTGGTTCATCAACGGCTGTTGTGAAGAAGGCGGGGACTAGACGGTTCTGTCATGGCAAAAAAAAAAAAAAAAAATAAACAAATAAAATAAAATAAAATAAAAAAAATTTCCAGAACGTCTTCGAGGACTAACAGACATGTTGGGTTAAGTGCATACAACACAACAGGAACTACTTCGAAAATGCCCGTACCTACCTTGACCCTCCTTGTGTATTTCACAAATGAAAAAAAAAAAATACATCCAATATTTATCGACTAGTCTTCGTGAAATACGATATAAGAACATGATATAAAACAACAATTTGCCCTAAAAATTACAGATATTCTTTTATCTGTGATTCACCGCTGTTCAAATTTTTCTGAAGCCCTGGCACCATTGCAAAGTTTTGAATCACTTTTATAACGTAATATTTTTTGCAGTCCAGTTTGGAATGTCTCCTCACTCAGTTAAGTTAGAGATTTGTTTTTCATCTTATTTTGTGCAGAAGTTTGGTAACAACGAAAACTATGACGCTAGTGCGCCTGTGCGTGGTATGACAATACATGAAATGTCAAAGCACACACCACATGTTAACTTTAGGGCTGTCACGTTCGTATTCCATTACGACATGTGGATTTTCTTCTCCCCATAATCTACAGTTATGCCGGTGCACTTTATCAGATGTGTTAAGGTGCTTTATCTGAGAATGCGACATGATTGAGGAATCCATTGCCATCATTGTGAGACAACAATGAAATTGGCGAGCTGGGCCTGTCTGGGTTTATCATTTGGCTCAGCTTCCGTAAAATTTGGATTTTGTATGCTCTTATGTCACAATCTTTTATAGCCAATATCGTGAACAGCTGAATTTAGAATACCTAGATCTGAACTGGCTCGTCGAATTGATTTCTGCGGGATGCGCTGAAACGCTTGCCTAACATCTTCAACTTCAGCTGCAAGAGAGCCCCCCATTCTTCTTCTTCTTCTTTACACAGAACCTGTTTCTAACAGCTGATTATGCCATTTCACAATGATACGATGTTCTGGAGCATTTGCATCATATTCCTGTCCGAATCATCTTTGCACTGCAATTGGAAAATTTTAATTCCACTAACCAATAACAATATTTCACTTTCTGCTGAATTGTGAATTCATTTCTTATTAGTGGTGATCTACCGGACACAATATTAATTCATCCTCACACCTTTTTAAATGGATGCATAAAGTAGGATTTTTTCCCTTTATTTCTTAGATGGATATTACCACCAAGATAAGCTTCATGGTACCGTTATCCTAAATATTTGGACAACATTTTTGTAAAAATATACACACAAAAAAAAAAAAAACCAATCTCTATATCTCTATGAAATGTTCACAAGAAAATCGCCAATAAATAAAACCGTTAACTTCTTGAGACAAAGAACAAATTGGTTTCTGTTCATCGACTCTAATCAATCGATTAGCGTATAGATGGTGTCTGCCGAATGATAGTTTTTACTTTAGGTCCGGAAGCGGGGAACTGTGTCAAAATATTAAAAATTTTCGGGAAATCCGCATAAATTGGAAAATTTGGCAACCCTAATAATGCTTAACGTAAACATTAGGTTATGTTCATGTCTATATTTATTAAATGATATTGTTAACAGACGTTTATTAGCAAAATATCGATTGGATGGAAAAAAGCAGTGACATTAGATCTCAGAAAGTGTCAGCATTGCAGAGTGTAAATGGTATAAGTTCAAAATATTTATTGATACATTGTTGTGCATAATAGCCCAGAAGTTATCAGTTTTCATAACTACACTTCGCTTCTATTTCTGTATGATTTTCTTTAAAACTATAACATTATCCCCGTAATTTCTCGGTAAATTTTGCATATTCTGTTATATTTTATTAACACTATCTTCAACTGTTGAACATATTTTGGTAATAAATTATACACATTACTTATAGACACCAACACGTCAAAATATATCATTTCTAACATTCTAGATAGTTCCAAAAAGTCTAATATAGGAATATATGGCGACATTTTTCAGATGTTCTTCAGAAAGGTTCCGTGTGAAATATAATGAATTGCTTTTAACTAATAAATTTTTCTGAAATACTTCATTTCAAGGTTTGTTTTTCACAGTTACTAATAATTACTTTTAGACAAATTTGCCGACCCCGCTTCTGCACAAACATTGCCTAAAGAGAGATGTTTGGTTATGTTACACTTACCCGGTGATCGAACCGACCATGCCAAGGTACATGATACTGCAATCCAGATAAAGAGCAACCACATGCCAAACATTCTGCAAAATGAGTAACTATCCACAGATAACTACACTCCCACATGCTCTACAGCTTGTCTCTTGCGCAATATCTTGGTGACGACACGAGATAGCGAGCCATCTCTCAGCTGAGATGGACACTACGAGAGCAGAGGCGGCTGGTGTATTACGCCATTGATCGTCAATAACGTTTTCGACTCTTGTTCAGCGCAGTTGTTTGTAAACAAACTGCAGCTGGGTCTGTGAGTTCACGAAAAGAAAATTGACTGATTTGTACTGTGTTTATTCGAGAAAACGTAGATTAATCAAACAAGACTTGTGTTCCCTTTGTAGTTTCACATTAAACAAAAAATGCTGTAAAACTCTGAACCAAAAACTGGATCACCGATGAAATATGAAGTTATAGTATGATAAGGTTATTTTGAAGAACTTCAGTCATTATTTCAGTTCAATTTTCTGTAAATCAGTATTGTGAACATTTCAGTAAACTGCGCCCACATTGTTGCAAATTAATTTTACCTCACCACTTCCGTTTTACAGATTTCAGGATTTTGGCGCACTTCCTATGGCGGAAGCTCCAATCCACATTCAATTGTTGCAAATATCAGATTGCCACGAATTTTTATGAGTAAAGATGTCCTTTCCTTGCAGTGAAGTTGTGTTACAAGGGTAGCCGAGGACGTTATGGCACGGACTTGTGAGTGGGAGGTCTGGGTTTTCATTTCCACCAGGGCCGTCTTCTCTGACAGGTTTTTTCCAGGTTTTCCTCAGTCCTCATAAATGGCAAATGCCGGGAAGGTACCCTAAAATTAGGACTGGAAGACTACCTTGGGTTAAAAAAATCATTTTCTAGTTTATCATTTCATTTCATGCATCATCAGTGTCCAACGCCAATGATGCTTCAGTAGTTAAAACGAGCGTTAAGCATTATATATATATATATATATATATATATATATATATATATATATATATAGAGAGAGAGAGAGAGAGAGAGAGAGAGAGAGAGAGATTGTAAGAAGTTGTAAGATCTGTCGACTTGGTGAATGACGAGAAACCCTTACGTTATGTAGTAAATGTCCTCGGGGCATGGAATGGATGCCTTCAGGTCAATGTTTTCGAGAGTTCGGTTATTAAATAGATGGTCGGAAAGGCTCCAAAAGACGTACATCTGCGAAGATCGACAGATTCCTGATCCTGCGGGATCTAAGGGATTGCGGTTCAAATTAGAAATAGCTTACAAAATGTCCGCGATATACCGTAAGTTAGAAAACAGAGCAAGACTAAAAAAAAAGTATATTCACGTACTTACACAAGATTCGCTGTTTGTACGTCATTATATGTCAATGTAACAGCCATAAAGCAGGAGGTCGATATGAAATGAAGAGACCTACAACAGAGCCGAAGCTCACACAGCAACGCGCAAGTTCAATCAAATTTTCTGGCAGAATCGACATAAATACATATATCATTTATACAACTGTATTGTTTGTATGTGAAATTTAAACTCTACTTTCCGGGAAAGATGGTTTACGATAGGGAATTTTACATTTCACATTTGAATTCTTCAACTATTTTCATTAAAATGCAAAAGAAAAAGTTAAATTTTATTATTCAGTGTCATTATTACAGATATAGAAATCTTTTCCTTCTTTTTATTCATTTTGTTGTATGTAAAATAATAATATTATGAAAATTAACTTCACAAAATATATTAACATAAAATACGCATGAAGAATCCGAAAGTAATAAAAGCGTTGTATGACGCTTACATCCACCGTCACACACCAAAAGCGAAACAGTGGACAGCTGTCGGTTGTTCTGCGCCAAAGAAAACAAAGTCTGTTTCTATCTGCAGGAAAGGTATTGGCATCATCAGTCTTTTCAAATGCTAAAGGAAGTTTTCTAATTGATTACCTTAAGAAAGACAAAACATAACTGGAGAGTGTTATTACAATTTTTTAAACCAACTAGACGAGAAAAAAAAAAGCAGTGAAAAAAGGCTCAATTTGTTGAAGAAAATAACATTTCATCAAGAGATACACACCTGCTCACGAAAGGGTTTTGGCAATGGGAATATTGAAAGATTTTGTAGGAATATCTATCCTGCACTTCAAATTTGACTTCCTCTGACTTTCATCTTAAACTCTCCCTCGCTGGTCAGCGTTTCCCATCAAGTCAAATTAAATGAGCTGCAGAGGAATATTTTGCAGATTCTCCGGAAAACCACTTGAGAGATCGAAACTTTCCAACCCATTCTGATGTATGCCGAACGCACGACTACACTTCAGTTTGTAAGTTTTTTTATTGCATATGTCCCTTTTACCGGTAATCTACTCTTACCGTCCTTATTACTAAATATCTGCTCTTTGCGTGTATTTGAATCTCTGCATATTTTCTCTTCGAGGAGTCATTCATTGACAGATCATTAACCCAAATCACTCTCCTGCCAAATATTCTTGTTGGAACTATTTTTACTCTTTTAGTTGCTGAAAATTAGGCATAATAACGAATAGTGTTTTTTTTATTTAATTAATTAATACTGAGTATGCAAAAATTACAATATGACCCGGTTCTAACCCACATTATATTCCAGGCTAATAGTTCAATTCACTACAATACAATTTTTTAATTAAAACATTAAATATAAATAGTTAAATGGTATATTAATCACGTTTGTTAAGATCCAGTCTTCGGTTATCCAGAAGATTCTGCCCCCCACCTACTTTAACACACTAAAACATTTTCTACAATTTAATAATTGCCCTAGATTGTCAATGAGTGCCCTAATTTATAAACCCCTGCCCTTAACTAGCTTACAATCATACATATTTAAATTTTAATCTACTACATATATAATCGCAATACCACTACCAGTCACTGTGGGTCCTGGTGGTGTAGTGGTAACCATACTTGCCTCCTAAACCCAAGATCGCGGGCTCAATTCCGGCCAGGATCGATGGATTTTTTCACCGTAGATTTACGGCATGTGAAATAACCTCAGCCTGAAAGAAGAGGCCTCTGAGCAAAATTTATCGGCCGTTTCACGTCCTGAATTGAATGGGACTATGATGACCTGAGATGTTAAAGGGCGTTCGTAAATTCAACAACTACCAGCCCATTTACACAAGCCAAACACAAACAAACAGAGCTTTTTCCTCACTGATCATAACATTTGTTTTTAACTCTATACAAATATGCTCCAAGATTCCTAATTTGACTTTGGAATTAACATTTTATTTGCTGCAATTTGCTTATTTAGCTTCAACCATTTGCCGTATATTGCTTGTAGTCGCCATTCGCTTGTTCCTAAGCATTCTGTATGTATATAAGCAGGACATGTCTTCTTGCCATAGAAGAACTCAAGCAGTTCGAAATATAGAGACCACCAATCTGTGACTTTTTCTTAGTGTTTTATCCTTTTCTGCTTTTCTAGTTTTATTGTTATTTTACTTACATGTTTAATAGTGTTACATTATTTTTCATTTATGTGTGTGTGTGTTGCATATTTTTCAATTTTTCACAAATATTGCAACTTCCATGCTCACAATTATTTCTAAAACCCCTTAAGCTCTACATTCCTAATTTAACTATGCCATCCCTCCCCCTCTCTCCTGCCTATTACACTTAACCGAATATCTGAACTTTCTTACGAGTAAAAACGATGGAGTCAATAAGTGTCATTAACTGCGGAGTCGGAAAGTGACGATCTGCCAATCGGAAACAGATACACAGAAAACAGTTATCTATTATCAATATGCCTACATTTTTCATTTCAGTGTCTGCTGCAAGACTATATTATAATGTACATATTTATTAACTTTTATTATGAGACATTCTGCAAATAATAATAATAATAATAATAATAATAATAATAATAATAATAATAATAATAATAGGCAGTAAAAACCCGGGGTACACAATTTTACTATTGCTATTGCTGAATATAATCACAAGTTTGAATCTTAATATCTACAATTAATACCCGCGCGCGCGCGCGCGTGTGTGTGTGTGTGTGTGTGTGTGTGGCTGAGCACAGTTGAACAACAGAAAATGAATGAATGAATGAATGAATGAATGAATGAATGAATGAATGAATGAATGAATGAATGAATAGTGTTTTAACGCCAGTTTTGCTACAGAGGCACCACAGGCGATGGGCACTGATGATACATGAGATGAAATTGTTATAACAGGAAAGGATTTATTTTTAAGGAAGGAATCGTTTCAGGCCTAAGTTTAGGGTACCTCCCCGGCATTTGCATTTATGAGGACTGAGAAAACCTGGAAAAAACCTCAGTCGGGGAGGAATGTCCTGGCGGAATTCGAACACCAGACCTCCCGCTCACGAGTTCGCGCCTTAACGACCTCCGCCACCCGTTGCGGTCGAACAACAGGGAGAGAATTTAATTACAAATATCATAGTAACGCACTTATTTAAACATAAAAGCTCACTCCATGGCAACATTTGATTAAAGTCTGCAATCTGCAGGTGATGTCTGTCTCTACAGAAAGTACTCTATACTTACTTTGTTAGCGAATTCCGAAGGAATGTAGGTAGCTATTGCGGTTGTGCCCATAAAACAATTTTTGAAAAATGTCTTCAAATTTCCATCGATCCTGCTTACTAGGCACCGAAAATGATGACAAAAATTATATATATATATAGGGGGACGTTCCATTTATCCTACTCACCCAAAATTACTTTTTCCTGATGATTAAATGATAAACTATTTCAAACAAATGTGTTTTAACATCATGAAGGAATTCTTGCTGAGGGTATACTTTTTATATCTCTCTCGATGTAGGAGATACGGGATAGAGCTTCTTTATTAAATGCACAACGTACATTTTACTCAAGGATGCATTTACTCTCTCCAAGAGCTATTCAATTTTTTTTTGAATAATTTTATTTATGGACGCTCTTTAACATCTTAGGTCATCAGCGTCCCATTCAACTCAGGGCGTGAAACGGCCGACAAATTTTGCTCAGAGGCCTCTCTTTCAGGCTTGAGGTTCTTTTTCGTGCAGTAAATGTACGACACGGGACCAACGGCTTTACTTCCCTTCCGAAGGAAGCCATACTTAGTATTTTTACGCCCCGATAAATCCTTCGGTCCTGGCCGGGTTCGTACCCGCGATCTTGGGTTTAGGAGGCAAGTATGGTAACCACTACACCACCAGGACCGACTAGGAGCTATTCAGAAATGTATTCAACTGTATCATTTTAATTAATAAAAAGTATTTATGTAAATTGTAAATAAAGCACAGCTTCTTTATCAAAATCTTTCCAGGAGGCATGCAGCAACGCACTATTGAGTACAGCCATCCAGGAGGAAGCAGTAGAACGAACTAGAGCGTCCAGCATCTGCAGAGTGGACTTATGTACATATGAATGCCATTGGTCATCATTTTAAGCATGAGATATAAACGGTCTATTTTGCAGGTAGTGGCAGTACTACTGAGCTACAAAGGGTCATTTTAGATCCATGTACTGTGCAGTATAGCCCATTCTGTTAAATTTCTCAATATTTATTGACCATTATGACATGTTTAAACGGATCTGGAAGAGGATGGATGATTTAGTTGAACAAATGCACTGTAGCGCTATTAAATAAAAAAAAAAGCCTTACATTATTTATTATTTCCATACCTACTGTTTTCTTGAGTAAGATGGTGCAGTGTAATACATTTCTGAATAGTTCTTGGGGAGGGAAAGTGTATTGTTGAATAAAATGTACATAGTGTTATTTAAAAAAAACCAATTCGCGACTCTAAAAAATAGTGGATAAACTTCAGAGCTGCCCTGGTGGGTAATAATGGAATATGTAGACGTGATATCGTATTTTGCATAAAATTAAGGAATTTAAATTAGCAGTGGAGATATAAACATTTTCCAGTAAAGTAGAAAGTGTAGAAAATGAGCTGAAGAGTATAAGATGAGTGTGGTTACAGTTTATAAGGGAAGAATACCTTGAATTAATGGAAATCAGAAATAAAGAACATAGGGGATTTATGGAAATGTTATTGTTTTTTCTTTTATGCATAAAACACATTAATCCATACTTATAGGAAGTTAAACGTTTAAATTTTTGGGAATAGCGCAAACGCTGATGTTCAACAATACTTTTTTTTTTTTTTTTTTTTTTTTTGCGAACCGTAAAACAGCTGTAATACTTTTGACACCTTCATAATGTATTATCTATAATAAATGTGTAATTAAGCAAAACGTTTGAAAAGGAAGTACACGTCATAAAAGTTAAAAAAAAAAATGCTCATTGTTATCTCACATTCGTGAAGCACTAATATCCTGATCTTAATTTCTTGAACTATTTCAGAAGTTGTTCTACACTTAAATTTTTTTACATATTCGCCAACCTGCGATTATGAATATAACACACTTTAAGTTTAGGTTTGCTACAACTAGAGTTTCAACTTGTTGACAGTAATGACATTACGTTTACAATAATCGGAATGGTTGCGGGCCTGAAGAAGCCGGGAAGCATCCCACTTCACGTTAACTTTGTGACGAGCCTGCTCTCTTCTTAAGTTATTCAGATGTTACAAGAGGCGCTTACCGACAGATTTTGCTGCAACAGAGTCTTCGGTTCGAACCACGGCGATAAAACAGCAACACATCACCACTGCGAGCTTCATGGCGAACTACACGCTGCACTTAGCGTTGAGTCACGTACGTGTTGCCAACATCGCCATTTCAAGGCTCTGTTTTCCTCCACACATTCCAGGAAAGTCACCTTGAAGAACGTGGTGTGTTAGCAGACCATAAAGTGTTATGTACCTTCTTTTGCCCTCTTTCTTCTGATATTTTACTTATGTCTCCTCTTTTTTGTGTCCATTATTTTCTTTTTCCTTTTTCATCCACTCTTCCTTTCTCTACTTCACCTGATTTATCATGTTTATATTTTCACGCGTGTGCATCTATTATTCTCTTGTATCATTTCGCTCTGTTTCTTACGATGTTTATCATCTTACTCTTTCCCTATATGTCTCCTCTTCTATGTGTCCATTTTCCTTTCCTTTTCTCATCCACCCTTTCTCGCTCTGTTGCATCTACTTTATCGTGTTTATATTTTGTCGTATGTGCATCTGTTGTTCTTTTGTATCTCGTTTCCCTCTGTTCCTTACGATTTTTATGATCTCTTTTCCTTTCACCTGCTTCATTTTGTCATTTTTTTATTTATTGTTTTTTTTTATCCCATCTGTTATTCACAGCGCTTCATCTTATACTTTTCTGTTCATCAACTTCATCTGTCATTATCTTACACCTCATTACGTTCTTTGTTTATTTTTATTTTGTTCTCCCTGCGTCATCTGTCATTCTCTTGCGCTTCAATTTCTTCTTTCCTGTTCTCCCTGCGTCGTCTGTCATTTTCCTGCGCCTCACTTCTGTTCTGTTTGGGTCTGTTCTCTCCATCTTTTTTGCACGCCATCCTTATTTTGCTCCTCTTATTCTAAGGTAGGCAGAACATTTGGACAGGTGCGGTCAGCGTTTCATGTTGGCAATAACATAATCTCACAGCGTTATCGTGTTGCGATAAGATTTATCTGGTACCGAAGCTGTCGATGTTCACCTGGCCCTGGGCTCATTTAGTGGTAAGAATTAGTGCGACATTAACAAGTGCTATGACGTCATTTGTGAAAGTTTTTCTTGTGGCGATTCTACACTTGCTGCTGAGTGTTAATGCTGAATACCGATCAGGTAAAAACGTCCAGAAGAGGCAGTTTCTTTTTTCAGGAACGTCAGCGATAAAACCCTGGGAGACAGGAAGTGTGTCGGGTCAGACCGCGTGCTTGGACCTTGCACAATTACAGAGTAATACTTTAAAAGTGTAAATCACAAATTGTAACTACTCACAAAACACTTTGTTTATTTTCTGGACGATAAATGAACCAAGTATCATTTACATATTCGGTGCTTATTAAAAAAATATTCCGGTATCAAATAGAACATTTAATAACGTAACAGTGTGCTTTAAACTATCCCGCTATTAAGTAAAACGTAAAACGTTCAACTTTTTTGTCTATAACATATTAACAAACAAAACAAGTGGGTCACCTATATTTCCAGTGGCGGCTAGTTAAAAAAGATCCCATACAAAATTGTTTATTTTCTAACATTATTTTATTTGTATTCACAGTTTTTAAAACCGGCACCTACATTACTACTATTATACTTACTACTACTACTACTACTACTACTACTACTACTACTACTACTACTACTACTACTACTACTACTACTACCACCACCACCACCACCACCGCCACCTCCACCGCCGCCGCCACCGCCACCACCACCACCACCACCACCACCACAACGTTCCACGCCTAAGTTTAAGGTACCTTCCCGGCATTTACCATTTATGAGGACTGAGGAAAACCTGGAAAAATAACCAGTCAGGGAGGACGGTCCTGGCGGGATTCGAACCCCAGACCTCCCGCTCACGAGTCCGCGCCTTAACGACCTCGGCCACCCAATGCATATAAATAGAAGAGAGTTAATGTTATATAGAACAGAAATTTGGGAATGAGATGATGGATAGATGTCAATAAATCAGATAATAAATTATTTTGCAATTTTTTCTCGGATTTTCTACATCAGCGGTTCTCAAGCTGTGGCTCTCCCAGCATTACAGTAATCTTTACAGCATTTGTTCTTAAATTTTAGATAAAACAAATGAGCTACGAGAAAACGAAAAAAAAAGTGCAAAAAAATCACAAGATTGGGGTAAAGTAAATTAGAACCATATTGAAGGCAGCTATGGGTTCAAATGGGATCTTTCAAATAGGTAATCCGAAAACGTGAACCAGACAGAAGACACTCACAAGAGACGCATCTGGCAGCGAACTGTATAGCTTTCACGTGCCTCAGATTATGAAAGTATAGATGCTTTTCGTAACAACTTGTGAGAAAATCCGTTCTCTGCAGTAAATTCTCTAAAAAAACATAGCCAGACTTTTAAGTGAATTGCAGCATCATTCCTCTCATTTTGAAATTAGAAATTAACTAATAATGCTGTTCCATCGTATTCTGTTAGTTATTACGAGAACTCGTCAGCAGAATAGTGGACACTTTGGAAGCGCATGTTTCTTAGTTCTTTACGCCAGCAAAGAGCGAATGTTTGGTTGGCGGCTGCGTAACTAGAAATACGCTGCTCTGAAATTTTGCTTCCGTCTGCAGAAATACAGTATGGAAGCGTATGTGATGTTACAGCAAGCATATGGAGATGATGTTCTACAACAATCAACCACACTTCGGTGACTCAAAGGGTTTAACAACAAAGCATAACGGTCCAGATACTCCAACCTGCAGTGAACAAGACCAGTGAATAACACAGGCTGCCATCATTGTTCGGAAAGATCGACAAATAACAGTGAAGAGGCTGGCAGACATATTGCAGATTTGCCATAGTGCGTTCATCATTCTGCACCATCGCTTACACATGAGACACGTCTGTGCTCGACGCATGTCGAGATTGCAAATTTTTTAAACATATTTATAACGTGTTTTCTTCCACTAGCTATAGTCTTACCTCTTTTGTGTTTAATAAATATTGGATTGAACTTTCACATGATATGCCCTGTTTTTTAGCTAACAAGTACTTTTTTATTCTGATGCGAATCACAGTGATGGAGGAGGAGGAGCAGGAGGAGGAGGAGGAGGAGGAGGAGGAGGAGGAGGATTTCAACCAGATACATAAATTAAACGCTTATCTAGCACACGGATCTAGCCAAACTGTTCGTGCTCCTATTTATACATAAGAAATGTTGGAAAAAAACACGCAGAATTTACATATATAAAAGCACTAAGTCACTTACTAAAGTGTTTAGGAAATAGTCCCTCATGACGGGAAAAAATGATGAATTAATAAGCATCTTAAATTTATCATTACAGGGCACTAAACCAGATAAATGCATAATTCAATAAATATACATATATAAAAACTAAAAATAAAAACAATAGAATATTTTTAAAATAGATAAGTGCATTATATCATGTGTCTTCTCTACCCAGAGATTTTCTCTTCCCTATCTTATCTTCTTGATAAATTTACAAAGCCCCTGCCAGTTATTCTTATCTAATACCGCCCTACTACTCGACCTAACCTCGGAGAAAATCTGCGACCTCCAGCACTCTGTAGCTTCACGTTCTGCAAGAATGGGCATAGTTCTCCATTCTGCCATATAGGACACATTTTTTCCCCCTGTCATTCTCTGCGCTTTCCATCTCATGACGCATTGCCGTTCTTCTTGTTATTACATTTATTTACGCTTCCCTTCTCCATGCCCCTTTTAAGTTCTGATTGTGATTATTCAAGTGAAACTTTGTTAGAACACTCAGCTTACATCACCTGCCTATCATATCAGTTAATCTCCTTCTAACTTTCATCCAAATATTTCTTCTATTTCTAACTCCCATCTCCCACACCCACCCCATTCCAAACCCCTTTTTATGGTAGTTTCCCGGTTTCCATTTTCCAGGTTTTTCAATTGTTCCCGAGAGCAAATGAATTTTAACTTTATGTCTGCCTCCCTTATTAAGTCTAACCAGTATTTGATAGCCATCATTTAAAAAATATATATATATATATATATATATATATATATATATATATTATGTCGCAACAACTGCCGAACTCTTTTCTTGCAACCCTTAAGAGTTCTTTTCAGAAATTAAGTCTGAATTTGTCAGACGCCATAACTTTATTGTTGCTCTTATTTTTGCGTTGTACTATTTCCGTCCTCGTCATTGAAGTGAACAGCGTCTGCAGCTTTTCCTTTTAAGTAGTCAATATGCCTTGACCATTTGGCGTTCATTGTTAAGTTTATTCTTAAATATATGATGCCTTTAACCTTTTGGAATACAGTAGGGACGGGTTCGCGAGCTCGAATTCTGAGCGCGCATGTCACAAAAATTGACTCTACTGCCTGTATTTTCCTATAGACGACTCTGCATAAATAAAGAAATTGCATAATTGAATACAAACCGAGAATATTTATTGCTATTTTTTTAAATAAATTAACAGTTATCAGGCATATGTATGCTACCGAAATCCTAATAATAATTATTATTGAATGTAACCATTAAGAAAAATTTACTGTTGACGTTACAGTTTAAGTCCCCGGCTTCGTGGCGGTTGGCGATTATGTTGGCATTACCACTCTTGCGAATTAAATGTTGCGATAATTTTTTGGTTGCGCAGGTTACGGCAAATAGTACAAATTTTTATGTTGAATCGAATTCCTGTGAATAATTCACCAAATGACCCAAGTTTATGTATATATATTTTTTTTTGCTACTGCAAAACCTAAAAAACACTGAAAAGTACTCCGCATAGTAATAATAATAATAATAATAATAATAAACTGATACCAAAACAAGTTGCGTGATATTATTATTATTATTATTATTATTATTATTATTATTATCATTATTATTATTATTTATATAAGGCTTTTCAGAGAAAGGTCATTTATGACATATAAAACTAAGCTATACTCGACACCTCCCTAAACTATTTTTTTTACATCAAAAACGTTGTTATACTTTCTCAGCTAAACAAAAAGTAGGAATTTAGGAGAAAAAGAAATAATAGTAATGCTTAAAAATGCTTGAGACTCATTCACAAAACACCAATAAACAATCAAAACCGAAAGCCAGATTAAAAAAATTAATATTTACACATCTTAATAATGTGGTGTTCTACATAATTACCTTTTATTTCAATATAAAAAATGGGAATTTCAGATATATTTCGAAATAAAAAAGTGCATTGTCGTTACGGTTAAAGTTTTAAATAACCAATCCCTAACTCTTCATTTACAACTGATCGCTAAACACAAATCAGTTGGGCCCTATTCCACAAAAGTATGGTCTAATACATTACAAGTATATGGACTTGTAACTTGTAGTTATTAGTAAAATTCTGTTCCAGAAAGGTTTCTGCTACTCTTGTACTTTACAACTCCATACTTACAAACGTACAAGTGATTTTTCGTTGTGTTGTTTTTATTCTTTTTAGAGCGAGAAATTATACCTATAAAACCATGATAATTCTTTATTGAACAGTCCTTATATTAATCTGCTGCTACAGGTATGTTACGAAGAGCAAAGCTGGACGAAAGTTGTGAATTCGACATGGAATGCTATACAAAACAAATGGTGTGCAAGAACGGCCGATGTGTCTGTATGGAGGGTCAGGTGGCATCAGAAGCGGATCGCTGCATTGCAAGTAAGTGTTGCAGATGCTGAATGTCGTTCTGTATTGTTAGCAAATGCAGAGACCAAACTGCCTGTTTTTTATCTCCTACAGGAGTCAACGCTCAGTGTTACACGGCAAATGACTGTCTCAGTCTGCCAAGATCAGATTGCGAGAAACACAGGTGTATCTGCAGATCAGGAAACACTCCATCTTCTGATGGGGCGCAGTGTCTGGAAGGTGAGTACCCCGGATATCTCTTTGTAATGTTCCAGTTACACGAAAAATTAATTCACTTTCTAAGTTCTGTTATCCATTATGCGGCAAAACAAAATACACTGAAATGATTGATCATTTGCTGTCCAAGTTTCCATAGCAATGAAGTATTTACTTATTGTATATAATAGCACATTGTGAAGTCAGTTTTGTATTTATTTCTGCAATTATGGTTCTCAGGACAGAAGGGAAGCTGTTTACCCTGGAACATAATTTCCGGAGACATTAGAATGAACCGAGTTTGCTTCGCGTTTAAAACGTACGAAGTTTAAATAAGGATGCATCAAACAACAAAACAATGTTAGCTGTCTGTGACAAGTTCCGTCATTCGGGATGAGTCCTATGTCAACTAAAGGGGACATAGCCCCCAATGCCAAAGCGTAGTGCACGACGAACATCACTAGAACTTTTCAGCGACAGGTCTGTTCAGCGGATGTTTAAAAAGCTGGGTAGATTTGCATATGGATTCAAGTTGCTCAGCGTCTAACAGGAAGAGAAGAGTCAGCCCGAGTGTTATCTATGACGTATGCGGATCCACATTTCTTCTGCACCACATGCCTTTCAGATGAAAGCCATATTCACCTTGATGGTACATCAACAGACAACTCGTTTTTTAGCGTTTCAATGGCCTGATGTTATACAGAAACCGCTGCACAGTGCGCGGGTTACGATTTGTTGCACCGTGTCCGGTCATGGTTCCTTATTTCGTCGAGGATACCGCACAGAATCTGCAAATAGTAAACCAGGAGAGCTGAGAGATTTCATTGTTACCCCCTTCATATTGAATTTTCGCCTTTTTGTCGCTTCAGAAACACCCCGACAATGGATGCAGCAAGATGCCCACACTGCGGGGGAGTCACTTGCCCTTCTACTACACTTTGGAGATCGCCTAATTTCTCGTGAAACTTCATTCTTGTATCCTGCCTGCTGCCGGATCTCAGAGAGAATCAGTTTTCAACACAGATGACCCACCTACAAATATTCCCGAACTACGCGAGAGGATAACGTTTTATGTGTCCTTACAGCAACCTTTGCTCAACAATAATCTTCAGGAACAATGTGATGCTACACATATTTTATAACAACGCCATTAACTAACATATCAGTGTCGTTTGTTTCGCCGCAAACAGCACATGAATGGAGCATCAATGTCGACATCTAACTTGAAATGTGGATGACAGAATCGTATGTGAAATGTCAACCGTATAGGCAACAAATTAACAGCAATTTCGATTGCAATGCCATGAAAATGGGTTATGAACGGCAGAGTGTTCTTTTAAGGCCTGTTAGAATGATTCATGCCCATTTCTAGTATTGTTGGGAAAATGTAGGTGCATAGAAGTCTGAAAACGATATGTCCTGAATCAAATACAGTAACATAACTTGTCTTCAAATATGTCTCCAGATGGATAATACAATTACATCAGGAAAACTCCGGCCAGTCTACAAGTTTTGCTTTCGACTGTGGAGGTATTCAAGTCGAGGCCTTCCACAAAGGGAAAAGATATCCTTAAAATTTAGCCTTTTATTAATTTTCAGCTTTCATCAACACGAATACGGAATGTGAAGTTCACACTACCAATCAAACACTCTATGCAAAATATTGGATCATCCAGTTATTTGATGACCCATGCGGAAGACTGCATTAGCCGTTAAAGCATTGCTTAAGTCAGCCAGCTATACAAGTCGGGGCGGGCGGGCTGGCCGGCCTTAAGCAGGCCGAACAGCTACGTTGGCCTTCGAGTCTCACACCACTTAGCGTCGTTTGAACATTAAAAAAATCACGTGTCTAATCCTAAAGTCTGCAAAGAAACCTAAATATCAAATACTAGGCGTAATTATTTCAATTCTATTTCGCGAGTGTTTTTTATGATCGATATGTCCGTACTAAGCCGACCATGCTGTCAGAATATTATTTGAAGAGAAAATCCCAGATGAAGAGTTTAAAGGCATAATGCGATTCATACACTACCAGACAATTTAGACAAACTACATGATAACATCCATCAAGAAATACTAAATATATCAAAACGTTTTAGGAGTAATTTCTAAAGCAGATCTCAGAATTGTGAATAAAGAAGGTAGGCAGTTACCATTTCTTTGCTTGGGAACGCAGTACATACATTTTAAATGCATTAGAATGCCACTCAAGTGTTTTTGCCATCGACTCCTGTCTTGCTTAAATCTAGGAACAGAATTTTAATCCAAATGCAAATTTCTTCACTGCTACCAGAAAGTACGCTCGCTTGGTATTTAATTACTAAATTTCCAACAATTTAAACAATATTTTATGTTGCCTATTTTGTTAATAAGCATAATATTTCAGTAATTTGCAAATTATGGTGCACATTTGCTTCTTTTACATGTATATTTTATTTTATTTATTTTATCTTCATATTTTATTTACAAATACTATATTTTCGAATAATATGTGCCATCAAGCCAGTCTTGAAATTTGGCAGCACTGATGGTAGCTCACACAACGCAATCAATAGGTCACGTCACATTGGTGAATTCCGGTCTTACCTGGTCGTAGCCATTCCCTCGCGGTATGAAGGTGGCTTTTAAGGAGTTCTTGGAATTGTCAAAGTCTGGTGGCTATACTTACAAACAGTTAGAAATGTAGTGAATAACATTTGATCCAAATTATTCTTCATAAGTTAAAATTGCTCAAGATGTATTAAAGAACACAGAAGTAGAAACTAACCTTTCTTACATACCTTCACATTTCTCTCATCTTCCTTCCGCTGTTACTTCTTTGGAAACCAACAGTGCCAGTCGTTACTTCAAAATCATCGTCTGCAAATTCGGTACCTGGAAGTGTTGGCAAGCAGAAGAAGAAGAAGAAGAAGAAGAAGAAGAAGAAGAAGAAGAAGAAATTATTTACTGTGTGAGATTGAAGAATTCTGAGCAGGAAAACGTCCCAAACTGCGTAGTGAAATACCTCTCACTAAAAGCAGATCAAATTGCAGCTAAGTCCGTGTGAGGTAGAGAGAAGTTTTTCCCCCTTTAAGGATATCTTAAGGAGCAGAAGAAGGGGGCTAACTATGGAAAGCTTAAAACCTTTGGTGGTCGTAAACTGCAACAGAAAAGTTGAGAGTGGGCAGAACTAAAAATGTGAGTACCATTAATTATTGTGTGTTTTTTTTAAAATCATTTTTAAGGAAAATTATCTTAATTCTTCAAAGTTAAAGATTAATTTTGATGAATTAAATATGGTGTCTCGCGGAGAAATTACAAAAAATTGCGTTAAATTTAATTTATATCAAAATTCTGTCTTATTACTTTTTCTATGGGCACATTTATGTGCACATTATGGAAGTTTTCAATGCATACATTTTAAGGATATTATTAGAGCATAAAATTGCTGTCCCTACTTATATTGGATTGATAGTGCCGTAAATAAATTAATTATGAGGAGTGCAAGAATTTCCTTTCAAGTATAAAGTTGTGAACTCTTAGTGTCTGTTGAGAATCGTCCCTACTGTTTCTGATCTGCAGATGCCGCAACCTTAGGGAGTCCCTGTCAGGAGTCCACACAATGTCTACACACTCTGGGGGTCTTTGGCTACTGTTCTAACCAAGGAACGTGCCTCTGTATGACATCATATCACTACTCTGTCAGAGACCAGCAGTGTATCGCCAGCGTATGTAAGTATTGTTATTGTTAACATGTTAAGGTTGAAATGTCCTATTGTCTTACATTTAGCGAACGAGCGGAAAACTGTAACACTTGAAGAAGCAAAGCTCCCGAAACAATGATGACACTTTCAAGACATACAAAATGTTCTTTCCTACAACTTACATCTGCTTATTGTGCACCTAATGCAGAAGTGTTTGAACTGTTTGTTGCACCCAGCATGGAGTGTTCAAATGACCTGTTGATGCTGCTGTTTTTTATGTGACCTGTTGCAGACCTGGAAGGAAAGTGTGTGAATGATACGCAGTGCGTGAATTCAGCTGGCGACGGACGACCCTTGACCTGTGGTGAGGACAAATTCTGTCGCTGTGCAGATGGCTATGTGGAAGAGGATGGTGAATGTATAGGTGAGTGACAATGCTCGATCTCACACGGCACAATAAATCTTACGAGCCCAGATATGTAATTTGTGTTGATATTTTATGTTTTGTTACAGATGGCGCTACTATCATCTCTTTATCTGCAACAAGCCTGTTTTTGTGCTTTTTTGTTAAACTGTTCATTACGTGAAATATGTTGTAAAGAAATAAAATGTATATATAAAGTTATTCAGAGCACTAACTATGAGAGTGTAACAGCTGAAATGTATATGATTAATTTTATATTAATAATAAATAATCCAATTCTCTACATTTTCTTGCAACACATACATACGTATACAGAGGGTGCCAAAAATGTATACACTTCAAGCAAAGAAAAAACTGTGTTAACATAATAAAACTGAATTCACACAAACAGAAAATGATGGGCACAAATCATCTTAGATTTTTACAGTTACAACAGTTGCTCAAAATGCCCACCATCGACGTCGATACACTTCTGAGTATGTTGAACTACTGATAGAGCAACGTTTACTAAAGTGTCCTCAACGATTGCAGCACATGCCGTTCCAATTTCTTCCCTAAGTGCTGCCAGTGTAGCTGGTCTGCCCTAATCTGCCCTTGTGAACATCGCATGCGGTACCATGAGTCTCAAATTTGTTTCGAATGCGTGCAGTTGTTACTCACGTTGGCGGTTCTGTTCTGTACACACGTTTCCATTGCCTTTGAACTTGAACAACATTCTCGGTTTTCCATTACCACTTCAAAATTGCTTCCCGCTGTTCAAACGATAATCTTGGCTCCATTTTGTGGTAGCAACGTTAGCATAACGTAATGTGAGTCACATCTGTTTACAGAACATCATAGGATAATCTTGGCTTCATTTGTTCATCGTAGATTTACCTGTAGCAACGCTATCATAATGTATGTGAGTCACATCTATTTACAGAACATCATATAACATATTACTGTTGTTTTTCTGTATTTGAACACAACTTTGAAATATATTGAATATATATTTTCTGTGAAAGTGTGTATACATTTTAGACCCTCTGTGTATATATGTGTATACTCTCGCGACCACCTACATATCCACTCGCTTATATTATCATTTTATATTTATTCACCAAACTAGGGAGTCGGTCCTGGTGGTGTAGTGGTTACCATACTTGCCTCCTAAACCCAAGATCGCGGGTTCGAACCCGGCCAGGACCGATGGATTTTTTCGGACGTAAAAATCCTAAGTATGACTTCCTTCGGAAGGGAAGTAAAGCCGTGGGTCCCGTGTCGTACATTTACGACACGAAAAAGATCCTCAAGCCTGAAAAGAGAGGTATCTGAGCAAAATTTGTCGGCCGTTTCACGCCCTGAGTTGAATGGGACGCTGATGACCTGAGCTGTTAAAGAGCATCCATAAATAAATCAATCCAAAAAAAAAACAACAACAACAACAACAACAACAAACTAGGGTTGGACTGAGAGCGTTATTACACTAATCTAAAGAAATCATCGTTACTCAAAACGAGATCAAATTAAGGAAATATCTGACTAGGATATATACTAAAACACAACAATATTATAATCATATATCTTAAATTTAAGTTTTTACTAACATTCAGGATGAACGGCGACCAAGATGATCGTCATGGAGCAGTAGGATACATGTCTATTCTCCTCAAGCTCTCACACTCGACTCCTTAAAAACCGCTAAAAAATGCTTCCTCTTCCCTATGTTGCCATTTTCCTTAAGTAATATTTCCCAACCGTCACTTCGCTTCTAAATTCTTAACCGACTCAATGCTGCAATACATATCCAATATTTTCATGTGCTACAGTATATAGGATGTATTTTCTGATGTGATAGAGATAGACATGATAGTCATGTGATAGACACATGACATCACATCACAGCAAGATCACATGACATCATGTGATAGACATGAAAATAAACATTTTTCTCAGTATAGCAATGCATAGTAAGTTTATAGCGGTATGAAGAAAAAATTTATGAATTTCAGCTTGGAAAGTTACTTAATTTACTTTCTGTGGTTACACACCAATCTTTTTTTTTTATTTTCTAATACCGGACATTAAGAAAATTTTATTGACAAACCATAGGAACTGTTCAAAATTGTGACCGCCATTTTTGACATACAAAATATGTTGTATGATTGAATGGCAAATCCTTTGAAATACCTGTGGTCAGTTATGAAGATCGTAATAATTCTAGCAACTAATTAATGGGTGTTTCATAAACAATTTATCTAATATGACCCCTAAAACAAAAATCAACTGGAGTCATATCTGGAGAACATGCCGGCAAGCAACTGGACCTACTTCCCTATCCAACGATTCGGAAAATGTACATTTAAATAATTTCGACAAATTAAACTGAAATGTGCAGATTTTTTAAATAGTATTTAACTCCCGTTTTTACTGCCGAGGCATCACAGGCGGTGGACGCTGGTGATACGTGAGATGAAATGATAATTGGGAAACGATTTTGTTTTTTAGGAAGGAAATGTTCCAGGCCTAAGTTTAGGATACCTCTCCGGCACTTGCCATTTATTACCACCGAGGAAAACCTGGGGGGGGGGGGGAATCAGTAAAGAAAACATGATCTTTCAACACGATGGTACACCCGCACATTTCTCCCCCGCGGGTGGCCCAGGTCGTTAAGGCGTGGACTCTAGAGCGAAGATCCGGTGCTCCATTCCCGCCTCATTAATTAATCGGGACATCCAAGTAGCTGAAGTAAGGAGCATTTTTACAAGAAAAATGCAATAAATATGTTCATTCAGTCGTACAGGCATAACATATGGTCCCACTAGAAAGTTATCAACAAATCCAACCAAATATTAACAAAAAAGTCCATTGATTGCGCACAGTTTTAGAATGAGTGTCACTCCAAATGTGACTTGTGTGTATTAAAAAAGTCATGTCTCATCTATCCATAATATACATCTAGCAAAATCAGGCTCGTTGTTAACGGTACGTAAATTGCTCTGTTAGGATAACCATCTGGGATTAATGTTTGTACTTTTTGGATATGAAATAGACGCTTTTTTTCACATTCACTTAAAACTTTCCATACAGAGACTGATATTCATCGAAAGCGGAACAGCTCTAGTGCTAGTTCGTGGATTATTTTCAAACCTCTGCGAAACCTTCATCTTCAAAGTGCATTCACTCCTTTATTAAAGAAAATAAATTCACTCCTGAGTTTATTTTCTTTACCTAGAACTGGCCACTATCGCGAAGACGTTGATCCAGTCTTGAAAATGTTGTATGGCAACCCTGAGGGCGTTGCTGTTCATATATTCACTTTGGCGGATTAGCATTGCCATAAGCTGCTCCAAATTCCTTATGCATATCTGCAGATTCAATATTTGTATACCGATGCATTTTAATGCCATGAAGTTAAATAAACACTCTCACAGAGGATATTTGTAAAAAACATCAACATACTAACTTGAGTTGTTTATTATTTCCATGGTAACAAGAATAGTTTTAATATATAGCTTCAAATGTTTATAGTAACAAGAGGAACTGGGACTTAAATGCAGTCATAAGGTGAGTGATAAGATCTATCTTTTATATTGAAAACAAAGCATTTCCAGGCACTACGTTATTACGATTTTTTTTGTTTTAATTTTCATGTCCTCTATCACATCAGAAAAGTAGGAATCATTATTCTGATATACCACATATATTGTCGCATGTACTGCTGAGGGGTGTAGCAAATTAACATTTTTGGAAGCTAAATTCGTTTAGTTTTATATTTCATGTCTTTCTTTAACGCGATCACTTTAGGAATTTCAGTGTAGCATTCAGTCACTTCAGAGGCTGCTTACAAGATATTTTACAGTGGCATTAACCTCTGCATGGTAACAAAACATGCTGAGCTTGGATCTGTCACCCAGTAATGGAAAGGGTCAAACACCTACACAGTGCTTTCTTATTGGTTGATATAATTCAAATCTAAGGCGGTGGAACTCCATATTTGGTACAGTTTATGTCACAATGCAGAGACCCCCCTAGGCAATCGTAAAACGATATAAGGGGAACCAGAGCTACGGCACGGGGTCTTTTGTCTCGTTTTGTTTTTGGTCATCGTCTTCTGCTTGTCGTCTTTGGAGAACGACCTACTGGCTACACCCTCAACATTACGGTAACAGGTCCTTAAAAGGTAAGGGCCCATCATGACTATCACTTGTAATCACTTCATATTGGGGACTTGTCTCCTTTACAATAAATTAAGTTGGCATGACACGTTGGGATTTGTCTCTACCATCACCTTCCTAAGTAGCTACCCCCTAAGTCACAACCTTAGTCGTGACAATATATATAATGCAGAAGACAAGATAAGGTAATGAAAGTAAATATTGAATAAATATCTCGAAGGTAATACAATATGTGGAAAGAGGCAAAACAAGCAACAAGGGAAAAGGAAGGGGGGAGGAAAATAATAAAAGAGAAATATAGGGATAGAAAAATGTTTAAAAATTAAAAATATTAAAAAAGTAGAAAGGGAAATATTAACAGGTAAGATTAGATAGCTTTTATCTCTGTACGAGGTAACTTTCACATACATGAGCCGACATATGCCATTTTACCACTTTCACTTCTGCCTTTAAAGAGCAAAAGCGGTTCGAAATATTGCGATATTTGTGTTACTGTAAAATATTTGACTATTTCTGCTTCTCTATTTCTTGTTATACATGATATCTCATCTATCTTGCTCACCCAAAATAACTTTTTATGATGCATCAAATGAAAAATTGTGTGAAACAAAAGTTCTTTAACATCATGGGGGAGCTCTTGCTGAGGGTACACTTTTTTGGAAATCCATTAATGTAGGAGAGATGAAAGAGAACTTCGTGTTTTAGGTGGCACAATATATTTACCCTCTCCAAAAGCTACTGAAATGTATTACACTGTACAATTTTTATCGAGAAAACAGTAGATATGCAAACATTAAGGAGAACACGGTTATTGAAGAACTCGAACTGCTTGATGCCTTGGTCATATAAATTACTTACCCAATGCGCTATTATAGTAGAGCTCTGGATTTTGTTTATGATTTCCGATTCATGTAGACACAGGTGTTCTGAAATGGAGGTGGGAAATAGGTAAACCACCTCCCTCACAACTGAATTGTCGTTGCTTTAGCTTGCAATTTTCTTACAGCCATGAAACATGCTGATCTACGGGGAATGTAATTACGAGATAATTATTTATTCGATTACATTATTGAAGAGGTTAAATGATTTAATTAAATAAATGCACTGTAGTGCTATTAAATAATGTATTATTTCCTCTCAATTGTTTTCTTGCCTAAAATGGTGCAGTGTGATACATTTCTGAATAGCTCTTGGAGAGGGTAAGTGTATTCTTGAATAAAATGTTCTTAGTGTCATTTTAAAAAATATAAACATTTAGTTTTATCCCTTAACTCTGTCATTAATGGAAATACAAAAAAGTACACACTCGGCAATGTTAAAAAGCTCTTATTTTAAACATTTTTTCATTTGACGTATCAGAAAAAAAGTTATTTCCTAAGTAAGCATGGGAAATAAAGCCGCTGGTCTCATGTCATAGATTTACAGCACCTAAAAGAACCTCAAGCCTGAAATAAGGGACATCTGAACAAAATTTATAAACTGTTTCACACCCTGAACTGAATAGGACGCTGATGACCCGAGATGTTAAAAGTGTCCATAAATAATCCAAGTAATGATAATAAAATAATAGAAGGTTTCAAAACAGCTGATTCCCCAATAATAGAATGTTCGCGTGTGGGTTTGCCGGTAGTTGAAGATACTACAGGAAGACGCCCAGTTCCCCCCCCCCCCAAAGGTAATCACTGCTGATGAAACTTGGATACATCAGTTCAACCCTGAGAGAAAACAGCAGAGTTCTGTGAGGAAATCCCTTAAATAAATAAATAAATAAAGCAAAAATGATTACTCCTGCTGGGAACGTTATTGTCATCTCATTTTTTGATATTCATGAATGTTTTACCAACATAGCGTACCTGCACACACAATACAACTGGGCAATACTACAGAGATGTCCTGAAAACTCCGCAAGGTCACAATGATTTACTGCACAACGATAATGCACGGTCACATATCGCAAATGTTGTTGCTGAATATCTCACAAAAAAAGAAATGTTAATCACTCTCATCTTTCCTATAGTTCAGATTTATTCCTTGCGGTGTTTCGTTTTCCCCAAATTGAAGCAACACCTTCATAGTTCATACCCAGAGTCAGTGGTGAAGGCTTGCAGACGATTCTGAAGAGCTTGTTAAAAATTGTTTCCAGCATGTCTTTGAAGACTGCAAGATACGCTGGGACAGGTGCATTGCACCCAACGGAGATTCTTTGAGAAATATCAACAAAATTATGAGAATGAGTAAAAAGTTATGACCATTCATTATTGAAAACCTTCAGGAGTGTTATGGCTGTATGAAGGGGTAGCTGATATTCGCCTGGAATCATCGGTAAAACATTTGACAATACAGAGATAAGCTTTTACACTCGTATTCTTGAGGTGCCCATTTTTCGACTCTATTTCTATGACTTCTTTGCATATATTTTTTCCGCAATCTGTATATTTTCAAGTAGATGTGTGCTAAAACAAATTAAGTTAATTTACTCCTTGATTCCCGGCCGGAAAATGAGTACCTGGGCAGAACCTGCGATAGAATTCTTTGTGGCCTTGTCGTTTTGTACGTTGTTCCTTTTGAATCGAAAGATTAATTATTAGTTGTCAAAGGGTAACCTTTCACGTTATCAAGACGTTATTGATCTATAAACCGCATGTTGTCTCGATGAAAACCACGTGGCCGAGGAGGGGAAAGGGGAGGAGGGAGGTGTTCTTTTAGCTGGACGTTATTTCACGCGACAAGGAAACGTACAATGAGTTCCTCTGGATAACATCGCTCGGAATGTACGGTCTGAAGTCGCTCTGTCTCGCCCTGGCCATTCTCTTCCTCCTAGCACAAGGTGAGTTTCGGCCGAAGCTGAAGGGAAACAGTTCCGTTCATTTTTAAATTAAGAGCAAGTTTTAAGGGAATTATTTACAAAAATTTCCAATTTTGTCATCGTTTAAGAATGTAATACAACAGTTGTTAGAAATGCGTCATTAAATAAAAAGTTATTGAACAAGAAACATGTGATGATTTCTTGTGTTTTAATTTCGTGTCAGTTACTGTTTTTTAGTTCAATTTACGAATTAATTATCACATCTGTATATTTTTATGCCAATGTTTCTCAAAAGGAATGACAACCAAATATTTTATGTTTTGTTCTTAAAAATTAAATTAAATTTGACGATATTTAGAAGTTTAAATTTTTGCAAGAAATGCCTAAATTTACGTGTCAAAAATGTAATAATATTTATTTATTAAATAAACTGTAGAAAAAATCCGGCATTATTTCGCAATAAAATACAAGATAGAAATGCTTAGTGAGAAAATTTTGTTGTAAATTTTGATTTAAATAAGATGAAACATTAATTTTTTTTTCTTCCTGAACTATTAATTTGATTACAATTTCATCACTCTACCACCTGCTTTGTATTTTGTCAATTCAATTTTAGTACATCACGCAAATAGGCTAACAAAATGTTTTACATTAAACTTAACTTCCATCAATGAAATGTGTACAGACTTATCAAATACTGTTATAGTTAACGCAAGCGTATCGTATATATATGCCGTAGACCACGAATCAAACATTAAAGCACAATTTTTACCAATTTAAGCTCTTTGGAGAACACTGTAACGCTTTTCTGAATAGAGTTTAGCATATGTCGTAAAGAGAATGATAATGGAAATTTCATTTTTGGTTACGTTTAATTTAGAACGTTTCAAAAATACTTTTACGAATGTGTTTCCCAAAGTTCTGGATCTGAGAAAGAAAATACATGATTTTTTTATACCCAATTCCCTTTTTTTTTTTTTCTTTTTTTTTTTTTTCTTCCCCTACAAGACAACTATTAATTCAATGCACTTAGACCAATGTTATTCTAACCTCCGTATACTTTCAGTATAATATGTTTGACCTATGATTTCCCTATTTTAGATTATATGTGTCATTTCTTCAGATTTGGGAACACGAAAAGATAGCTGGAATCAAATCTGGTGAGTATGGTGCATGTGGCAACAATTTGAAGCACAATTCATGCCACCTTGCTACTACAACTGACAAAGTGTGCGCGGAAGCTGTGTCGTGAAAAAAAAATTGTTTAACAAATGCCGACGTTTGCCCTTAACAATATTCCTCATACACTCCAGGAAGCATTTTCATTGATGGTTTTGTCTTTTTTTAGATAATTTATGAGCATAACATCCTAAGCATTTCAGAAAACAAACTTCTCGCTTGATGGGACACATTTGGCCTTCTTCAGAGGACTTTCCTCCTTTTGCATCAATTTTTTAACTTGTTTCCTTTTGATCGGTCCATGTTTCAATATAACTTTGCAGAATTTCCGTTTAATTGCGTTTAAACGTGTTCAAACACTCTTGAAAAATACTCATTTGGATCTGATACTGATCAACCGTAGACAAATGCAGCTTTCATCGCGGTGAGAAATTTTTTGTATGCAAATGTTCGTGTAAGATGTTCTTAACCTGATATACTAAGATCTTTGCAATATCAACAAGCTCACATACCGAGCTTCCTGAATATGTCCTCACCGCTCGCAGGGGATTTTGCATCTTGGCCAAGGTCGCTCATGGCGCCTGCCTGTTCCGAGCATTATCAATCTACATTCGTTTCTGTAGATAGCAAAACAGCTGACTTTAGAGCAGTGTATTTTTGTGTGTAAATGTTATTATATACCTATACGAATCAGCCCGTGAGAAATTTATTCGGAAGTTCTCTGGGCAATTGCCTCTTTCCAGACTGCAATTCATGATCTTGTGAATAAACTTATTACTGCTAATTTAGTGAAAATGAGAAATACGAAGGACAATTTTAACAAAAGACAAATTAGGCAAAATTGGCGCAAATCTTGAAGGTTGGCCAACAAAATTACCACTGAAATTAGCACAAGAAGTAGCAGGTTCAGTGTCTTCTGCTCATTCTGCAACAAAATTGTTAAAAATCAGACCTTACAAGCTTACACGTGTCCATTGTCTATGACAAGGTGATCCTGTAGCATGTGTGCGTTTTTGTGAGTGGTTTCTTTCATCAGTGACTGAAGGATTAATCGACCCAAAGTTTGTGTTCTTTTCAGACAAGGTGTGGTTCCACCAAAATGGGCATGTGAACACTCACAGCATTCGCTATTAGTGTTCTGAAAATCCAAATTTCATACAAGATACTGCTCTTTGTGATAAGAAATTTGGAGTTTGCTATGCGATTAGAAGACACATAATCGGTTGATTTTTACTAGCAGACAGTAAATGGAGTGAAGTGCCGAAATGACGTTCTGACTCCATTTTTAATCATTTGATGGAAGAGGATAAAATACATAGGTACAAGATTCCGCCACTACTTTCACAGCAGAGGACTTCACGGGTAAAATTGGGGAATTGTTTGAAGATAGAGTGATTAGTGGTGGTGTGTTGCCCCCAAATCTAACAATCTGTGAGTTTTATTTGTGGGATAGCCTGAAAGACAGTGTACAAAACAAAATCTCACACAATGGAAGAACTCAAGGAAAATACATGAAATGAAATCAAAAACATTACAGTGATGGAACTAAATCGTGTCATTCTGAATGTGTTTAGCCGATGGAGGACATTTCCAGCATTTGTTATAAGGTAAGATTTCATACACAGTTTTAAATAGTGAAGTCACAATACAGGCGCGGCTGGCTATGACATATCCGCAAGACTCCTTGGGAGCGGTAAGGGCGTATTCTGGAAATCCTGTATCTTCATTCGTCGATCATTTAGTATGACATAATAGATTTTTGCGATGTTATTAGACGTTCTGAACGTACATAGTCATAATTGGAAGAACCTCGTTTAAATAAGCAGCCCATTTTTTCAGAGAAAATAATGATGAAGAGTTTCAAAGTAGAAACTAAGCTATTTTTATACCGATTGACGTTAAACCTTAAAAAATTAAGTAATTTATTACTGCGTGACATTCAGTATTATTAATTTTTGGAATGACACAAAACCGTGTTTATTTTCCTCGGCCAATGTAACCAAACTAATGCAAGTGCGTGTTTGAACTTTCGCGGTACGCTACATAATGAATCATATTTGAGAAATGACCTTATTATTTGATTCTACCTTTGTCAACCGGAGAAAATTTTGAACTACTCTCATACGACGTGCCAGGCGGTCAAAACGTTAAAAATGAACAAAAACAGCTGCATTTTTTGTTAGTATTGATAGTTTTTAAAATTCAATAAAATAAACGGTACAAATATTAATTTCCAAACTTCATTTCCTTTTAAATACGAGGGGAGCTCGGAAATGATTCACAAACAGTAATTTCTTGTGTCTTATTTATTAAGCAACAAGGTTCAATGTACATGGGCTCTCTCAATATACTCCCTACCAACGTCAATGCACCGATGTCATCTTCCTGGTAACTTCATTATAGTGTCTGAAAACATTGTTTGCAAATACTATGCCACCGCTTATGGATAGCTGCTAAATTTCCTCCTTGTTGCCGAATGTTTACCTCGCAGCGAATCCTTCATGTTGTCAAATAAGGCATGATCAGACGGGGCGAGATCCGGCGAGTATGGTGGATGCAGCAAACAATGAACCCCAACGATGCCAGCTTTGCGGTCGAAGTGCTGCTGGTGTGGGGTCGAGCATTGTCATGTTGGAGGAACACTCTTGTCGACAACTTCCTCTTTTACCGCTGCTAAATCCTACGTCTAAGACGCGTAAGGACCTCGCTGTTGAGAGTCGTTCCTTGAGCAGGCCAGTTCATTGACAGTATGCCTGTAGTGTCCCAAAAGACGGCGATATCTTCTTGCCCGAAGATGGAGCAACACAAACTTTCTTAGGCCGTGGACTCCCTGGTTGTTTCAATTGCTTAGATTGGACTTTGCTCTCTGGGGTGTGGTAGTGACAACCTGACTTGTCACCAGTCACCAGCTTCTTCAAAAATATCCGGATTTTCATTACGAATTTCCATTAGCTGACGACAGCCTTCGACCCTTCTGTGCATGTGTCAAGTCTCGGAGAAAACACAACATGAGCACACCTTTTTCATATCCAAATCGCCGTGAACAATGTTTAACACTCCAGCTTTATCATTAACTTCAACATACTGTACTCTTTATCCTCTTTTCCTTTAAGCTCCTTTTTAGAGAATTTAAATATGGTAGAGTTTTTTTTAAGGGAAGGAAATGTGCCAAGTCGTAAGTTTAGGGTACCTTTCCAGCATTGCCATTTATGAGGACTGAGAAAAACCTGGAAAAATCTAATGCAGGGAGGGTGGTCCTTACGGGAATCGAACCTCAGATCTCCCGCTCACGAGTCCCCGCCTTAACGACCTTAGCCACCCATGACGATATATGTGGTAGTATGTGGTGCTCTGCCACAGATGGAGGTGCATCCGGGCCTACAGCAAGAGAGATCACATTGTACTAAACATTTTCTATTTCACAAGTTCCTGGTGTAATTTCATTAAATCATTATTAACTTAATAAAAAACAAAATAAGTAACTACTGTTGATGTACTTCCAAGTATAAACCGCTGTAACTGCAACGAACCAAAGAAACAAACTCATGCAACGTGCTTGAACCTCGATCGCCGACTATCGATACTTCCATAATAGTCTCAGGATTGGGGTTGGTTTTGGACAAGGGGCGCTAGTCGCCGACTCTTCGATGGACAAGTTCTCGCATTTTACTATCACATTTTGATCATAATTGTGTGCACAATTAATTCATAATAAGTACCTTGTAATAGGAGTTGTTAGAACAGTGTTGAACTGCAACAGTTCCCTTACAGCATGAGGGTCATTGCTGTATACTTATGTTTCTCTGTTCAGTACATCACTCTACAGTAAATTTACTTAATTAATAACCACGACACACCAATAGCCTGTAATGACAAAAATAAATGGTGTTTACTGCAACCATCAGTCGGAAACTGTCTAACAGGTGATTGATGTTACCTTAGCCCAGCTGCGGAAACAGGATGCAACATTCAGGACAAACGGAGTGCACGAGGATAAGCCATAGTAAGTTACAAATGGATACACAACTTAAACTAATAAAAGTGTTGCCTTTAAAAATAATTTTATTTCTCAACACAATCTCCCTGTACATTGAAACACTTGTCCCATCGTTTCGCTAGCCCCTGAAATTCAGCAGCATAAAATTCTTTGGGCAGCTGTCGGAACCAGACGTTGATTTCCCTTTCTACAGCTTTATCGTCGGTAAAATGTTCATCCGAAAGATGATGCATAGGAAAGTCGAACAAATGGGCAAGATCGGGGCTTTTTGGAGGATGCTCGAGGACTTCGCACTTGAAATTACGCGGCTTCTCATTTTTGTTGGCAGTATGAGGACGCGCGTTGTCGTGCAAGAGCAACACGCCTTTGGAAAAGACTCCTTGTCTTTTCCGTTGAATGGCCTTATGCATTTGTCTGAGGACGCTACAATAGGAGTCGGCATTAAGTTTGTCATTGAGACTGGAATGCGGTAAACAGTATGTCTTCGTGATCCCAGAATTTCCCTGTCACTTTACAATATTTTTTCGCAGGCTACACAGAATATTCACTGCATTGGCACATACTTTGCCTCGGGCTGGTAATGGTGAACCCAAGACTCATCACCTGTGACAGTTCGGCTGTATATCATCCTTCATCGTGGTAGCGACTGAGATGCTGTAATACCAGATCCTACAACCAATAGCATCAGTTATAGTGTCCATATTTACCTTCTGCCTGATCGGATTAAATCTCCAGTTCATTACAAGTTCGCCTCTTCGATACGTGCCCACCGTTCAGAGAACTTCTGCACCCAACTGTAAACAGCTTGACGGGATAGACACTTGTTACTTTAGATGGAAGTATTTCTTTATGAATATTCTTTGATTCCATAACTTTTACCCACAAAAATCGCACAACGGAACGCTGCTCGAGGGTTGTACCCTCATTCTTGCAACTGCTGTTTCGTTATTGTAATCATCGAATGTCTCGTGTGGAATGACATCAATTACCACCGGACTAATGCTGCTATCTAGTGGCAATATACTCAGGTGCATCATTCAAACATGTCGTACCCCCCACCAATTCGTAACTTACTTGTATATTTCATCTAACTTCTTGAGGCATTATCAGTGGCTGTTCACAAGTTTTGCATATCCTGCATTATTATTTGTGAGAAAATTTCTACAGGAAGATCAGATTATATTCCTGCCGCAAACCGGTAACTGCTCACCGTTACTAATGTGCTATCTTCCAATGTCACATAGCTTATCAATGAGTACCTCTCTTTCCTAGTGACTTTTATTCGCATTATCGGCTTGATTTACCCATGCGGCGAAAATAGGAGAAGATGTGTGCTTGTCTTTGTGAATTAGTGAAAACTCGCTGAGGGCAAGAAATTTGTAAAGGAATGTTTGATCTACAATCCTTTGTCTGGCACAATAAATCTTCAGATCGCGGTGCCATGATCATTATATATAATTTTCCGTGATCGCTAATGTTTAAATGAACTTTAAAAACAAAAAGCTTTCGCTGGCTACAGGGGCCAGCATTGATAGTGTATTGAGTGAAAGTGTCTGGTGCTGCAGAGAGAAACAGACTCGTTAGAGTTGTGGTGCAGTTGTTTGAAAGTACTGTTTCATATCTTGCTTATTTGAAAACCTCTGTACTAGCATTCCTCTCATTTAAATCACGGCCACGGCAATAAAACTTGATAATAATCAACTTTACTAATAAAATCGTGAAAGCCTAAAGTACATAGGTTGGATAAAAAGTTATGGCAACAATGATGTAATGTCTAGAGTGCTTTATTATCAGAGGAAAGCTGCATACATTCCTTAAATGTAACCTCCTGCCAAGTCTACCACCTTCTGCCAAACATGCGGAAGGCGCGTCCCTCTCTGTTGATGTCCTGAAGTGACCGCCCTATAACATTGATAACGCCACACGAAATACCTTGAAGTGGTTTTTGCATTTATGCGAAGAGATCGTAGTCAGTAGCACGGGCTCATATCAGGTGAGTATGGTGGATGTGCCGCTATCCCCCAGTACCATCAACGTATGAGGCCCGTGGGAGCGTAAGCAGTATGACGCCTCGCATTGTCATGAAGGATAATGAGCTCCACTGCCAGCAAGTGTCGTCGCTTTTGCCTTAGTGTTGAACGAAGGCCAAAAACACTCGAGGAAATCCACTGACAGCATTAGAACATTCCCTCTATAGTCCAAACTTATTTCTGCGATTACCATATGGCCGCACCGTTAAAAGAAACATTCGGATATCGGCGGTCTAAACGAAATTGTTAAAGAATTCTGGCAACTGGGTGGAAACCTAACCCAATCTCACTGTTTTCTTCGATAATGGGATTAAAAGCATCCTATCTACAGGGGAAAACTGTTTGTAAACCAGGAAAGTATGTGGAAAAAATTATTTAATTTGGTTTCAATAAGTAAAAAAATCCGGTTTATATTTGATTCACTCTCGTTTGCTAATCTTTTGGACCAACCAAAGAAAAAAATATGCCAGAAAAGAGCGAGTTTATCGAAGAAGAAAGTGATGTGCATTCTCACACACGTGTCGTTGTTATGGCGATAATCAAAGAACTTGGCTGTACCGTCATCTTTTTCCCAGATTTGATTACATCGAACTTCCAGCTGAGAAAATTTTCTTGCTGGGAAGACATTTTCATCCGATGGAGAACTTGAAGCACAGTCTTTGAGTCGGAAGGAAACTTACTTCCGTGTGAGATAAAGGCTTTAGAACATCGTTGGACAAAGTGCATTCGTTTCAGTGGAGGCTACGTGAAGAAATAACAATTTTAAACGTAACTTTTATTTTGTTTTTCATTTCAAGGAACTTTTCAAATGAAATGCATTTCTGATGTGCAAATAAACATTTTCAAAGAAAAATTAATAATTTTAATTCTTTCGTTTCAAATAGAAAACTTCATTTTTGAATGAGTATCGTAATGCAAAAGGGTTATGTTCTGTTTATCTGCCATTTGCTGTCAGGTCACAAAATGGCGGCCAAGGGATAAGTGATGTCTGTTTTTATCTGTTGCAGGTTATTACTGCAAGAGCACCGGCGGTTCCAGATACTTCATGACGAACAGAAGTGGCGAAGGTAAAACTATTTTCTGTATGGCTTAATGCCTGCACAAGTAACAGTCGTTTGTGGATTCATATTTTCTAATCTGCAATTCTGGTCCTTTGTTTTAGCGGATGGTGGAGGCGCTGCAGATGTGCACATTTCCTTCACAGTTCTAGCACTCTACTGGATGCTTCGTCTATTCATAGCATGACCTTCTGCAGGTTCATTAATCTCTGCTCCTCCTCTCTGCACATATTCAAACCAGCAATTTGTAATAATATATAACAACAATTTACCTCCAGTCAGTGATAAAACTGCAGTTAACCATATATTTTGCAGTGCATGCAACTTAAAACGTCACCACTTATTTCACGCAGTTGTTGAGAGTGATAACATCATTTAACCTCAGCACGAAAAAGCTTAAGTTTTCTGTATCGATTATTAAACTGTCTCCGCCAATGAGAGCGCGAAATTAACAAGAAAAGTCTTGGGTAAGGCGTGCACAAGTTTAATGAAGAAGTGGCGCTGGTCAGAACACGATGCATCTAACAAAGATCCTGCTCACTGCGATGCTGCTGCTACTGATTTTGATACAGGGTGAGTCTTATCCAATTAAACTTTTAAATGGTGTATATAACAAACAGAATTGTCCAAATCTTAGAACGTTAGGCTTCACTGGTCTACCTTTTCTTTGTCACAGAATATATTTCTTGCACTGTATTAGGAAATGCTCTCAATTTGTTTCTTCAGGCAGTATTTTGTAGCGGCCTTCTTTTCAAGTTCTAAGTAATTAATGGGATGCATGAATTTTAAAATTGTTGCAATTTTTATACCAAAATATTATGCTCTGTACAACATTTAATTCTTTATGGCTCATAGCTTTGGAATTATACATATATTTAAAAAAAATAATTATATTACAATTATAAATATAACCCCTCACCAAAGAGTTATCAAAAATGTTATTCCATATATTGTCAGAAGCTTAAAAGTAATCCTAACTAAGCTTTTTGAACTTATTTCGGAATTAGGGTCACGATATTTTTTAAAATAAATTTACATGTTTGTTTAAAAACTTTTATTGCAAGCTGTAATTTACATATTCAAAATTCAAGAACTATTAAAATTACAGACAAATATAATTAAATTATATATTAACATATTAGTGAACTGTGTATAAATTTTGAGATGAATCTAAGAAAAAATATTATACACTGAGCATTTTTAATGTAGCAGAACGAGAAGAAAAGTAAAAGGGAAGAGATAACATCCATAGTTACACAAGTTCATTGAATAGATTTTGAAAATATCAATAAACATTTTAAATTTCACGATAATAACAACTTGGAAATCAGATTTTTTTCTTGTAAATATTTGCTGAATCACAAATGTTGCCAAATATTAAAATAAGGGCAAAAATATTTTAACAGTAATAAATTCATGAAAATTTTGGTCTTTGTTGTTGGTAATTCATTGGTCTGTAGCAATGATTTCATTTGATTAGTGAGACATATATTCTCATTTTACATGCAATAATATTTCGAAATTAAAAAATCACTTTGCATAAATTTGGTCTTTACTTTCTCAATAATATCATATAAGAAGAAAAAAACATTTTACATGCATATTTCTTCCCTTCGCCTAGTCAAGAGTCCCAGAGTTCATTTCCTGAATCCTCAGCATCATTAACAAACCGACGATGTATTGTAATACCTCCGGCTTTAGAATTTTCATGGGAATTTCATTTATGTAATCTGTCTTCAGGTTAGTTTCATTTTTTTTTAAATAGTGTTTAACGTGTTTTTACTACTGAGGTATTACAGGCAGTGACTTTGATGTTACATGAGATGAAATGATAAACTGGGATAGGAAATGATCCAGGTCTAGGTTAAGGGTACCTCCCCGACATTTGCTATTTATAAGGACTGAGGATAACCTGGAAAAAACCGCAGTTAAGGAGGACGGTCCTGTGGGAATCAAGCCCTAGTCCTCCCGCTCACGAGTCCGCGCCTTTGCGACCTCAGCCACCCTTGGCGGTTATTAATTTCATCAAACTTAGCTCTCCTTTTCGGTAATTAATCCTTTCGGTGTTTTACTCATTGTTATGATATTTGTAAGATGTCACTTTCCATTTTTAGCATCGGCATGTGGTTTCTTAATTTTAGAAAAACTTCCTTCAATTCTTAATCATTCTCTGATCCACTTTAACTACACTTATATTTTGATGACTTTTGCTTCCTTCCAAACATCGGCTGTATAACTACATCCTGTTTGCATTTACTTAGGCCTATTTAAGCAAAATCCCGATTACATGCCTTTTTTGTTGGGTACACAAGATGAATGTAGTTACATCTACCATGATCATTAGACGGTGGAGGTTTAGACAAGTATCTATACTTTCCCTTAAAGAAAATCAGTATGTTAATGTTTTGCGGCATTTTATGTTTGACATTTGTAATTTTATAGTGCATACATACGCCTATTTTGAGGCTAGTGCCTATTCCTTAGTGTTATGCATATTTACCTATGAAACTGTAAAAGAAGTCAAATCATATAGACACATATCTGACATAATTTTTATGTTGAGAGACTGAACTTCGTTTGGTTGAAAATGAGAACTCAGGTAAGACAAGTATGTTCACATTTCTGTCTATGGACAGGAAACAAAACTGACTCTGACTGCACTCTTGATCTTAAAACCCAGTCGAGATCGACAGATTTTTCAACATGTAAAATTCTCAAGCGCAAGTCCTCCATTGAGAACTTTTAGCCGTGTTGTAGATTTGTAGTACTTCCTATATCTGAAAAAATAAGGTGCCTGTACAAAATTAGTGGCTGTTTCACGTTTAAATATCTCATTTCCCCGTCAAATGGTGACAGGTGTGATGGACTTAGCATGTTTCCCTCTACAATTTGTAGGAAAATAAGAACTAAATCTCTCTCCCTGGTTACTGAAAAACCTCCATCTTGGGAAGGGCCCTAGTTTCGGAATGACATCTGTAGATGTGGGAAGATCGTTTTAGCGAATTCCGAGGAATGCACAAGCTATTGAGGTTGAACGCATGAAACGATTTTTGAAAATTTTCTTTAAATCTCCATCGAGCCTACCTACTAGGTACCGAAAATAACAATGAATATATATATATATATACACATATATGTGAGTGTGTGCCCGTTATCGCTCTAGTGCTGGCAATTTTTTTTCTACAAAACACGGCGAATAACCATCGACTAACAAACGATTAGCCGAGTTAGTTAGCCAGCAAAATTGGACCATTGGGGGGGAGGAATTTTTTAAAACAATTTTGTTTTTTTTTATCAACGAAACTCAGTATATATAGTAGTTTCGAAAATCAGGGCAATCGGGTGTTTAGATGGGGGGGAGGGAATTACCTGAAACCCAAAATTTAAAAATCGCTCTAGTGAATTAATATTTGCTTTTTCGCAACGAAACTCGGTATATATCATTTAAATAAAACAAGAAAAATATTTCCTGAAAATCAGGGAAATCGGGTGATTAATAATGGAAGTTTATCTGAAATTCAAAATTTGAAAATCGCTCTAGCGGTACTAATGTGTTTCTTCACAACAAAAATAAAATAAAAAAAAATAGTTTCTGAAAATTAGGGAAATAGGACCATTTGGAGAAGGGCTATACTTCAAAACCGAAATTTGAAAAGCGAAAGTTGATGATGATGATAATAATAATAATAATAATAATAATAATAATAATAATAATAATTTGAGATGATGATGATGATGATGATAATAATAATAATAATAATAATAATAATAATAATAATAATAATAATAATGTGGTTTCTCTTTTGAGATACTTATAGATTGCAAATTTTTAAATTTTGTTCCTTTAATACTACACATTAATGCCACAACTTATTTCATTTCATTAATTATTAAGGACCTAATTAAGATTTTATATTCTTTTTAATGTTAATTTACTAGGTGAGTGAGGAATTCGCTTAATTTACACAGCTCCTGCGTGATGGGCTTTTCTGCCTTCAAGCTTAAACACAAAATTTCAGCGGAAATTTTGAAAAAGACACTTGTAATTTATTGTTGGTTTGTATTATTTATGGACGCTCTTTAACATCACGGATGGGCGGGAGTTCTAGGGTTCGAGTCCCACCAGGACCGTCCTCCCTGATTGAGGTTTTTTTTCTCTTCAGGTTTTCCTCAGTCCTCATAAATGGAAATGCCAGGGAGACACCCCAAATTTAGGCGTGTGATGGCTCAGTGGTTAAAACGGACGTTTAACACTACATGAGAAAACATGCTAGAACACCGTTAGATAAATGTGCTGATGAAAGCATTTTCAATGCGCATCACTCACATTTCCGGAAAGAAATGTAAATGAGTTTTATAGAAATGTTATATCACATTGGATTGTTAGGGACGGAAGATGTTGCAGTACTTCGGTCTTGCTCAAGGGCTGGCCGTTTTGTGTCTACGGGAGATGCCGGACGGCCAAGATCCAGGGGTGGAGGGGCGCGGGTTTCATTGTTTCCAGATAACTGACGAATCTCTCTAAACAAGGAAGATAAACTGTATGCACTACCAGAAGAAACAAGCTACTATCTTTCCTTGTGCTAAGTGGTGATGTTGAGAGCGATAACATCATTTAATGAAATTATACGAAATAGAGAACGAGCTATTTGTGGAAATTAAAGATCGATCTCAGCATTCGCTTGAGTGACCAGGGAAAACCACGAAAAAACTTGGGATAATCAGCCCCAAGGGATATGAACCCGGGACCTGCGAGTTCCAAGCGTTATCGCCTGGCCTTATGTCAAAAGTCATGTTGATCAGTAAACAAAGACTTTAAACTTAAATTAATTTTTTTGAGGATTTTAAAGTTAAATTACGCACATCTTGGCAGTAAACTTTGTGTTTTATTACGCGATAATCGAACTAGCATTACTCAGGGCTGGAATGGGTTTTTCATCAACAAATCGTGTTGTGCATTACTTTAATGCTATCTTTGTCCTTCTATTGCTTTAGTAAAACTAGATATATTTTTACAAACAGCTTAGAAGATATGTAAATATACTTAGTTGAAAATATCACGAAATTCTAACATTAAAGTAAGCCGGACTTTTTTTTTTTTTTTTTTTTGCGTCAGTATCTGCTTCCGGTTGAGTCATGAACGCAGCACCTGAAGTTGTTGCGAGTTTGTTTTCCTTTATTGTTGTGAATAATATGCAAGTCCAAGATAACGTTTTAACGGACATATCATCTGATAACGTAAACAGAAATGCAAATTGCAAATAAACCAACATGAAATAATGGCAGATTATTATTTTTAGCCGCAGACAAGTATGTAGACTCAGTAAAAAGGAATAAAACGGAAACGTAGACTATACAGAGTGATCAGCTCATTACTCCATTTTGCATTCTCGACGATTAATGCACTTAATGACATAACGTTAGCTAATTCCATACGAAGAATGTGCAGACATCTACAGATTTATAGCCTATTTAAATAAAGATAATAGAGTACAATTCGGTAGAAACAGTTTTGTGTTTATTAATAGCAAACTGCACGGTTCATATTAGTACATCTAACATCTTGAATTTCTGACTTGTTTATGTCATTGACCCAACCATGATAGCAATTAAGATCACAAAAACAAATGAAACAGCTTTCCCGAAATGAAAGTATTGTGTTAAATGATAATTATATATAACTGCAGTGCAGCTCACATATTTCGTTTTAGAAGTAGTAGTTGCTTTTGCGTAAGTCCGCAACGTTTCGAATGAGATCAAAAGGTAGAAAGCTATGTAGACTGAAAAAATGCTATTTGTTTAACATCAGCCATAACAACGGTAAGAGTCAGATTTGGGAATGAAAGAAAAAACTTGAGAATTGGCTGCTAAACTTACCTGTTGCTGTGTGGCATGATAGGTCAACTCGAGGCGTGTAGAATCGATCGTGCCTCCTTTCCTTATCTGGCCAGTCGTCTTGACGGCGTTGTATTCTTCTGGAGTTACCACACCTCACGCAAAGCAGCGTTCTACTTTTACGTTGTTTGTTCACGATAATATCCAGCATAATCCTTAAATGTGTCATTAAAATAACATAAGTCACACCGAATACCCTATATGTCGCCAGTTTTAGCGAGTTATTAAAACAGATAAATTTATCCGCGCAACAATATCAAAACTTCTTGCATCGTCCAATGAAATGCAAGAAATGCTATCCCAGGAAAGTTGACCATTCTGAAAATCCAATAGTGATGGATATCATGTCTGATAGGCTTAAATCAGACTTGAGAAAATTAATTAATCTAGCGATAAGAATACGGCACGCTCTGTACTAAACTATTATTAAAAATGGTAGATCTAATTTGACTGGCGTTTTCAAATGATATGCATGGATAGAGTGCCCAGGATTGAGCAGTTTGTGGTGGCTTCAGCAAGGGGACAAACTATTGCATACGAAAAGAAATATGCAGAGCCATCTGTAGCGTATTGCAGAATATAAACTTACACAATGTAAAGTATTTCTCAAAATATGATGTAAGTACAGCAAATACGTTCTCTCTCTCTCTCTCTCTCTCTCTCTCTCTGCGCCCATTATAAGTACATACAGACAATAAACTGAATGAGGTTGTGATATAAAAAAAATGATGATTGGTGTCTCTTGCTAGAAAATCATTTAATTTGTCCCCAGTGGATTTTTGAAATTCAGTATAATATTTGTAATATTTGTTATTAGTATTGAGTTTTTGAATTAAGCCAAGGCATTTTTATACTATCTGCATTATTTTAATTCGTATGTAATGATACTTAGATGTTGTTTTCATATTCATTAAAATGCACAAACAACTTTGAGGTGGATACATAATTTAACAAGGTGTCAATTGAGGTTTGGCACCAGTTTACCGATAAATGTTCCTTTGTTTCCATCTAGGAAGTATTAATGTAATTTAATTTCAATTAGGAATTTTACTGTTGTACGAAAGCACAATTAAAACAAATTGCTGTTTTTAAATTTAACGTTGCAGAAATAGTCTCGAACATAACCTAATGGAAAAAGATCGGGGGAATGACCTGAAGCCGATATAGTTACAGATCCTGGAAGTGTGCGCGCGCGCACACACACACACACACACACACACACAGAGAGAGAGAGAGAGAGAGAGAGAGAGAGAGAGAGGTGCCAAAATGTCGTTTCAATTTCTTTCCGAAGTGCTGCCAGTGTAGCTGGTTTTCTACAGTTACATCCTTCAGAGTTCCCCATAGGTAGAAGTCCAACGGAGTTAGATCCGGAGAACGTGATGCAAACTCAATCAGACCTCTTCGTTCTATCCGGTGCCTTGGATAGTGCCTTGGATCCAGTGCGCGGGATTTGTTGCTGTACGGGATCTCACAGATCTGCCCTTGTGAAAATCGCATACGGTACCATGTGTCTCAAATGTGTGCAATTGTTACTCGCATTGGCGGTTCTGTTCTGTACACACGTCCCCACTGCCTTTGAACTTCAACAACATTCTCGGTTTTCCAATACCACTTCACAATTTCTTTCCGCTGTTTAAACGATAATCTTGACTCCATTTTGTTGTAACAACGTTAGCATAACGTTATGTGAGTCACGTCTGTTTACAGAACATCATACTACACATTACTGTTGTTTTTCGGTTCAAATTTGAAATAGATATCTTCTGTGAAAGTGTGTATACATTTTTTGGCTCCCTCGGTATATATTCATTTTCTATTTTGGCTTCTGCTGTCTATTTAAAGGTTTAGCGCCTATTGTTGTTTTTTGTTTGTTTGCTTTGCTTGTTTTTAATCGTTATGGATTTTTCTGCGTTTTTCTACGCATTTTAAAAGCACACAAAGAATTTCAATATATCGAAGTGGAAAAGGTATAAAAATTAAATGGCACGTTCATCTCACAAAAATATCTTTTGAGAAGCTTATTAAACATTTATTTCTTTTCAAGCAGTCAAAATTTTTCTCCTCAACTCGTTCACTCAAGCTCTTTAAATAGCTGACTTCATTAGTGAAAGGAACGCTCAGTTACCTCAGGCATACGAATATCAGGAAATAGACAAGATGAGGGAAGCACTGTAGTTTTGAGTGATCCTGGAGAATGACCTTGAATCGATCTGCGCGACACAATTCTAGTAAATTCGTGCTGGGGAATAACTTCTCAGCTGCATAAATGCAATAAACAATTGCAAGCGAAGGAGACGAGAGCGGTACAGTTATGCAATAAACCGTCCCTTCAACGTGTTCAGTACGGAAGTAAGGGAGATACTAACCCAATTCCCCAATATATGCATAAACAGAAAATGAACTCGACCAGAAACCACCGCGCATCTTTTGCTCATTCGCCAGGACTATTCGAAACTACTTTACTTTGTCTTGATCAACATTTCCATGATATCCTGAAAGACGAATGTTCTGTTGTAGCGGGTATGAGTCCTTCCGAAATAGCTTGTTTTAAACATGCTCCAATCACTTCAGAGGAAGTAGAATGTTCATTTTCTATGATGAAAAATGTTCTCTCTGACAAGCGACTGACTGACAGCTGATACCTTCAAAAACATCTTGTTGTTGCTTGTAACCAAGAAAAGTAAGCTGATTCAATTGAATCGTTTATTTCAGAAACCAACCAAGCAAAAAAAAAAAAAAAAAAAAAAAAAAAAAAAAAAAAAAAAAAAGTCCTCCTGTAAATGATCAGACATGACCTTGAATTTCGTGTTTAGGCAGAAACCAGTCAAACGACATTGCTTGGATGGTTTCTGCAGAAAACTGCGGGTACATTTTCTGTTTTTGTTACCCATTAAGTTTTTTTTTAAAAAAAAAAAGGATTCTTTATAGTGGTGATTCATTAGGACAAAACAATAATAGCGCAGTTTTAGATTTTTGATGAGCCTTAGTGACAAATGCCGATTTGATATCCAAAACTTCCCTGTCGTATTCACCTGTGATAGAGACTTGGTGGGTATAAAGATTCAAACTGAAAAAAAGTCATTATATTTACTCTCCAGAGAAATATATGGAGCAAGCCAATAAAGCAAATGTTTTACTGTTTACAAAGATACCTCCCAAGATATCAGAAGTTTCAAAATATGGTGACCTCATTCGTACAAAAAGCTTACTAACTCAGACGAAACTTCCGGTAGAGTTCCTAAAGACTAAAAGGAGAGTTTCAAGATACCAACAAATAATTTTGTTACAACGAAAATACTCCTGGAAAAGTGATAGTAGAGCGATATTGTGATGGAATCATTCAATAAACTTTCACTCTGCTGAAAATAGATCGTGCTCCTGACTTACTCCCAGATGGCCTACCCTTCAGGAAAAATAAGTTTATAAATATAATTTATTAGGCTTACCAAAATATTACTTAGGCTTACATCTAACAATATTCTTTCATTCAAAAGTTTATCAAAAATCTAAAATATATTTAACCTAAATATTTTTGGAGTCTCTTCACTCACATTTCGGTTTAAACCCGGAATATCTTCATTATTGTTTTAAGTTCCCATCAATATCAAGAAGTTGCAAGACCTAAATGCCCCAAAAGCTGGTGGAGTATGAACACTTTTATGACAGCATTTTATAATGACCTACTACGGAGGCATCATGTGCTGTAGAATTTGTTTTTGAGGATTGATTAGCGCCTGTTATTATGAGTAAGCATTGCTGATTTCCACCTTTTAATTATCTATATATTAGCAATGTAGTCTAATCCTAAGTACTAATATTTTATTTTTCCACAAGTACGGATGCGCTTTATGACAAAATCCTCAAAAATTATGCCATAAAAATATGTTTGCATCACTCGTTTACTGCAGAAACCAGTTAAGTGCAAAACATTTTTACAGCAGTTAAAAAGCATAAAATAAATATATTAAGATAAAACATATTGAAATGTATACTACTTTCAGCAACAAATATTAAAACCCTACCAAAACATTTAGTCCGATGCTAGACAGTTTTTTTTAACCCAAATTGACAAGCTTGGCGCTTGACTACTTTCTGAAACAAACGATTTAATTGTGTGATAAAGAAATTATTAAGTATCTTAAATACCTATTTTCATTAATAATGAGTGATATTACGCTTTGTTTTCATTTTTAATAAATTCTTATTTTAATTATATTTCTGTATATTTTCATTATATTAAGTGCTTTTTGCCTGCCTATTTTAACCAAAATAAATGCCTGAACTTGCGCGCTCGCTTATGAGCGCGGCTGCTGACAGCGCCTGTATTTGAGCTCGCCTGTTGAAACATGCTTTATACTAGAAGATGCGTGCTGGAATTTTCGTCTTCCTTAAGTTAAGCAGACATTTACAATCTGACCAATTAAGTTTGGTCAGCGCAATGTGTTTAGTTCATTGTTAATGTTTTTCCTTAACACTCTGAAATTTCTACTCAAGCTAACATCAGGAGTGATTTTATTGCGAACGCTCAAGGTTGCGCTAATTTCATGTAGTTTTTCCTTTGTCAAAACTGTACGATTTTGCTTGTGTGTTTTACTTAGTACTGAGCAGGTAGGTTCAAATTTGTACCCATTACCATGAAACGTAATTCTCAAAGGGGGTAGTTGATTAAGAAAGTTTTGGATAAATTACGCAATGCCTGACAATGTTGTTCTTTTACACACTATAACCATCTTCGCGAACTGCCACGGATAGCCTACGTCGTTAAGGCGCGGACTCATAAGCGGTAGATCTGGGGTTCGATTCCCGCCAGGACCGTCTTCTCTAAGGGTTTTTTTCCAGGTTTTCCTCAGTTATCATAAATAGTAAATGCCGGGGAGGTATACTAATAAATTTAGGATACTTAGAACGCTTGCTTCTTTAAAAAAATCCATTCCCATTTCATCTCATGTATCATCAGTGTTCACCGCCTGGGATACCTCAGTAGTTAAAACTGGCGTCAAACACTATATAAAAATCTTTGCGGAAGAATGCATAATGCCGTGAAACAGATCCAGAAAGCAACATTCAAGGACATAACGAAAGGGAAAACGGAAGTTGAAGTTGGAACGGGTATTATTGTGTGGGCTATTTTGAGATTTGGTGATTTATTATTTGGTAACTTAATCGGGCAGTTGAATGTCTTGCCTCGGCTCTCGGAGTCATGAGTTCGATGCTTCCTAACTCCCTGGTTCCAATGCAGAGGAAAGGGATCTCATGGTAATTTTTGACTGTTTTTAATGACGTAATGTCATTAGGGAGGAAGGAGATTGTTCACTGTATTAATGAAGTTCGGCAATGATTTGACATTTAATTTATTTAACAACTAGTAAGGTTCTGGAAGATGCTGTGTTTCGGCGAATTATAATTCGCTGCATTCACTCGCGTAGTTATTCACTTTAGCACAATTGTGACTATTCTTACTATTACACTAGCACTACCTGGCTGGCTCTCACTGACCGAACGATTTACTTTGACTCTTCGCGACGATTTAACTATTCAGCTATGATGCTGAATAACTGATGACTGATTAATTTTTACTCTTGCTGCTACAGTTAATATTGTTACGACCCTTAATGTCTCTGTTACGACTGCCTCCTCCCGCTAATGCTTCAGAGCTAAACTTCTCATAGTTAATATTAAATCTCTTATGCCAATTCGCTCCTCCCTCGCGAAAATTTAATTCCTTTAAATATTATTGCATTTGGTTCCTTCTAGAATATTATTGGATCACACTAGCGCATGACCAATTACCAGTTTGCTTTAATTTGTCGGGTTTTTAAACATGTTGATTGGTTGATGATTCTGGGTTTTTACCAGGAAATATACATTTTCTCTTCTCACGCTAAGGAACAATAGGCATCTACCCTTCACTAGATTCCTGCGATTAAGCACGTGTCTGCCCTATACGCGGCCTCCCTTTGAAAGAGCTAATGTCTTGGTTTCTGCATGCGGTATTTCCGGCAAGTACCGTTTTCAATTGAATCCTAGCCATTTACAGTGTTATGACCTCTTGTGCCGAACATGGGTCGGCTGGACTGTCCGTGAGGGTTTGACAAAAGAGTACTGCTGTTGGCTGCTGTATATTTAATAATCGAAACGTAAAATGCTCCATAAGCGGACGAGATTAATAACTAAAAGCTCTGCATAACAAATATAGTGCATGATATTATAAAGAAAAAATATTTCATTTGTTGGGTTGTGCAGCATGCAGAAGCATTGATATGGGCTTGTGTTGATGGATTTTCAGGTTACGAGAGTAAACCAGTAGCGTTCAACTCAAGTGCAGGCCAGTTGCACTCCCAGGGTAATCAAAACAACAAGAATAGCAACAATAACGACAGTAAGTACAGCTGGGACTTAATCGTTTTCTTCTTGTCCTTACCACTAACAAATATTGACATAGTTTCTTTGTGTTGCAGACGGTGCTGGAAACTTGCAGGTGTCACTTGCAGCCTTCACTGTGTACTGGGTCATTAGAGCAATCTCAATGTAACTACTTTCACTTCACTGCAATGGACACTTTGATCTTCTGCACTGAAATAAATTGTCAGTTTTTAAATCTACCAAAATATGAACATTGTGCGTTGAAATGTCTCCTCACAAATGTGCTTTTGTCGCACCTGCTTCACGTAGACGTTGTACGAGGCAATATCAAAAAATAACGGGACTGCAGAATTGAAATTTAATTACAAAGTTTCTGGTGTGATACCTCATTAAATGCTCAAGTCACTTTTCAAAGCATTCATTGGAGCGCTTCTTTGACTGTTGTTTAATAATCCGAAACAGTAACGTTAAGTTCATCGTCAGAGTGAAAATGGCATGCACTTAGTTCTTGTTTTATTGGTGGAAAATGTGGAAATAACAGAGAGCAAGATTCGGTGAAATATACCGAATCCCTTCATTGTAGCAGTACTCTGCAGTAACTATAGAGTGATTGCGAACTACATAATCATAAATAATGGGAATTTTGTCAAAATGCAATGAAGTTATTTGAGCTTACTGGGAAGTGTAGCTGCCACAAACGAAAAAAGGGAGATAGAGTAGCCGCGTATAAAGTTAGTATTTTCATTTTTACTGAAAGCGTAGAATGATGCTGCATTTAAAACTGACAATAATATGCACTAACCTATGGATGTTGAAAAAGATGTCCCTCAGCGGCAATGCATTGTCATCTGCATAGGAAATTCCGTTATCCCTTCTAGATCTTATTCTGTAGGAACACGGTGTTTGTTATCACAGAGATACTGTTTTTGTGCTTTTTTAATAATTTGACATACAGTTTCTCTACCTGAAACAGGATTGCCAGGATACTGTCCCGCGAATCGGCGTGCCACTTCTCTGCAAGAATCCGTTTTACACGTCTCTCGCACAGAAAAACCTGTTTATATTGTGGCGTAAGTAACGAAGAACAATTAGCACACAATGAAACACAGAGTAACACAACCACTCGCTGACAAAGCCTCCCTCAAAGTAACTTACAAGCTGATATCTGTACAAGTATTATAGACCTTTCTAAGTACGCAGCCGCGCTCTGCCGGCCCATAACTCAAATAACCCCACTATAGATAATATATTTGGTTCCATTACAACTGTGTTCTGGCTGAAGGCTGTTTGTGCCAAAGCTTGTTTGGTTTTTAAGCACATGTCACGCCATCTTGCCCCAATTTGCTGTAGCCGTTATGTGATAAACAAATCCTTGCAAAATTTAATTATATATACAACTTTACTAAAATGACACCGAGAAGGCGCTCCGCAGTCATTCTGTAGCCGGATTTCAATAGGGAAGGGAATTCGGGTGGCAGCACTGACAGCGCGCCGAGCGTATAGTTATTGCGTTCACTTAACCACCAAAGAGAGCACACACTCCAAAGTCCAAGACTTAGCAACGTGGGCGGATTACCTGCTAAAAACCGGTTTCGAAGGAAGGAATGTCGGAAATGTAGGAATACCAACTTTTTCCTGTGCGGTGCATATCACCCGAGTGCGGAAGAACTTGTCGATGATCCGTTATTATCTCACAATATTACATCATTGTTATCCATTTTAGGTATTCTAGCATTCTGGAAGAATCATCAACAAGCATTTGTTGTACTTCCATAAATAGTTTATGCCACTGAAAAATACGAATACTTGATAAATTTTGCCTCCTGCATGTTTCCTGTATTATTTACAGGTTTTCAGTTGAACATTTGTTCAAAATAACACAAATTAGAATTCCTGCGCGTGTTATTGATTGTGTTTGTAAATGAACGCAAACTGCATGGATCCAAAGTGCGCCAGTAGTCGCCTCGTTCATAGACAAGTTCCTCCCACTACCAAGCTGGGTGGCTCAGATGATAACGATTGAGACTCGCATTTTCGGGAGTTTCCGTGTTCAATTTCTGTTTGGCTTACCATCCTGACCTGGGGTGGGGGGGTCATGGTTTTCCCTGGTCACTTAGGGAAAACCAGGGGTGGATATTTACATTCCACAAATATTCTGCTCTCCCATTTCATTCCGTTGATTCTGTTACAGGGTCGAAAGTGCCAAAGGATTTGGGCTGGCGCGGTATGGCGGTGTTTTGGAAAGGTTTCTACCCCGACGTCAGGAAGTGGATCTTCTGAGGGACCTCATCTGCCTCCGCGCAGTCACTGCTCGTAGATCCTGGTCACCTGGTGTCTCCTTCACCTTATATCTTCCCCCGAAAGTGCTCAGGCAAAAAGGGAGCCGCGAGTAAGGCTTAAGTAAGCATGCTCCTCCGCCTCAGACCATCCCTCTATCCCCTCGTGATTCTATTATAAACTTGTAGGCTTTGTTCAACGTTCCTTTACGGTGTGGGAATTATTTCTGTGATAACATTTCAAACTGCTGGTAAAATCTGCTTTACTAACACACTATAATTAAGATCACCGGTGCACCAGTAGTTTGCAATGATACAGACTTGAGTAGTCTGATTTAAACAGAAAGTCAGAAATAATGATCCCTCTCAAAGCAGCAAATTGCGATAGATTGTCCACGCTGTGCAGGAATTGTCTCTTATAACTAGGCGAAAATACAACTCTTGGGAACTTGAAATCCATGTTGCATGTTAAAATCAGACCTGAAAAGTTTATCATTTACAATTAAGAAATTCCAGAACAATCAAAGTCAGGATTCTGTATGAAAATAGCACCCAGGCCCGTTATTTTTTGATACTGTCTAGTTGAAATGTCACAAGCGTCTACTTGCTAGAAGCTTAATCAAAAGTGACAACAAGAGTATGCTTTGTATTGTTAAATGGTAACTTTGTACAGTGTTCTTCTTCAGAAAGCATAAATAAATATGTAATAATAATATGATGTAGCCTCGTAATTTTCCTCACACTATCTACGATATGATGCTGTGGACTCTTATTTAGTGATGATGATGACATGATAGCGTGACGTACTTCCGGTGATAGGTGCTTCATGGTTGAAGATTTTCCAAAGTTTTGCTCATCCTTTGTTATTCTTCTGGAGATAAACCCATAAAAATAGCGCGGTGATCACGGAAGACTAAGCTGTATAGTGAGCAGTTTAAAAGTCCCCATACATATTTTAGTTGGTCAGCGGTTAGATCCCCATGTTGCCGCAGGTATGACTCGCGGTGCTTAAATGCTTTGCCTTTTTAAAACTTACGTGCAACCTATTAAACAACAGAAATTAGTACTCACCTTCCTTCCGGTACGTGCTGGAAACAGCTATTTTTCCCTGACACACCATCTACATCAACTTGGGAAGTCATTTCTCATCAGTTCCCCCATCACTAATGAACTTAATGTTTGTTTCAAGTCCTCCTTGTGTATGATTGTTAGTACAATATAGGTATTGTATTTTTCAAAGATAAAAATAACAACAAAGATAAAAATAACAAACCACAAGATCTGAGGAACGAAGAGGCCATAAACTAAGACCAATAATTATTCTCGGACAAATATATGGCGTGATTCCGTCATGAATTGATGAGCAGTCTTAGATTATTATTATTATTATTATTATTATTATTATTATTATTATTATTATTATTATTATTATTATTATTTTGTCAGTCACAGAACCCATTTCATTAAACTTCTATACTGACTTTAATATTGTTAATTACATATTACATTTAATTTTGTTGTTCGTGTTGGAACCTGGCTGCCAGGAAATTTACGCCTAAATGCCTGTTTCGTTCTGCCGCACGGCTTTCTCTACATGAATAGTAATATACGGCGACGGAGTGAATATCTCATCACTGCATAAAACTACTGCACTATTTAATAAATATCGCTCTCGACTGCACAACACAACTGTTCGACTCTGTTGAAATCCTGCTCGCAACTGAATGGAAGAATGACTCCGCGCATGCCGCGTAAGGAATCTCAACTTTTGAAAGTGGGTAGGTCGGCTAGTAGGTCTATCTGAGTTACTGAGTCTTTTAAACTGCTGTCACTACATAAAAGTACCACCGTTTATTAATTTTTTTAATTTTATTTACGAACGCTCTTTAACATCTCATGTCACCAGCACCCCATTCAATTCAGTGCGTGAAACAGTCGATGAATTTTATTCCAAGGCTTCTTCTTTCAGGCTTGAAATATTTTTACTTGTAAATCTGCGACCCAGGACCAATGGCTTTACTTCCCTCCCGAAGGAAGCCATACTTTGGATTTTTACTACCGAAAAAAATCCATCAATTCCGGCCGGGATTGAACTCGCGATCTTGGGTCTACGAGAACACCGCCATGAAAGCCTACAAATACATGATAAATGAGTGAATGAATTTTATTTCAGCAAACAACATTAGAATTAAATTTACATATACAAACAAAATATCTAAGAGTTCAGCAATGCCAAAACTAAGGTTCTCCTGTACCTTCACCACCAGCTATATGTATGATAAAGAACCCCTAAAATAAATTACCATTTTCACAACTGTGTGTACTCTTATGTTCCTTTCTTATGCTTCTCCTCCACATATCCTGTACTTTTCCTAAGAATTCCCCAATCATTTTTTTCTCTACCCTCAAATCTGACAACATTTTAATTGCCTCTGTATCTTGTTGTGGTTTGTCCCATTTTTCATCCCAGATACCATCCCTCCATCTTTTTACCATTTCACATTCTATTAGAAATGGAATACACTATCCACTTTTACATCCGTAATACATCGTTCTCTCATAGTTTTCCATAATCCTTTTAGAAATGATATCCCTGTATGTTTGCAACATCTATTTTTCTGAATTGATCTCTATTATCTATATATTTCTCCCATCCCCTATTTCTCTTTTAATTATTTTATATAAGTATAAAGAACTTTTATCTTGGAAGCTAGGTCAAATCTCTTGCTTCTCTTTATATATCTTCTACCCTCTGCCTCACTAATATTCCAAAATCTACTGATCTAATCTAAACTAATAGTTTCTCCACCTCTCCAAACCAACTTTCACCTCCCAGTACATCTCTTTGGTACTTAAGGCATTCTTTTAGTATATTGTTATTATCTAAATTTGTACCAATATTTCAATATGCTATCCACTATTGTACCTTTCCTTCCTACTCTTCCTAGTTCTACCAAACTTGCCTCCCTCAGCAATTACATGGTGAATTAAGGCATTGTTGAGGGGTTATTTCTTTTAAGTATCTGAAATCTTAATAAATTTATCATAATTTTTCATTAAGTTTAAAAATTTGTTTTCCATTTTTATTTACATAAACTTATAAACAGAGTAAAAAAGTTGATAAATGTGCAAATATGTCCATGAGAAAAACAATTTTCTGTGACAGCTGTTGTGGTAAGAGTAGCGATAAAATATCTGAGTGTTGCGACCAGTACCGGAGCAGTTGCTGGAAAAGAAATAACAGATTAACTTAATACATGAGTACATGCAGAAATTAAATAGAAGGGCATTTTTTTTCAACATAAATAGTACAACAGTTTTTTTTACACCTTAGCTGTAATAATTAAGAAACACCTTTTTGTCAAAGGCAGGTTATTTTCTGGAGTGCTATCAAGAACTTAGTGTTAGTTCAAGGTTGAAATTCTGAGTATTTTGTTACAACGGTTAATGAATATCACTATGATATGCTCTCAAGTATAGCTTAAAAAGATATTTTTCTAGAAGATGACATGGCAACATTTTACTCAGTTTTGGCAGATGAAGTAGCTGTTTGTTCTTTTTTTATAATGATGTTCAAATTGAGATCCAAGCTTTCAGCCATCTGTTCTCTGTGGCCTTGAAAAAATAAAAGAAGGGCATGTCTTGATGGAAGACAAATTAGGTTCTGATCACTCATTGAAAAATGATGTGCAATGTTCTAATTAATTGTGGATTATAATAGTCTAGCAAAGAACTTCTAGAATTGGACTAATTTCTTTGCCACTTTGTCTACTGTACTACTGTACTGAAGATGAGATAGATTAAGATCACCTTTACCGATATCCAGCCACATCTACCAAATCATTATTTATGAAAAACATTGAAGAGCAAGAGAAATAATGGCTTCATTATTCTTAATTAGCTGGTGAGTCGATTTTATACTCCTATATTCCATGTACCATTAAATTATGAGAACATATTTCACAGACCATTGCCTGCATCATCATTTTGAGTAGGCTGCCAGATTTGTTGATTGGATGAACTTGTGTAGCTCTTGTGGATATTTTATGAACTTTTGGATTAATTTGTCTTCTTTTGGAATCTTGAAGTTCATAACCTTATATGCATATTTTTATAACACTTTTTCCCCTTTTTCCCAGCTCCAAGGGTCTATCCATGAATTTCAGTAATTTGATTTCCATTTCCTACTCACAGCTGATGATGCAGGCAATGCCCTGTGAAACATAATTTTGCTATAATTTAATGGTAAGTGGAGCATAAGAATATTAAATCAACTCACCAGCTAATTAAGAATATACAAATTGCTTCACTGTATTTGTTCTAACGCAAAGTTAATCTTAAATTTAATGGTTCCATTGTTAATTACTCAACATTATTTAAGAACAACATTAATTTTATACAGATACATAATCACTTTCTGAAAATTGATTAGTCATTATTTTATTTATTTATGGTTTAATCTCATAATTTTGTCATAAATTTAATATTTTAGATCCATCTAAATATTATTAATAAAATATGCATTTGCAGAAAAATTTACCTTGAAATGTCTATTGATTTTTTAAAGTAACATGATTCCTTAATCCCCTCAATGATAATCCTTGTATACCGTCTTAAGCACAAATATTAAAGCAAGAAAGTAATTAAACATGTTTGCACCAACTCCACTTCTTATATAACATTAGGTATGTTTCAGGGTACTTCTAATATATTTTATAAGTTAAATATATGAGAGAATATATTATCACTCCATTGTCTACAGCTTTGTTAGTACAATTTAATTAATATTAGGATATGTTTCAAGAACCATTGAGTCTAAAGTCAATTAAGTGTTTTCAGCAGTCAAGGAGGAGATGAAAATATGAACCAAGTTCACAAAACATCTCCTAATTTAAATTATAATTTTGACTAGATATCTCTTCATATTGAATAATTTTCACCAACTTATTTGGTCAAGTTTCAAAGGTGGCTGCCTTCATCGTTAGCATGGAAGCATTGTCAACTTTCCCACATGGTATGCAGTTGTTGCTCTATAGGTTTTAGAAATTTGGAAATGAGATCATCATCAAAATTAACCAACTCTTCTTTAATTTTTTTTGTATATGTATAAATAACTTTTTCCAGACTGTATATTGACTTCTGAAGTTTTGATTTTTGAAATTCATGGTTTTGGACCAAAAATTATGTTCTATTACTGATTTTTTAGTGTGTTTATATTTTTCACTTCACATGTGCTTCTTGAAATCAGTCTGCTGTCATTGGGCCAGTATGAAGTATTTCCATAAACAAAAATGTGCAGTTAGCATACCTGCAAAAAATTGTATAATTGAAAATACTCCTTTCTTCTTCATCAAAAATTGAAGTTATCTGTAGCTGTTTGAACGTTTTATAATTATGATAAAGTTCTTATAGCTACTATTTTGATTTTAAAAATTGCATTGCTTGTTTGTTGTTTGCTTTTCTTGGAAATTATGGGCAGCTGCCTCAAGAGTTGCTCTGATTTCATGGCTTACTCTTGAATTGGCATGTTCATACTGCACTTACAGTGTGGCAACTCAAGAAATATTATACTACTGTGATTTTTTAATTTCAAAATTTTGCAATTTGTCACTCTAAATTTATAGAGATGGAAGAGAGATTTATCTGGCTATTGTAAATACAAAAATTGGCTGCCTGGAAAAAAATTAACATTTAGTACAAAAAGTAGTCAAATTTGTTTCAATGAAGCAAAAGTAAAATGTTTTTAAAATATTAGCATATTTATGGGCTTCTTGCTCTATCTGGAGATTTCACAACCTATCAAAAGCCCCATCAGAAAGTCAGGACACATAGGTTGAGAAATGCTGTTATAATGTTTGAATATCTTTTGAACTTCTGATGAGCACAAGTGCGGAAGTAAATTTGCTGTATGTGAGCTTTCCTTTGTAGTCTTTCAAGGTGATGATATCTTTTATTTCTTTCCAGTTTTAAAATTTTTTTATTGGCAGAGTCTATTGGATAGCCATTTTTTGTGCTGTGGCCTGAATCTGTTGGTATTCTAATTGATATTCTGTTTCATTTAGGGGTAAATTACTAATCTGAATGCTAAGTTGCTCATTATAGCAAATATGTGTGACTTTTGTATTATAGTTGTTATTTATGTAATTATCGGAGTGAGTATCTTCCATGCCAAATTCCATTCTGTTGGGTTTGTGATGATTTTAATAGATAGATAGACATTTTATTTACCATTTGATTACAAATATTGGTTTCATCATTACATATAAGTAAACGTAAAAGAAAATACACTTACAGGTGGATGCACACTCTCATTATCTCATACACACTTGCACATGCACATACAACATAAACATACATCATTAGCTTTGATTGTTAAAATGACAGAAACAATTTAATTATAATTACAGAAATAATGAGACTTAATGTTATTTTTCACACATATATTTTTGTATGCTATAAAACTGATAATTTCAAAGCATAAATTTTACTTTTATTTTAAATACTTTTATTTCCAGGTCTTTTCAGTTCATTTAGCACTTTATTAAAATTATGCATTTTTATTAAAATTGGTTTATTATTTTAACTACATAGTAGAGCTTGCAAAGTTTAATAACTAGAAACATTAATTGGAAATTGTATAGTGAAGCTAATCATATAATTGAGATCATTGTATGATTGAATCGAACCAAACACTTTTATTGCTCCATTACTTGTTAATAAATGTAGAACTGGTTTCACGAACCCTTGTCTGCATCGCCAGCTAAATGTCAACTGCTGGATACTTCATTATGCTGTAGGAATGTATATTCTGCTCTAGTGGAGATTTGGTGAACTTAAAGTTTATGTTTTCATCCCCAGAAGTGTCTAAGTTCATGAACTGTCTCTGTATTTAAAAATGTACATTTTTTCCCATGTTGCTAATTCTGTCGGTACTTGTATTGATTTTAATAATTTTGCCTTATTCAATATGTCATAGTTTTCTGTTCAGAAATGAAATGCTACTGCTGATTTTTCTATTTTCTTATATTTTATGTTCCTGATGTTTTCTTTTAACCGTACGCCTATGTTTCTCTTTGTTTTTCCAAAGTAGATTTTTTCACATTCTGCACACCTTGTTTTGTAAATACCTGCTTTTTTCTCCTGTAGAATATGAACATTAACATTGTCTACCAGGATATTTTTAACATTAAATCTGTTTAAGGTGCTAACCTGATATTAAAATCTTTTAAAAATCTTTAAAAATTCAGAAATTTTTTCATAACCCATGGATGACGTGAATTTTTTAAAATTAAGCTTATCTTTTCTTGCATTTTATCTTATTTTATTGTTATAAGCTAATACTACATTTATAAACAGCAAGTGGAGCAATAAGAGTCTTTAGTTCGACTCAATCATATAATGATTTCAACTGCAAAGTTTATTTCTTAATTCACTAATATGTTTTTCCCAAGATAGTCCAAGCAAGGGATTGCATTGTTAGCTTCCCTTTCCATTGCCAATGTGACTGAGGTTTCTTGAAAGTTGAGTAATTTTAATGCATCCTCTTACCATTTTTTGTTACGATGGTCCAAATCAGAAAAATTTGCTAGAAGCAACCAGTAGAATTCAGATTAATAAACTCACCCCTATAATATTAGTTAGAATGCCAAAGGATGCAGGACATTATTAAGAAAATGGCTATTCATTACTTTGTGTGACTTCATCTAAAATTTGGAAACCTACAAAGTGACATCTGCATACCTCATGGAAAAGTTGACAATGATTCCATGATGATGATGAACTGTCTTCCAAACATGTTCAATTAAACTGGAGAAAATTAGTGAAATTGAAGTGTATCTAATCAGTTATATATTTCACCATGAAAATTCCCACAAATGAAGAAAATCAATGTCCTAATTTATTTTAGTAAATGAAACATGTAAGAGGGTTTGCTAATTCTATATGAAGTATTAATACCTATATATTTTTAAAGTTTTACATGCAAAACTTTAGATAACAAGTTGCCATGCATTTTAAAATAAATCTACCCACATTACCAGGATTTGGCACACATACATCCCCATTATATGTGTGCATAAACTTGCATTTGCAAGCACGGCTTGAAGTACATATAGAATTATTGTGGTAACACTGATGATGCTCCTCACAGTAATCACCTATACTGGCCACTAGGAGTGCAAAGAACAAATATGAATTATATTATTATTATTGTTGTTGAATATACCTGATGCAAATTCTAACAGTATGATTTTTTAATTTTACCTTAAAAACAATTTAAAAATATGCTGTGAGCAAGTATGTATGTAAATAAATTCGTCAAGAATATTACTAGATTTAACAGAATTATTAATAGAAAAGCAAGTCAAAATTAATATAGTATAAAGTAAAATCAATAAGCTTTTGGCCTTCTTGGTTCCATGGCCTTTCTCAGGATACTGATGCAGATCCAGCACATTCATGAACTGGCTCTTTGGCTGTTATGGAGTTTGGTGTTGAGGAGCACCTAGCCTCTAAGTTGCTTTATCTCCCACTTCTCTGGTTGTTTACTGACATCTCATTTGTTTGGAAGGTTGATGTTACAGAGTGGAACATAAGTGCTATCCCTGGCAGTTACAGACTTTGCCAACATATGTAGGTTTGCTTGTTTGCTTACGCATGACAGAGAGCATCTGGTCTCTCATCCAAGTATTGACCAAGCCCAAAGCAGTTAACTTGGTCTGCAATTTCATGAGGGGGCTTTGGAGTCTATCAGCCAATTGGGGGGGAGGCACAGCAGTTTAAAGACTGATTAAATGGAAATTTTGTATCAAGCCAGTCAAAGTGGGTTTTTTTTTTTTGCTCCCTAAGGTTATCATGGACCAAGCACCCCCTTTGGCATGGATTGGTCCATACATTTATGACTGTGCCTTGGATTGTAATCACCAAGGGTACAAATAAGTTGATTGGGATGTCTGGTATGAAGCACATAAGCCCTTTGTGCCAACCTCCTAATGGTGTCAATTATGAACTCAAGGCTGGAAGTTTCATGTAGAAAAACAGATGGAAAACTAGAGTCCTTAAATGCTCCTTAAGGCAATGTTTGTGCCTTTTGCAAATATGAAATATATGATGGAACTGCATGGCCCAAAAGCTTGGTTGCATATAACGTTTTGCTGGAATAATGCTAATTGAAGCTTTATTTATATATAAATTCCTGTTAACATTAATGCTTCAGTCAGAGCAGATGGGTAAACCAATCAGATGACATATGCCTCTCTCATCAGATTTTGTTTTGAATTATGTAATTGGTCATGGATGGGCCAATCAGGCATGTCAAGAAGTGTTTCCTATGCAGTCCCTGGCTGCTCACTGCTGCATAGTAAAATTATGTTTATGGTCTGGGAATCTGTGGTTACTGCCTCCTTACCTGTTGTTCTTTGGATGTTAGTCGGTCTCCTTCCTCTCTGTTTAAGCAAGGGGATAGCCATTTTTCAAGTTTCGGCTAGGTAGAGACCCTGATCTGTGTCGTAAGTGTTGCCTTGTATTTATATCTCCAACATCTCCTGGATCAGACAATCCCAATACTTTTTAGACTTGTTTAAGGCTATGATCTATTCAAATAAGATCTTGTGGGCATACTTAATGTAATTGTGTGATTGCAGATTTGTATCAGGCGTTGCTTGAGCTCTTTGCATCACTCTTCTATGTGTCTAATCTGTTCTAATATATACCAGGTTACATTCATACATGTTTAGTACATATGTATGTTCAGAGATTATCTTTCACAGGATGAAGCTTGTGCTTTACTTTCTTGAGAAGAAGATAAATAAAGCTTTGATTAACATATTGATTCAGTACTCCAATGAAGGCTATGGAGCTGAGATGGCCAAAAGCTTGGAGAGAATGCAAAGAATTCTCAGTGAAACCATCATTCATAAAAAATTACTGTGGAAATGAAATAGTAAGTACTTTTTTGAAGTTTTTATAGTTACAGGATATATCTAGTCTTGCCAAAAATTCTATTATAAACACTTGAAAGATGTAGTAGCAGGCTGATTTGGCAATCAGGTAACAATTTTGCTGCCAGACACTATTTTCATTATTATTATTGAGCTAAGGTGTATCATTAAAAGTACATTACTTGAGGTTTAATCATGAAATGCAGAGATTATGAAAGCCATGTTTCTGTGATAGCCCTTCATAAGTTGCAAACTACCAATGAGATTTTCTAGATGCTTAACAATTTGGAAATCATAGAATGTTTGTACCACATCATCTAATGCTTCACTGAAATGTGAATATAATTAGGATTAAAATTATTATGAAAGTAAAATTTTGAAATAGAGAAGACAATAAATTTTAAATTACTAGTCAATTAATTGATATAAATTTTCACTTTTTAAACTTTGTCCATGGTCATTTTGAAATGATAATTAACATTAAGGGAACTCTAGTTCTTTAAATATGTAAACTTTATGACATGACTTATAATATGAATAAAAAATCTTGTTACAAAAATAAGAGCACTGTTCAATAAAGAATGATCATAATTTCTTTTGACTGCTTATCTTTACTCATCCTCATAATTCAGATAATCTTTCTCAAAGTAGTTCCCAGTAGATGGAATGCACCGTACCAGCATTTCTGCCAGTCTTCAAAGACATGTTAGAAATTGTTTTTTGATACATTCCTTCAGAATTGCCTCCTCAGCCTTCTGATGTTGGAAAATGCCTCACATGAAGGTGTTTCTTCTACTTTTGGAACAGAAAAAAGATACATAGGGCTAAGTATTGACTATAGGGAGAGTGAGGAAAACTTGCAATGATTTTTATGAGATATTCAGCAGCAACATTTGCGATGTGCAGACATGCATTAACATTGTACAGCATCCAGCTTGTAGCATGGAAATGTGGTCTTTAGCATGTGATATGACCTTGCAGAGTTTTCAGGATGTCTCATAGTTATAGTTGTACATCTGTATTGGTTTAAAATATTCCTTAAATATTGAAAAATAAGATGACTATAACCTTTTTCTAGCAGAAGCAACCATTTGTGTGTGTGTGTGTGTGTGTGTGTGTGTGTGTGTATGCATGCATGCGTGTGTGAGATAGAAATTTCCCACAGAGATTCTGTTTGCCCTCAGGATCAAAATGATGTAGGCAAGTTATTACTAGTGATTACCTTTGAGAGAATTTCTGCATCTTCCTGTAACACCATCTTCATGCAAACTTTTTCAGATATATTTTTGTTTGGGAATCAGCAATCTTAGGACTCACCATGCACAAACACATCTTGCGACAATTTTCCAGTTACTAACGTGAGGGTGGTACCCAGTAAAATTTTCAGAATTTCTGTAAGTGCTCTTAATGTTATTCATTGGGCCTCTCTCACAACGGCAGTAGTAATGTTATTATTTTCTTACATTAGAGCACAAACTGAAGCTTGGGTCCACCGTCCTTTGAAATTTATTGGCCCCCCTCTCTAAATATTTTAATGAACTGTGTTATAGAGAAAAATAAATGCTCCTTAGACCTCTTGTAGTATTGTATAGATCTTAGTTGAAGATTTGCAGAGACAAAAGGCAGAATTTCAGAGCAGCATATTGTTTGCTGTATGTGACCATTTTGCTGTAGGTAGAACTGAACATGTCTCAACTTGCACAATTTCAGAGGTGGGAACAGAAAGTGGCAACATTGAACCATTTGTACATTACTCATTAACCTAAGAAAATAAAGTTAAATTTTAGTAAAAGAAAATATGCGTGTAAATAAGTATGATCATTTTTATTAAAGTGTCCTCATGTTTAACAAATTTATACATTGGAAATGAAGCTGTAACAAAAATGCTTGGAGATATACAAAAACAATGCCATCAAAATTATTTCAATAATCTGGGCACAAACAATGATGAAAATGTCTTTGAAACTAATTTTATATTTAAGTGTAGAATGATATATGTGCTTAGTTAACTAAGGAAATATTGAATTATTGACCAATGTTATATTATGGACAGTATATTAAATGCTTTGTGGGTAATATAAAAAATATGGTATTAATGCCATTATTTGTACAGGTAGTGCAGCACACACATTACTTTCGGAAATTCCGTTAGTCTACATGCTATAAACTCAGTAGAGTCTCAATAGCCACCCTTCTTCCATCCCCAAAATATATATAAAAGACACAATTGTAAATTAAAAATTTGTTACAATGTGCCTTATAACAATGGATGGTTTGTAATATAAAACTCACTTCATTCTTTTAATTGCTCCAGGGAAACATTAGTAATGTTGTAATTTTTATTAGATATCTTCTTGATTTGTATTTTTTTTTAAGTTTTTGTCCTGATTGAACAAAAATGAATGCTAAAATTAAAATAAAGTTTGTTCCTATATAAACAAAGAGAGGAATCATACAAAGACTAAACAGAAACAATTCAAATAAAAAATATTACTGCATAGTACAGTGTAGGTGAAGAGAGTGTAGGAAACTGGCATTGAAATTTGAATGAAATAGAACAGCTCTGCTCTCAACAGTGATTTTAAAATCCAGCAGCGCAGGACAAAAGCAATTACTGAGATGTTCCTCTCATGAGACATTGGTGAGACATTGCATGCATAAAATAGAGCCAGATTCAGAAATGATAAAACCATTTGAACTTATGCTCTTGGAGCTATTAACAATGAAGTATAGAATAATAATGATATAGAGTTGTGTTGGCGACACTTATACTTCACTTACTTTGTTTTTTAATTGAACATATTTCAGGAACAATTGCTCCCATCATCAGCAGAAGATCAACTGGAAGAAACATACTTTATAGGCGGTCAGAGAAATTTACCAAATATATCCAATGATGGTGTATTAAAGTTCATGATGGGTTTTTTTATTATTGATGATGTAACTTTATTCCATGTGAATAGTTCCAAAGGTTTGCAAGGTGTTTAAATAATTTTGTTTTTTTTATCAATTTCATGCTTTTATGATCAAAAGTGGGTTGCCACTGTTGATTTCTCTACCTGTTTGTAATGGATATTTCTGAAATGTTCTTTGGTGTGGATTTCAAAATTTCTTTTTGTTTTTCCAATATATACCTGATCACAATCTTTGCAATTAATTTGGTAAATACCTGATTTCTTGTCAAAGGTTACAGGAACTTTACAGGAAAATTGTAATAAATTTTTAATACTGTGATTAGATATACAAAGGGAAATGAAAAGATATTTGGAAACCCATACCAAAGAACATTTCAGAAATATCCCATATAAAACAATTATAGAAATCTGCAGTGGCAACCCACTTTTGATCAGGAAAACATGAAATTGATAAAAAAAAAGCAAAACTATTGAAATGCAATTGCAAACCTTTGGAACTAATGAAATGGGAAAAAATTTGCATCATCATAAATAAAAACCATGTCATGAACTTTGAGACTCCATTGTTGGTTGTATGCAATAAATTTCTCAAATTGATTACAGAGTATGCTTCTGCTGATGATGAGAGCAAATGTTCTCAAAACATGTTCAATTAAAAATAAACTAAGTAGGTGAAGTATAAGGTGTCACCAAACCAACTTTATATCACTAGGATTCTATTATGTTATATTCCCATTATAACTTGTGAACTATATTGTAGTTACCTAAAAGACAACGATTCCTAGCTTTTTTTGAAGGCACATAGTTAGAGATGCACTCACACATATGCAGATTACTACTGCACCATGCTCTGTCATTGGTCAGACATTCTCGGTCACTTTTGCATGGGTCCCCTAAACCTGCAAAATTATGACATTTAACTTTGCAAAAAGAAGTTTCAGCCCCTACCTGCTACAAAATACTAGCAACTACACCTCTCATACCTGTACTACTAAGGAGAATGTATTTATGAGTATGCAGATAAAATAAAACTCTGTGGTAGCATTCATTAAACCTCCAGTGCCTGGTGGGGAATGAAAACTACAACCGGCAAAGTATGAATAGATTCATTAAGATATAATGAAAGATAAAATTCAAGATACATAGCACATAGTAATTATTAAAAAATTCATTTAGCTTATAAAATTATTTTTTTATAAAAATATTGTCATTCGGGCTTTAAACAGTAAAATTATCAATCAATCAGGGGAGAGATAATTTACAGTATTTTCTTATAAAACACACTGAACATTTTACATACTTTGAAAAATGATACCCATTAATACATAAGTATTCAAGTAAAAAAATTATTATTTAACATTGTTCAGTGAATTATATTATGTTTAGCACATCTTAAGCTTTCACGGCTGGTGTTCATTATGTTAAAATTAAAAAAATTCCAGGCTATATGTACAGGAGGTGCCAAAAATATATACACACTCAAGTAAAGAAAAAGCTGTATTAGCATAACAAAACTGAATTCACATAAACAGAAAATAATGAGCACTAATCATCTTAGACTTTTACAGTTACAACAGCTAAATGTCCACCATTGGCATCAATACACTTCTGCGTGTATCGTTGAACATTAAACTACTGATTGAGCAATGTTTGCAAAAGTATCCTCAGTGAATGCAGCACATGCCATTTCAATTTCTTCCCAAAGTTCTGCCAGTGTAGCTGGTTTTCTACGATATACAACATCCTTAAGAGTTCCCCATAAATAGAAGTCCAATGGAGTTAGATGCAGAGAACATGGTAGAATCTCAATCAAATCCCTTCATCCTATCCAGTGCCTTGGAAGATTGCATTCAAGATACATACATACATCTTGGTGGTAATGTGGTGGTGCAGCACCCTGTTGGAAGTAATATTCCTCATTTTCACAGAGTGTTTGAATATGGATGTAAGTTTCATGTTCAGGTACACTGGGCCTGTTACTGTTCGTTCAAAAAAGAATGGTCTAATTAGACCCCTAGATGACAATCCACACCAAATATTAATTCCAGGTAAATTAATAGTCTTTTCCAAAATAACATTTGGATTGTTTGCACACCGTTAGACACATTTATGTCTGTTAACAGTTCTGTTCAACTTAAATTGTGCCTCATCGAACCAAACAACTTTCCCTACGAAGGCCTCATCCTCTTGCACCAGGTTCCGAAACCACTCATAGTATGTCAGTCCTGGCGGTGTAGTGGTTACCATACTTGCCTTCTAAACCCAAGGTCGCGGGTTCGAACCCGGCCAGGATCGATGGATTTTTTCGGGCGTAAAATCCTAAGTATGGCTTCCTGCGGAAGGGAAGTAAAGCCGTGGATCTCGTGTCGTACATTTACGGCACGAGAAAGAACCTCAAGCCTGAAAGAAGAGGCCTCAGAGCTAAATTTGTCGGCCGTTTCACGCTCTGAATAGAGTGGGACGCTGATGACCTGAGATGTTAAATGGCGTCCTTAAATAAACAAATCAAAAAAAAAAAAAAAACTTCAAGAGTAATTAATGTAAACGTGTACGTGAAAAGGGTCCAAGGATTGAGCTTCTATACAATAGATTTAAGGATGACCAATGGAACATAAACTTTTTGTTAAATATCGCACGCAACTACATTTAATTTTCGCTTACAATATTAATAGTTACAATGCAATAATTTTGAACACGAAAACATTTTGTTTTATCATTAATGTCACTTTCTTGATCCATTTAACACAAATGAGATTTTCCATTCCATGCCTTAGTCTACCTTACACAAAAAGCTACACTTCACCACTAATCACCACCTGGCAAGTTTGTAATTAGTTATTAATGTGTTAAATTGATTAAACGGTTACGGCTAAAACAAAGTTAAATTTTTATTCCAGAGCCTCAATTAGCATTGTCTTATTCATGCATGCGCGCACGTTTAGTCCAGGGCTGGATATTTACACTTTAAGCCAGCGGTTTCCAAACTTCTTGTTTGCACGACTCTCTTTTGAAGATTGAAATAATTGACGACCTTTCCATTCACTTCTTTGCTTAATAATTAATTTGCAAATTCGCACGCACGCTTCAACAATGTGACATCTATTCAATCACAATAGCCATTGTTGCGCTGCTGTATAACTGGTCAAGGTAATCACGATGCAACAGTCAGTTAAGTGGTCCTAGTAGCATAGTGGTAACCATACTTGCCTTCTAAACCCAAGATCGCGGGTTCGATCCTGGCCAGGATCGATGGATTTTTTTCGGGCGTAAAAATCCTAAGTGTGGCTTCCTTCGGAAGAGAAGTAAAGCCTTGGGTCTCGAGTCGTACATTTACGGCACGATAAAGAACCTCAAGCCTGAAAAATTTGTCAGTCGTTTCACGCCTTGATTTGAATGTGACGCTATTATGTTAGATGTTAAAAGGCGTCCGTAAATAAACCAAGTTAGTTAAACATTCTAAATAAGAACGGACGTGAAAATGAATAATATCTTAATTTAAAATCCTTTCCACATATCCACAGCGACCCCGCAGGGGTCCCGACCTCCAATTTGGGAACCGTTGCTTTAATCGTATCGAAATTCTTGCTTGTTCTTCTCTTCCGACTTTGTGTTTTTCCTCTTCTTCCTCTTCGCTCTTAGGGCTTGCACATAAGTGCATAAGCATAAGTCTGCGCTTGTCGACTGGAGGGTCTAGATTTGATTTTCGGGTTGGCTATATGAATGGCTGACTGCCTATAAAATAAGTGGGACACATGAGCTTTTTTATAAATAATTCTGTGGCACGTGTTTGAACCTCACAAATCTCAAATTACAAACTTTTGAGATAATTGTGTAATCTGATTGTTTTATCTCTAGCCTTTCAACTCCCAATCACAAACCGCAATTCCTGTAACCGAAAAAAAAAAAAAAAAAAAAAAAAAAAAAACTTGCTGTCTTTCATTTGAACATATTTCGAAACGTTTGTTCGTGAAGCATCATCATCATTATTGGTTGTTGTTATTATTGTTTCACGCAACAATATGAACGAAACTGCTCCTATTGACACACATTTATTACGCGGAGACTTAGAATAACGTTTCACTCCACTAGCTAAACCAGTACAACTGAAATGACCTCCTCTTAACGCATATCTTTATTACATCTTCTAACGCCCTGAGCTGATAAGGCTGCGGTTCAGTAGCCTAGTGGAGTAAATAATTTCGTCCTCAATGTGGCAGTTAATAAAAAGGTAGTATGTGGTCACAAATTCATCATGGCCATTTGAACCCATAAAGGCGTGCCTAACCATGTTCCACCGTTTAAGCCCTGAAAGCAATTACAAAGACGTGGATTGTCCATAAGACTTGCGGCCATCTCTATGTTCCCATTGCCACAGCAACGTTTAAAGAAAAGGGAGCGTTTTTCGAATAGAGTGAAGAGAATATTAACTAATTAGTTTCTTTCTCATTTGCAATTGGGAGGGCACGTAACAATGAAATTTTGTGGCTTCAAACGCCTCTGATATGAGCGTTTACCGGAGTTTTCCGGGACCCTGGAAATGCAAATTGCAGCTAACCTTAGGCACTGAGCTCCGCACTCATTTGCTACTTCAGTTATTTAATTGGTCGGCCCAAAATGTAAAATACTTTACATAATTTATAAAAAAACATAGCACTTATTTTATTTCCTAATTTTCCTTCTTTATTTTTTGCTTCCTTTTCCTTCTATTTTGCTCTTCTGTTCTCCTCCCCTGCTGTCTTCTCGTTTGTCTAAAATCTAATATCGGAACTGCCTCGTTCTTAACCCCGAAAAAGCAACAAGAACGTGTAACATTTATCCCAAACAACTCTGCTGATCCATGTTTAACTGTATATTTTAAATAACATTTTCACTTACTGGTTTTTTTGCACGCATTTTTATCTGTATTCATCTGGTATCCGGGCTTGCAAACACATTCACTGTCCAAGCATTCCATGTCTGGTTTGGAGCAAAATTGTCCTGCCGTTATATTGCACTTCGCACTCAAGTGTCCATCTGCAACAAAACGTGTACTACCGCACAAAACCTTATAGCATATCTTTAAAAATATCAGTCATATTCAACAATATATCATATTACTGGTGCTTTCTTAAGTTCGCAATGTTGTTGATATTTATGTATTTTCTATATGGCATTGTTGGGAAATTGAACTTACCTTGGTAAGCAATCGGTAAGTTAGCGTAAAACGAGATCACAACAGCCAGAAAGGAAGCAGTGCACAACATGGTCACTACAAATGATTATAGCAAAGGTGCCCCTGTAACACACGACAATATTATCGTTTCCTGTTGAATCATATCTCAGTTACCAATGCGGTTTTTCACCACTTCCTTTCATGTGGCTTGTTTGTTTACATCGGCTTGAGGTTTGAGACTTCCCTTAAGAATAAGCATAATAGAAAATTATGAAAGTAACAAAGACGTGCTGCCCATTGCTTGAAAGTGATAAAAACTAGGGGCATACTTTACACTCTGGAAGTGAGAATGGAAATTCTGGTTTTGTCGACATCTTTATTATTTATTTTTATTTTAATATAGTCAATTATATTTATAATTTTACTTTTAATAATAAAGTAACGCTGTGTTAAAGACGTCATATCCTGATGAATATATCGTATAATTCATTTCTAGCATCGCAGTCTTGTTTCAAGGGTTGCAATATACCATGTATTTAATTAACCAATTGGGTCCACAATATATTCCATGGAGAAATTTATTGGATCAACGGAAGACTGCAGAACTTGGGACCTATGGAAGTAGTGATCAAACCTCAGATAGCATAGTTTGTTTAGATTTTTACTGAGAAAACATTTATTATTATTATTATTATTATTATTATTATTATTATTATTATTATTTATAGTAAATACCAACTTTTCAAGATTCTTACAGTTCAATGCTGTACCTCAGGTCAAGGTGAGGGGGAGCTATTTTGCTTTATTAATAGGTTCATAATAAACAATTATGATTATTATAACGAAAATAGCACCTCCATAGTCTTGTTCCGCACGCTGTAAAAATGAGTAATCTCTTAGTTCTGAGTTTGAACCATCATTGAGTTTTTAGGCCCGTTATAGCTATCAAGTAGGGCTAATTTTTTCACGACTGGGAGATCTACAGAATATCAAACAAGAACTGGGCTGATTTTAATAACCATTATGCCTATAAAACAATATTTTTACGATTGTATAAAGGGAGATAATCCATTGAGTCGGAAAGGAATGAGTAAACAACATGCCGTGCAATAAGACTGATTTGAATATGGGCGCCAATGACATTAAATTTCCCTCAGGAGCTCGCTAGTGGGTTAGATGTCCCTATATATTGGTAAAAGAGTTAGTTGAGTAGCGCACCTCTGGAGCGCACCTGATGCAGTGCGGTTTGAGTATTTGGTAAGTGGGTAAAATTAAATGAAAACATTTTTGCAATTTTCTCTAATTTCTTTCCAGACTAATTTTCAGTTTGTATGCTGAATTTTAAACATTCTCCTTTGGTAACTCTCCGTGGTTTATAAACATATAAGAAAATTGACAATTCATGTCAAAACTTTAGAATAGCTTTTCCAAGGTTAGTAAATATAAATCTCAGTCAGATGTAGTTATTTAAATGTGTAATAACTTAGAGTTGACACGTATTAAATTTAGTTATACAATAGAAGTAAGTTTTTTACTTTGAAAATTCTAGTTTTGTAGGGTTAAGGATAAGCGCACTAAATGATACAATTTCAATTTATTTTTCTTTAATAGCTTTGCTTTAATAATAGAATTGGTGTAAGTTTATTCATAATTTGTAATAATCCTGTGTGTAACATATATTCATATGTTGGCAAAATTATTGAATTGGTTAGGTTTAATAATATAAACTACCTTGTAAAAAGAGGATAATAGTATACTGGTTCAGAGAGAGAAAAAAGGCATTTATAATTACATTAAGCTTTAAAGTAATAGTCGCGTTGGGCGAAAATAACTTTTTATTGCCACATAAATGTCATAACACACAGAGTACTAATTTTGAGCATAGGCTTATGATTTAACAAACATAAAATAGGTATGTCAAAAAGTCACAGCTGGTATATTTTCTCTGTGAGAAGTAACTTTTTGAATTCTTATTGATACAAATGTCGCACTGTTTTTACAAAATGTACAGTGACATTTCTTAAAAATTGTAACAAATAATTACTGATAATAAATTGCTAGGGAAACACCATTTATAAAGTATAACAATATACATATCTTTTATTAGAGGTTAAATTGCCAATATTATTGTTTATATATTTATTTTGTGGCAATAAATTGTTTTTTGGTTTCTTATAGTAATTGTTAACCTTTTTTAAGGTCAAAAATGTAATGTTGACAGTTTGACTGTATTTTGGACACTTTTTTCAGCCATGGTATTAACAAAACTGTATTTTTTCCCCATTATCTGAATTCATCATGCTGCCTCAAATAAACGATTGGTTCCTTGCAATAGGATTGTTTCTTTTTTTTTATAACTTTCTTGTTCAATGTTTTTATGAAATCATGGACTAGTTAATGTTTTCTTTAAACTGCTGTCTTAACCACATTTTATTTGTTTTGGAGAAAGACATTTAAAACCTATAAAACGTATGCAGTTTACACATGAAAGGTTGTTGCTTTTTGCTTGTAGGTTACAAAAAAGTTTTATTCCCTTAGATTTATTTTCTACTGTAAGGATTCTTATAATAAGATCATTGCTACATCCTTATGTCCCGTTTTTATCCTATTTGCGCTTCATTTTCCTTGTTAATGACTCAGGATACTATGTCCTTTGAAATGCTTATAGAGAAAAGGTATAGATATATTTTTTGCTGATGTTGAAATTGGATTGTGTGAAGCTCATGTAAATAGGTCAATTGCATGTCTCTGCTAATAAAACAATAATGTAAAATGTATTCGAGGTGCATTTCCAGTCCTTTGCAGGAGAGGAAGAAGAAGGAAAAAAACCACATTACTATACTTTGAAACTTATGTAAGAATTTGCCACAGCATAAACCTGGGGTACACAACTTTATTAGTGCTACTTTTTGCTGAATATATACTAATAGTGTTTAATGCCTGTTTTAACTACTGAGGCATCACAGGCAGTGGACACTAATGATACATGAGATGAAATGGTAAACTGTAAAAGTATTTTTTTAAATGAAGGAAGCATTCCAGGCCAAGTTAAGGATACCTCCCTAGTATTTGCCATTTATGAGGATTGAGGAAAATATGGAAAAAACCTCAATCAGGAGGACGGTCCTGATGGGAATCAAACCTCAGACCTCCTGCTCACAAGCTTGTGCCTTAACGACCTCTGCTGAATATGGATCATAAACTTCTAGATTGTTAATAATAAGAATTAATACTCAAATGTTCTTAGCTGAACATACACAACCGAAAGAGAGAGAACTTGATAAAAATATTGTATAATGCGCATGTTTAAACAAAAGAAATATCCATTTTTCTGGTTTGCATGGTGACAGACTTGTTGAAGCCTTTGATGCAAGTCTGGAATATGCAGGATGAAGTCTGTACAGAAAACATTGTATACTTCCTAGTTTTGTAGGGTTAAGGATAAGTGCACTAAATGATACAATTTCAATTTCTCTCATGTAAACATTGAGAGCATTATTATTGGTGCTGCAGAATGTTATTTCAAATGTAATGTTGTTAGATACTGAAATAACTACAAGTTTTCTCATATTTAATAAACAGCTGGATATGAACTCTAATGACAAATTTTCAGAGGCTATTTAGTAATATTTGCTGAGTGTTTTGATATAAGGAACCAATTTGGGTCGCTCGTCAATTAATTTGAAGTTCATATTTTAGATATGTAATGTCTCGTGGACTGTGACAGATGTAAATCAATCAATTATTCATTACCTTCTGACAACTATAACACCACACCATGTGTACAGAGACAGATAACCTAAATTTACAAATCTCAAATTACATTACTATATACAAATAATGCAGCAATATTCAGGCTAAACATGTACACTTTTATTACATGACAGTTCAACTATTGTGTAACTGTACTGTACAGGCCTGCTGTTTCTTTACAGTAGTTGTTCAAAATGTCGATTGGCATGATCTGACAAGTTGCACACGTTCTAGCATCCTAGGGGATTGGTGGGAGATGAACCTTGTACATACTGTACCATGTGTCATTCCCTGTTGATGTCCAACCTTGCTGGTTTTTTTTATTTGGCTTATTTATGGACACACTTTAACATCTCAGGTCATCAGTGTCCCATTCAAATCAGGGCGTGAAACAAATTTTGCTCAGAGGCCTCTTTTTTCATGCTTGAAGTTCTTTATCATGCTGTAAATCTATGACAGGGGACCCACAGCTTTACTTCCCTTTTGAAGGAAGCCATACTTAGGATTTTTATGCCTGAAAAAATCTATTGATCCTAACTGGGATGGAACTTGCGATCTTGGGTTTAGAGGGCAAGTATTGTTACAACTACATCACCAGGACTGACAGTTTTACTTTAGTTAAGTCTGTGGTAATGTAACAATCACATTATTGAGTCAGAAGCTGCAAGGTCAAAGACATAGATGTTCTGATTCATTTGTGCCAGGGAAGAAAATCAAAAGCTACAATAAAACCATATCTAGCACATAAAAATGAAAGTATTTGTGAGAAACCAAGACCTCTGCAGCAGTTAATTTTCCATTTATTGTTTCATAATATTAACTTAAAAGTGAATATATCATGATAATGATAATTTGAAGAAATTATGAGAGATATAAGCTTTCTGCTGGCACCACTGGAAAGAGCATGTCTTGATTAGTGTCCATAGTGGAAGTTAGAACGTGTCACCTATTGTTGCTATTGCAGCAAAATATTAATTGTGGTCATGCATTTATCTAATATTTCAAGATGGAACTGACTTGAGAGTATTTTTGTGCAATGATTTTTTTTTATGATTTTAAGCAGAGCCCAGAAGTTCAGGCATCTATTTTGGTTAAAAGGCACTTAAAATACTGAAATTAGGCAGTAATATAATTAGAATAGGCATTATTATATTCACTGTAGTTCATTTTGATAAACCCGAACAATTTCCTGATGAATAATAATTTTAGTTCTTGTATGGTGAGTAGGTACATCTTGTACACAGCATTTTTTAATTTACCCCAGAGGTAATAATCACAGGCTGCTAATCTGGGGACATGGAGGGCTCACAAATCCCTACTTGTGGAAATACATTGTAAATTGCTCTCGTGGAATTATTTGCAATATGAGCAGTGGCAGAGCTCTGTTGAAAAAATGCATGCTCATGCTCCCTGTCAGCTAATTCTCTGAAAAAGGGAGTTAGTGTGGTATTCAAATAAGCAACAGAATCAACTGTATGCTAAAAATAAACTGGTTCTATGATTCTTTCATCAATGAGTTAACACACAAATCATACATAAAGACCCACTGTGCCATTATAAACACACAAGGTATAATACACTTTATGTATAATGTATACTGTTGAATAAAGAAACGAACAACACAAGACACACCTGGTAATAGCTGAGCTATAACTGTGACAAGGTCAACAAGTAAGTAAGCAGGCTTGTTAGCCCCTCCATGGTGTGGCAAACGAGTGTGAGCTTGCTCATTGGGCAAAACTTTGAAGCATCAGTGATTGCAAGGTATTAAAATATGTTATAGTTACTTAACTAAACCTTGTAACAATATTTATGACATGATTACATAGATATGTAAGCTCATTGGATAATAGGAGAAATAATGAAAGGTTTGCAACTGTAAAGTAATTCATAGTTTATTGTTGTCTGTTTCAGATATCACCATGTTGTTAAAGATATGGCTCCAACCACTTCCAGTACAAAAGTGCAAAAAATTGAATGCTTTATGGACCTATGCAGACATTGCTCCAACTTGAAGTCATCAGATGATCTTATAAGCAGGTAAAGGATAATATAGTAATGCATGAGGAATTGCTTTTGGTCGTATCTGCAGCTGAACACAAGCTTTACTGGATCAAGATCACACCAATTACCAGCATTGTTCTACTCTCATATTTTTTATCAATAATAGCATGCATTAATATAATTTTGGTAGGAAAGAACCAAACTTGAAAAATTTGGGTTATGGCACGATTCAAAGCTGTGATCTTCAGCCTTCTGTGCTGATGCTGTAACCAACTGTGCTAATGTGTCTTCCTCCAAGTACAGAACCACAAGTCTCTCTCATCTTATTCTGTAAATCCTGGAGACGTCCTTAATGATTTCACTATGGTGAGAGATTTGTGACTTGTAATGCTATGAGTAATTTTCACCTGGACTTCTAGTTTAACCACCAAGTCTGATTATTCCTTTCCAGCTTATGTTCCTTACATGGTTAGTATGAATTAATTATTTCATATATAATATAATTTTGTTTCAGTTAATTAAGATCAATGTATGGTAGGGTTGAATTACGTACTTTTATTGGCTCCACTTGCTTGTTTAATGTGTAAATATTTAACAAACAGTTTGTTCACATCATCAGCTAATAGTTGACTGCTGGATAATTTGTTATGCTTTAGGGATATATATTCTGCTCTGGTGGAGGTTTGATGAACTTAAAGTTTTTGTTTTTATCCCCACAAGTGTTGAAGTTCATTAATATGCCTCAGTATTTATAAATGTAGATTTTTCTCCCATGTTGCTGTCAGTCCTGGCAGTGTAGTGGTAACCATACTTGCCCCCTAAACTCAAGATCAAGGATTTGATCCCGGCCAGGACCGATGGATTTTTTGGGGCATAAAAATCCTAAGTATGGCTTCCTTCGGAAGGGAAGTAAAGCCGTGGGTCCCGCGTCGTATATTTACAGCATGATAAAGAACCTCAAGCCTGAAAAAAGAGGCCTCTGAGCAAAATTTGTCGGCTGTTTCCTATCCTGAATTGAATGGGATGCTGATGACCTGAGATGTTAAAGACCCTTGGTAATTAAACCAAATCAAAAAAAATATCCCATGTTGCTAACTCTGTAGGTCCTTGTGCTGATTTTAATAATTTTGCTTTTTTCCCTATGTCATGGTTTTCTGTCCAGAAATGGATGCTACTGCTGATTTCTTCATTGTTTATAGTAGTTTGCACAGAAAACCACAACACTAAGAAACATATACTACATTAAACAGTGGAGCTAATAAGAATGTGTAGTTTGATTCAATCATACATTGATCTTCATTATATGATTAACTTCACTGTACAAGTTCCAATTAGCATTTCAAATTGTTTCAAGTTCCTTGAGGTATGGGAGCTATTTCTGTACAATTGATTTTTTTTCTCTGTTCTATTGCTAACATTTCAATACAGTACACTACAATGTAATTAATAACATTAATGCACCAGTAGCCTATAATAATGCAAAGATTTTAGTGATGTGACCTCTTAAACAGAAATTAAGTCATAATAGCATGAAGACAGAAACAATGTTTGCTCTCATACCAATAAAATGATTTGCTATGTGCAGCCATCAACACGAGAAATATCTGTCATCATAACTGCATGAACTTGTCCCAGTATCACAGCACTCAGCTGTGGACACAGACCAAAAATAAGTCTGGTATAAAACAACATAAATGTTCCGATTATTTTAGTGTATCATGTTTGCCACCAGGGCCCTGTACCACATTACAAATGTATGGAATTGTAACTTGTAGTTATTAGTAAAATTCTGTTCCACAAAGGTTTCTGCTACACTTTACTTTACAATTCCATACTTACAAGTGTACAAGTAATTTTTTCTTCTTCTTCTCCACAAAAGCATTAGTATTAATCTGACAGTGGTAATTTGTATAAATTTCTGTATAAATGTAGGAATATTGGTAACTTCAAATACTAGTGCAAAATGTAATATCTTTTTAATAATTTTAGGAGTTAGTTGAACTAAATATGGAAAGTATTAGCAAATATGATGATGAGAGTAGGAATACGTGTAAAGAAAGAACAATTCAGTATTTGTATACAATAAAAAGTTAGGTTAACAGCAATTAAAATATGTCGTATGACTGATATTGACACTTCCTGTTTCAAATGCATATTTCAGTCGCATATTTGTTTATGTTTTTTTAAGGTTCTTGCTACAAGTCACAAAAATATATTTTTTTTATTCTTCATTCTCTTTTAAAATAATCTCCTTTGACACAATTTTCAGGACGTCATTGCCAAGCAATATAAATAAATATATAAGTATAAATGACAAATGGACTAATAAAATAAATGGCCAAGAGCAATGAGAAAGCTCAATTCTCCTGCCACCTCTCGACGACTGTAATTCATGCTACTAAATGTAGCCATGTGTAACCGTTGTTGCAAAGTGGATAATTACTCTTATATATTGATAAATGCAAAATATTATATCTAAGAAAAAATACAAGACCTTTTAGCAGGAATGACAATAATCTGCTATGTACATCAACCTCCCTGGGGGGTCATCTTTTGAGAAGACCCAGATCACCAACTATTTCCTTGATTCTGCTCATATAGGTAAATCCAGCTTTTGTCACATAGGTTATGGTGGACATGTCTGGAGCTGCCATTGTTGAAGCTATAAACCATTTCCTACCATTATTCCTTCCACTCTTGCCAACTTTTTCTTCTTCTGAGAGGTTGTTAGGTACTCAGTGACAGCAAAACTTCCTCATAAGGTTTGTGCAGAATTTCTGACACCTTGGCAAATGAATGTTTAGAAACTTTTGTATCTTCCTGTAAGTTACTCATGGATCGTTCTTCATTGTGACTTCTACATAGACAATGTTTTCATCTGTGAATATGTTGCTGGATGTCCTGTTTGCTTTGAATCTTTCAAGCCTATTGTTCCTCATCTAAACTCTGCAAACCAGTGATAGATTTCTGTAAGTGAAGGAGCAGAGTCTGTGAAAGCTCTCTGTAAATTTTTAGGCATTCTTGTTGGCAGGCCGCATTAATAATTTTAAAAATCATTGCAGAAAATGCTGTCAAGTCACTTCCATCTTAGAACATTAGAGTGAGCATACCCACAATTAACATTTTGCTGCAGCTGTAACAATGGATGCTACATTAAATTCACAATTTTAAGATCTGGTCATTTCTTTATTTTTCCAATGTCTTCAAGGAGGACTAGATGTTTTCATGGAGCAGTTTGGGAACTGCTGGTCTAAGTTATTTTTTAATTTATTTACACTAATTTTTGTTTTATAAATTGTATATTTGTCTTCAGAGATAGCACTCAAAATGGACACCTGGTAAGGTCAATGTGCTTATTCAATCCCCACTCTGCTACTTGTATAGCAGCCATGCACTTGTTGCTGACCACAACCTTCTTAAAGGCATAAACTGCATATGCCTGGATTGTTGGAGTGGCTTTTAAAAAGCTTATAACTTAAAATGAAAATAAGAATTATATAAAAGTAATATTTGACATTCATCACTGTAAAAGCTTTTTGTGTGGTGATTCATGTATTTCATTCCAGTCTTTATTATCATGTTGGAGAATGATAACTAATACTTGTAGTGAAATATCTTTGTGTCATTATGCTACACTAACAGTTATTTGCTTTTTTTATATAAATTAGTTTACTAGGCATATATTGCATTTAACACAAAATTAAGGTTAGAAGACTCAGTGTTCATATAACTAGTTGCCTGTCCACCACATACATTTTTTTAAACTTCGCTTGAATGAGATGGGTATGGTGCTGTAAGAACAAAATAATAAATCATATTTTACAAGTGATGCCTTTGGATCTAAACATTCAAAAACAGATAAACTGTGACTCATTTTTCTAATTGAAGGATTGTGGGTCAGGGAGTGATAGTCTTTCCTGTGTCCAGTCTACTATTTAGCCTGCAGTGCTATCTAAAGTTAAAAAATTCATTGGTGCTTTTGTTTTGAATGAAGTTAACTAGGGTTCAATCCCATGGGGTGCTCACATAGATCAACAGGTTTTGCACAATGTTATTCTTATAATTACAAATTATAGAGAGTACCACAACTTGAATGAATTTTTTTGTTTCAGCAATCAACATTATAATTAAATTTACATAAACAAATAAAATATCTAAGAGTTTAGCATTACCAAAACTAAGGTTCTTCCTAACCTTAAACAACTGGTTATATGTATGGTGAATGAATAATTTATTATTTCTACACATTACAATTACAGTTTTATAATATTTCCTTGATCCTTGAGTGCTTGTTAATTCAGCATCCTATACAACTAACACCCTAGTTGTTGTTTACATGAATCCTACATCATTCTAAATATACATATTATCAAGCGGACTTTACAAATACTTCCCTAAAGTGATCATTTTCCCTCGTTACTGTATTAACTTCTTCCTTTGCCTTGATCACTTTCTCCCACCACTTTTCTCTTACTTTCTCTACATAATTTCCACACTGCTTCAAAAATTCTTTTCTAATAACCCCCAAAAATCTCTAATGCCAGAATTTCTACCTGCAACTTATCCCATTTCTTCTTTCATATTTCCTTCTTCGGTTTCTGTACATTCTAATATTTAGTGCAAGTTCTTGTCTACCTTACTGCACAGTGGGCACTTTTACTCCACCTAACTTCACCTCATTGTTCCTGCTCTTGCCCATGCCACACCCTCCCTCCTCATTTTGTCAGCAAACATCAATTTATTTTTCCCTACCCCACTCATTCTTAAAACTCCTATAATATATCACAGTACTCTTATCTCTAAAGCCAAATATTTCCTGTTTCTCTATATCCTCAATCCTTGCTTTTACTTTATTCCACACACCTTGCCCATTTCATGAATGTAAACTAACTAGCTCTGCCAGGTCAATTCCTTTTACAATTTACTTTAATCTCCTACCCACTTCCTATCCATTTACCTTTTTCTTGTGCCTCCAAGCAATCTTTGAGAATATTTCCTTTCTCCAATAATTGTATCCTCTGCTAATATTTCATAATGTGTTTTATTACAAGACCTTTTTGGCCCACCCTTCCTAGTTCCATCAGGATTACTGCATTGGGTGCTGCTGTAAGTATTCCAATATCATTTTACAGACTGCTCTATGAATCTCATCTATACATTCCTACCCATTGTCTGTCCCAATATTTCTATCCATGCATTATTTTTACTTCAACTATAGACGAATATACTCTCCCTAACCAGCTTACATTCATATTTGATATTTTCTTCAAGCAAGTTGTTATACTATTGGTAGCTAATGTCCCTTTCCTAGTGCATTTTTCTTTTGTTTTGCCCATCCATTATTATATGTATGGTAAAGAACCCCTACAATAAATCACCATTTTCACACCTGTGTGCCCTCAAGCTCCTTCCATATACTTCTCTTCCACTTATCCCTTACTTTTCCTAAGAATTCCCCAATGTTATTTATTTTTTCTACCCTCATATCTGACAACATTTTATTGCCACTATATCTTGTTGTAATTTGTCCCATTTTTCATCCCAGATACTATCCCCCCACCTTTTTATTATTTCAAATACTATTACACATGAAATGCACTATCCCCTTTCCCACACTAATACATCCTGCTTTAAAAGTTTTTGTTAATCCTTTTAGAAAAAATGCCCCTGAACGCATCCATGCAAGACCTGTTCTTCCAAATTGATCACAATTATCTATATATTTCTCATGTCCTCAATTTGTTTGAATTATTCTATATAAATGTAAAAAAACTTTTATCCTCAAAGCTAGCCCATTCTTTTGCTTCTCTATATCTTCTTCCATCTGTCTTATTTCTTTCCAAAATCCAGTGACGTTACTTTCACCCAGTTGCCACATGTCCCCCATTCTAATTTGTTCTAATAATTTCCCCACCTCCCCAAACCAACTCTCTTCCCCTCTTTGGTGCATTCTTTTAGTGCATTGTTATCAACTAACTTTAGACACCTATGCCGAAAAAATTCTCTCTGATATATCTTTCTTCCTACTCTTCCTAGTTCTGTCAAACTCACTGCCCTCAGCAAACTTTTTGGTAGCCCCAGAATTTCTCTACAAAACATTCTATGTACCACATCAATCTTTGTCCACCCCTTTGACACTCCCCAAGTTTTTGCTGCATACATCATCTTTGACTCAACCGCAGCCTCTTTCTAACCATTTCATTCACAGTGTGAGAACTTATTCTGACAGCTTTCATAGCTGATTTACCTTTGGCTAGTGCCCATTTAGACTGTACCTTCCATCTTCCCTTATTCGTAAATGTTCCACCTAAATAATCAAATTCTTTCACTAACTCTATTGGGTCTCTGTTTATAAACCATCTCTCACCTTTTCTAAATTTTGATCCTTTTTTAAATATATCTTTGATATTTTTCTTTTTATCCTTAGACCTCATTCTGCACAACATCTAATAATTTCATCAATGGCATGTTGTAATCCTATCATGGTTACTGCTCCTATAATGAGATCATCAGTGAAAGCAGTCCTGGTATTTCCTTTGCCACAACTTAGTGTCACAAAGATGGCAATAAGGGGAACAAAAATGCCTAAATACCTTTTTATATATCTTTTGTTTTTAAGAAAATAAATATTTTACCTGAAAACATGTAACAATGTTGTTTAATGTTTTACAGGGCTGTCCTGTCTCCTTGCTTTGTGACAACTCCATTAATCACAATGTGCTATAAACATTGGTTTCTCGAAGAGCTGGCCTTGAGCTTGCAATTTTGTTAATGTATTTGTGGAACATCTTTTAAGAAATACCTTATGTATCTTCCCAGGCATTACTTTTATGTTAATATTAATATGACCGCTTGTTTGCAAAATGAAATGAAACAGAACAAAAGCCGGTTAAAAAATAAATGAAAAAAATAATTTCTAATTAGCTGATGCTTGACTACTTAATTATTTCATGGCTCTTCAAATACTGCATCATGTGCAGTGTATTTTTGCATTCAGAATATATTATATTATATAGTAATATATTACATTGCACTTTCTTTTTTGGAGCTTCTGTAGAATACTCCTGTGATCATGTTCTCTGGTTAGTCATCAATGTGTGCTAAAATTACTATGAAGTTCATACATAGAATATATAGTGAGCACAAGGGTACAAATCTTTCCCATTGAAAAAAAACATGAAAGCTCAAAATCAAATGAGGCCCCCTACCACCTTTCTTTCCTGCTTGCAAACATATCTATGCTATTCAATGTTCATGGAAGGCTAAATCACCTCCTGTCTGTCTGGTTAGCCAAGATGCCGCAGCATGTCGCTCTTAGTGACTCAGAAGCATGTTTAGTTTTCTCAAAAGCTAATGAGATATGCATCTTCTGTAAGGTATCAAGAAGTTCTTGAGCTTCTCAAGGTATACATGCACATTTTTCATCTCTGATTTTAGTGATTGGCAAGTAGAATCACAAATATAAACATTATGTTTTGGTGGAGGGAGAAAAGGGCAGCATTGCATTAAGAGAATGAGTGGGAGTTTATCCTACATACTTTGCATGAAACTTTCATGTGAGCTTACAAAACAATACAACATATATTCATTATTTTCAGGAGTAGTCCCTTTATGAATCAACTGATAAATGTTATTCTTACCTCTACTTCTAGCTACGAGGATAAGTCATTAAGTTACAAATTAAATGAGATATTACATATTTGAATGAGGTACCTGAGACAATTGATGACATTTCACGCAAAACAGTCATGCTTACAATAGCAAAACAGCAGTAGCAAGATGTCAACATCTCTAAAAGAGTTACAACCCTCAAGCAGTGCTTCGTTATGTGATATTTGTTAGCAAAAGGTATCAAATCAAAGAATATTAATACAGAAATGCTTTCTCTGTCAAGCTGTTCACAAATGGGTGCAGAAGTTCTCTGAAAGTTAACATGTATCAAAGACGAACACTGCATCAGCTGGCCAACTGAGTTTGCCACAGAGGGGAATACAGCAAGTTGAAGAGTTAATTTGAGCAGATGGAACGGTAACTACAGACACTATTGCTATTGATTTTCATATGGCATGACCTATCTCATAATGCATGAAAGTTAGGTTTTCACGAAGTTTGCACAATTGGTGCTGTGCATGCTGATTTCTCATGTGATCTTCTTGGGTTCACCATTACCATCCTGAAACAAAGCATATGCGAATGCAGAGGAAACATTGCAAAAAAATGTTTAAAAGTGACACCATCTGCCAAGAAAGTGATGCTCATGGTCTGGTATGATTACAAAGGCATACTGCTCACTACATTCCAGCTTCAAGGACAAACCGTAAATGCAGACTACGACTGTAACATCCTCAGGAAACTTTGTAAGGCCATTCAACAGAAGCAATCAGTACTTCGCCAAAGGCATATTGCTCTTGCATACAATGCACATGCTCATACTGCCAACAAACAAATGAGGTGGTACAAAATTTCAAGTGGGAAGTCTTAAGCATCCTCCATATAGTTTCAACCTTGCTCCAAGATACTTTCATTTGTTCGGTTCTTTTTAAACATCTTTCTGGTGAACATTTTCCCAAGATGAAATGGGAATTCACTGCCTGTTTCCAACAGTAGCCCAAAGACTTTCATGCTGATGGATTTCAGGAGCTTGTGAAATGATGGAATAATTAATGGTGTTTAACACACGTTTTTGCTACACAGGCACCACAGGCAATGGACACTGATGATACATGAGATGAAATGATATATTGGGAAAGGATTTATTTTTAAGGAAGGAATAGCTCAGACCTAAATTTAGGGTACCTCCCTGGCATTTGCCATTTATGAGGACTGAGGAATACCTGGAAAAAACCTCAGTTAGGAAGGAACCTCAGGATTCGAACCCCAGACATCCGACTCACGAGTCTGCGCCTTAACGACCTCAGCCACCTGTGGCGGTCCTCAACATACAGGGAGATTGGGGTTGAGAAATAAAAAATTTCAAATTGGTACTCTTATTTGTTTGTTTTATATCAATTTGTAACTTATTGACTTATCCTCATTTTAGGTAATGACAATAATAAACTTATACAAATTTCTAATTTAAAACCAGAAATTTTACTGTAAATGATATTTGTTTTAATTTTCAATAATGAAGAGCTAGTAAATATATGATTTTGCAGAACTCTGTTTTTCTTTTCAGGTATGCTCCATTTAGCACTTGCTGTAAGCTGATAGTAGGGGGTTATTATATATTTACCAACTGTCAAGACTGGTGTCGATTTCCTATGCTGTTTTGAGATGGCAGCTTTACATATTAGAGGGTTTGAGAGGCATCTTCAGGTACTCCACTGCACTAATGCTCTTGGTGGGTGTACCAGTAGTAAGTAGTCAGTTTGGTTTTAGCGAATTGCAAAGGAACGAAGCTATTGCAGTTGTTACCGTGAAAAATGTGCTTATTTTTCAACTATTTTATTTTTTTAGCAAATTCAAAAGGAATGTAAGCATGATCGTACCTACTACGCACCGAAAAAGACAAAAAAAATTATTTGTCACTTTCTCTCTTTCTCGCTGTCATAAGCTGTCGCATTTTTTTTTTTTCAATGAAACTCGGCACTAACTATTTGTCAAGTTCGAAATCTTTATAATACATTTATAAAAGTATTTTTCTAAAATCATGGAATCAGGCCACTCAAGAATGCGAGTATACCTGAAAAACTTTTGGGGCTTAAAGCAAAATTTAAAACTAGCTCTAGCAGCAGCAATTTTAAACGCTTTTAAAAGAAACATGGTATATGTCATTGAAATAAGGTAGGAAAAAAATTGTTCTCGAAAATTAGTGAAATTGAACTATTAGGGGGGGGGGTTAATCTGAAACCCAAAATTTAAAAATTGCTCTAGCAGCATTAATATATGTTTCTTCACAGCGAAACCTGTATAAGCTATTTAAATAGTATAAGAAAAATAGTTTCTGAAAATCAAGCAAATCGAGCTATTGGGAATGGGGGTTACTGAAACCCAAAATTTAAAAATTGCTCTAGCAGCACCAGTGATTGTTTTTCATAACTAAACTTGGCATATACCATTTAATCAAATAAGAAAAATAGTATTTATAATTTATAAGATGATTGAGAGTAGGGATATACCTGAAAAACAACTCACAGCTGCTGATGCAGACAAAAGCGTGTGAAACATGTTCTGTATAATTCAACAGTAAGTGGAGCATAAGAGTATTAAATCGACTCACTAGCCAATTAAGAGTAAAATTGTTCGGTTTTATTTGGACTGACAGTTAACTGATTGGCTTTAAGCCAATCTAGCACTTTCTTTATTGATTCTTGTTTTCTCAATCTAGCAGTTTCTCTAACAATTCTTTTGTTTTCTATTATAGTATTGTTAAAGTTGGAGTGATGTTCTATAATGTAGTTTTATAACCGTAAAGAATAGATTTACAGGGCAGAAACTGAGGCAAGTCATTAATATGTATCTTACTCAAGTAAGATTGCAAAAGTCTCTTAAGTTCGGAGTGTGGAAGTCTAAATTGCCTTCGTTTAAAGTTCAGGAGAATTAATTATACATTATATTTTTTTTTCCTCTCTCTAAACTTTCAAATGTGTCTACATCATAAATAGCTTTCACTCTTATACCTAAAACAAATTGTTAGGAGATAATTAATTTGCTATTCTCAAAGTATTTGTACAGACATATTTCAATAATTTAATAATTCAGTAATAATGGGCACAAACTTAAAAAGCCTGGGATGTTAAAGCATCTCGTCTACTTGCTGTAGAAACCTGACATCATTTATGCCCTGAAGATCAAGGGCAAATTATACATGCTGAAGGTTACACATCCATATTAATTTGTGTTTATTTCTATGTGTTTTCACTTTAGAAGATAAATGTTTCTGTTCATGTATTTTAGTTATTTGTAAAGAATTCGTTAGTTTATTATTAAAAATTTATGTATGCATAAAACTCAAATAATATGTTAAAATATAATATATTAAAGCAAAAATACTCTTATAAATCCAATAATTAAAAATAAAACAAAAATGATGCGTAGGATTTGTATCCAGGAGCTTATGCAGAAGAGCAATGCCTTCTAAACCACTAGGCCACTGGTGCTCTACCTGCTCTCTTTGCAGCGTAACATATATGTTTTCAAGCAAAGGGCCCACTTCATGTACATTGTGAATGTAGCATTTACAATAATCCTCAAAGTTCTCCGATTGACACGTAGAATCTGGGAATGATTTAATTTTTTTTCTCAAAGGGTATAAATATTTGAGTATTTTAAAAGCTATAGTTCTGTATAATGCTGAACAATTGACTAAATAATTTTTAACTAGTAATGTTAATTAGAACTTGTACAGCAAAGCCAATCATATAATTAAAATTACTGTATGATTGAGTCGAACTAAACACTCTTATTGCTCCACATATTTGTCCATAAATGTAGAACCGGTTTATCGAACCCTTGTTCGTATCGTCAGTTAGTACACTAAGTAGTGGATACTTCTTTATGCTGTGGGAATGTGTTTTCTGCTCTGGAGGTGTGATGAAAGTTTATGGTTTCATTCCTGAACATGTTGAAAATCATTAAACTGCCTTTGTATTTGTATATGTAGATTTTTTTTCCCATGTTGCTAATTCTGTAGGTCCTTCTACTGATTTTAATAATTTTGCTTTATTTGATATGTCGTAGTTTTCTGTCCAGAAATGAAATGCTACTGCTGATTTCTCTATTTGCTGGTATTTTATGTTCCTGAAATTTTCTTTTAACCTTGTGCCTATGTTTCTCTTTGTTTTTCCAATGTAGACTTTCTTACTTTCAGCACAACTTATTTTGTAAATACCTGCTTTTTTTTTCCTATGGAATACTGTCATTAACATTGTCTATCAGGGGATTTTTAACATTAAATCTGTTTACAGGGGCTAATCCGATATGTGAAATCAGTTCTAAATTTATAGACAAGTAAATGGAGCAATAAGAGTGTTTAGTTCCACTCAATCTACAATGACTTCAATTAAAAGTAATTTTTGCCCTTCCACTTTCTTAAAATTTGTTTGCATGAAAGAACCTATTGTATTATTTATTCTACAAGGAATCTTCTGAGGTGTTAAATTTTATGTTGTTTTTTAAAGTTTATATTTAGTGCTGAATTTTTGCTGTGATGATTCTTGTTTATGAAATTTGAGCAGCAATGCCACTTTATACATTTCTTCAAAGTATCAATAATTTGTTCAAGTGTATCATTAGATAAATACAATAATCTGCCAAAAGATACTCTGCAATGTAGAAATTAAAAGCTCCCTCTTTGCATGCCACAACATCAGTTAGAGTGAATTTGATTTAGTTAGCTCTGGGCAGAAGAGTGTAGAAGTTATTTAGGTGTTCGAAACCAGCAAGTGTAAAATGCAGCTTGAGAGAAAACATTAAAAGACTTTAAATGCCAGTTAAACAAGTGACAACTCCAGTATTCAATAAAGATATTTTCCCTTCACTTTCTGCAGTTTTAAGATTAGAAAATAAGTAATAGAATAAGTGGTGGTGACTGAAAAACACATGTCCTATTGGAGACTGGTGAAAGAAAATGCAAATATAGCCTAAGGGGATGCTAAGTTTGTCTTAAAGATTATTTTACAGTCCTGAAATAACCTTTAAGAGCAAGGATGTTTTCTTCTTGGTAAATGACATACAATGTCACTGAAGGGCAAAAGCAGATCAAGGTATGATGATGAAGGAAATGTTGAGAAGAATTAGCAATGGAGAATCTTGGTGGGAAATAACAGCTGTTGAGACCTGGATTTACCAAATTAACTCTGAAACCAAGTACCATTTATGCTCCTGAGTCTTCCCAAACATGGGAGTAAAAAAGTAGTGACTACCCTCTCAAATAGGCATTGTCATATTGGAAAATGGGAAACCAGAAAGTGTGCAGAAGATGTTTTTAAAAATGCAGGATAGAACTACAGGACATTTTGTTACCACATGATGATGCTCCGCTTGCAAAGCTAATTCAATGAACTTGCTTCTTGAGAGAACATCTGGAAAATTAATGACACATTTATACTTGGCACCACATGACTTCATGCTGATATTGGCATGTATGAGGAGGAGTTGAATGCTTTGTCAGAGAATGACACAAATATTTTTTTCTTTCCATGCTTGCATAGAGGACCTGTGTTGACAGTAACTATATGCATTTAAACACACTCTTTTTGATTTCACTTATTGAAGATTTACTCAGGACTTGTTTCATAGACCCTTGTCCACATCCTCAGCTGTTAAACGACTGTTGGATCATTCGTAGAAGTTGGGTTGGTAGATGTCTGGGTTGATTCTGGTACGATAAACTGGAATAAGCAACTCTCTACTTCTGTGATGTTGAAATTCATTAAGTTTTGCTCATGTTTTTTTTTTATATATATAAATCCTTTCCCGTATATTTAATTCCTTTGGTTGCTGAACTGTTTTTATTAACTTGATACTTTTTTCTATCTTTTTTCACTACAATCATGTTTTGTGAGCACTTGCTGCATCCTCAGCTATAAGTTGATTGTTGGGAACTTCAGGAACAATTCATGTTGGAGGTTTCTGGTGGTCATTTGATAAACTTGTACATTGTTTGCTTTGGGAGTGTTGAAATTCATTAGACTGTTGTGGTTCATGTCCCTTCATATAGATCTTTTCTCAGAGGAACATTGGCACCCACTTCAAGAAGCACTTGAGAAACATAAAAGAGAAACAAATAGATTAACCTGCAATTACAGCCTATTTTCCGAAGGAGAGTCATGACATCAAAATGAATACAAATTACTAAAAGCTACTCAAAAGCATAAAGAGTTGAACATTAGCAAAAAAATTTGTATCAAGAAACATGAGCCACATTTAATAAGTTTTGACAACCCAACCCAATTTTCAATTACATTCAAAAACCTCCAACATGAATTGTTCCAGAAGTTTCCAACAATCAACATGTAGCAGAGGATTAGGCCGATTGCTTGTGAAGTATGTTCTAAGTGAAACAACTGGTAAGTAAAACAAGCAAGAATGTTGAATAATTATGTAAATTTGATAGGAAAGAACTCAAATTTCATTAAGTTGTTACCAATGTACTCAGATATGTTTCAACAGTTGTTGCCTTTATTATCAGTATGGATTCATTGTCAACTTTCCAATGTGATATGCAGATCTCCCTCTTTATTTTTTATGAATTTGGTGACAAGGTTATTGCTGTTTGAAAGATCAAAGTTAACTAAATTTTCCTTGTTTTTAGTTATTGAATGTATTCTTCCATACAGTTAACTCTATGTATTTATGAAGGGGATTTTAAAAATGTTGGTTCATTTTGGGAATCATGATCCTGTCAATGTTATACTATTGCAGGTTTCTCAGCATCTTTACATTTGATATTTCACATGTATTCCTTGAATATAGAGTTTAATGTTGCAGTCTTCTCAACTGATTACTTGTCTGGCAAATTCTATTGTGTTGAATTTCAGAAGTATGTTTAAGCTGTATTTGTTTATGGAGTCAAAAAAATAATCTTTGAATATTTTCTGACATTTTTTATACACCCATGGATGGAATATAAATTTTTTCTGTGTATGCCTTCGTAACCTTTCTGTGTGGTGGTATCTCTTATTTTTTTGAGCTATATGATTTATTGGTACCTAGCATTGAAGTTGACTACTAAATAATTTAATGAATTACATTTTCTGTATTGTCAGATGGAGTTTGTGCAACTGCATTCTTATATTGATGCTTTCCTTCTATTTTTGACAGTATGGAAAGATAAAATGTACCATACTTACAGAATTCTCTAGTGAATGCAGTGATTTGTAGAATAATTTTGAAAAATGGAATGCCTACAATAATTACATATTATACTTACGAAGCTGTTGACAATGGAGTGGTAATATACTCTAAACTTAGGTATTCACTTTTTACACTGAACTTCATTTACTTACTTAGTAACTCCATTTATTTACTTAGTAAGTGAATACCTAAGTTTAGCCTACAATAATTGTTTGTTAAATATTTCATAATTTGTCCATTGAATTAAGCACCGCAGTCAACATACAAGTATTGTTGGGAAAACCATAGCCATGGAGTTTGGGAAGAAATGCTTGATGTCTAAAGAACCAAGGATGGTCGGTATGGCTGCTGAGATGGTGATTCTGTCATCCCACCTGTGGTCTGATATTTATCTCCTAATTAAAAAAACCAAAATGAAAGTAAGCCAAAATAAAGTTTGATGACCTTGGCATAGATATTGCACATGAATAGTATACTGGAGCACAATGGAAGCACAAAGGAAGAAATGCGTGGAAAAGTTAGAAAAAGATAAGGGCATTAGTAAAGAAGAGTTCAATGTTGAGCTTTCATCAATGCTCTATGCTTGTTATTTTTATTCATATGGTTTATTTAAGATCACTAAATAGTTTCCCTTTGAATTCAAGGTGTGAAATGACTGATAAATGTTGCTCATAGGCTTCTTCTTTTTCTTTTGCCTAAGGTTCTTTTATGTATCGTAAATCAGTAACATGGGAACCATGGCCTTTATGTATACGAAATTAGATATTTAACCAATTGGCTTCATAAATATAATTGAAAATTAACTTTTCATCAAAGGCAGTCAATATAATTTCCAAATTTTATGTTTTTGTAAATTGCAATACTTTTGCTTTTAATTGCCTAATTAATTTACCATTTTATTTATACATTTCACTTCACACATGTTGGAGCTTAAGTGCATTATTATTATTATTGCACTTCAGTTCCATTGCAAATATTGTAATATTTAATATTATCAAAATTAAATAAAGCATAAGTGTATATGGTTTATAAATTCCAGCAAACAGCTTTTGTTTTTGTTGTGGAAGTTTTCTTCAGTTTTGTAAATGATAAAATATATATATTTTTTATCCTTTTATTTTAATAATATTGAGATTGCTTCAACAGTAAAACGTTTTTTCATTTATGACGGTCCTAAGTGTTTCACCACTTCTGAATATTACTTAATGTATACTTGCAATTATTATGAAAAAAATTAATTTTCCATCAAGGTTTTAATGACCCATTACAGCCTTAAAGAATGAAGTTAAATGAAATTTTAAGGAAGTTGTAAACGAAAGTAAATCGTATTGTTGGGTTACATGGCCGCACTTTGACAATGCCTTTTAAAAATATTTTTCACTTTTGAATAATGAACTGCAGGTGAACTTCGGCATGCAGCCAAATTATGTACAATAGCCTATTGAGTTTCCCTTGTTCATTATTTGGCTTCATATAAAGTATAATTGTGCATATATATATTTTGCTGGAAAGAGCAACCACGTGGAAAACTTCAAAGAAACATTTTACTCCCTTGCACACGTTAAAGCATAAGTTTTTAATCCTCGTTATATACGGAAATTTCCTTAAACATTTAACGGTCTTATCCTATAATTTTAAAATGAAATACGTGAATAAAATAGTTCAATTTACATCGACTTCTGCAGTTAGAATTCTAAAGATCAGCCAAGTTTTAGGTTAATAGCTGCAGGTTTACCTGGTAATTAACAGGAATTTTTGGAAGTAGTAATTACAAAGTTTTCCTGGTATTAATATTTAATTAAATAAGAGAAAAAGTTGAACGATTTATGTTGTTGCCCCCACGTGGTTTATTATATTCTTCAGCTAAAATAACACTCATCATTTATACCACCATGTTGTTCGCGCCGGCGCACAACAAGCATTCAAACAAAAGACCTAGGGAGGAAGAGCTGGCTGTTCCATTTACCTGGAACAGCCCCTTTTAAAATTTGAAATAAACTGAAATATATGGAATACTTTTTATGTATTTGAGAGACTGATATGGGATAGGATAAACTAATGTCAGTTTAATGTGTAAAACAAATAGTTCATAATTGTATTAAGGAGAAAAAACTGAAAAACTGCAGATAACATGGGAGCAAGTTGGGGTTAATGTTGAGAACAAGGAATGTCCAATAGGAAATGCGGTCTAGAGGGATTCGAGTATTGATGTCACACAGCGCACACTCTGGGCAACATAGTGACTAGTTTATTAAGGTCGAAAATAATATGATTTTGTCGATTTTGGCAATGAAAGGCGCTAGGCTTATATGCACTGGCGCTAATCTCTCTACCTCCAGAAGTAATCTTTCAATAAAAGCATTTTAATCGGCACTAAATTATAATTAAATATTTGTTATGAGTTTGGACAGTGATATAGGCCTTGGCCGGTCGTTCCTTGTGCTTGGTCGTCGTTAAGGATTTCGGTTCTCGTATACGTCCTATTCCGCCATTGTTTGGCGAAGATTTCAGTGGAATGAATTATATGTTGGCTAAATGTATATGTGCGTGAAAATAAAGTGCATAAGGGTAAGGTGGTTATGTATTATTATCATCACATTTAAAGCTACACAATTGCAAAGCATCGTAAGTAGTAAGAGTCTATGTAACTATCCTTCCCGTTTGCGGTGTCGCAGCTTACGTTTGGTAAGCTCTAGCTTTGTCACGTGGGTGTTATGTTTAGGGGGTGGGGGAAGGGGTAGCATGTGGTGGGCATTGTAGTTGTTTCATGTTGTAAACAATAATAATTATGATCAATGGGATATTTTATAGTAATGCGGAGTGTGTAATTATGTAACGTTTCCTTATTCTTTTTTTACAGCATTTTCGGAAACAAAGTCGTACCCTGGAAAGAAAAAAAAAATTGTTCGAGAAATGCTAATAAATTGAAGCAACATTACCATCTTTTAGCGATTAACGCGATATTCCGATCGCATTATAATTTCACTCGTCGAGGATATCCGAAGTGTTAAATGTTAGTTGCAGAAGTGTCATAAAGTGTATTATTGGCGTTCCAGCAGTATAGCTCTTTCGTGAATTAGTAGACTTTCATTCTCTGATTAGTTGCCTTGCAAGTGGTGTAAGTTGGAAGATGCAGTAAGAAAATTAATGCAGTGACATGTGTTTTCTCAATTTTTGCAATGTTAACGGTGATCTCTGTGGTTACATAAAACCCATGGATGAATGGGACTGAGATTTGCCTCCTTGAGGCATCCCAATGTGGTTGTCATGGCACCAGCTTTGACAGAAGCTGGGCAGTCTCAAAACTTCAAGTTGCCACCATCTTCACATTCCTTGCCAGCTTCCTTTGGAGTGACGATAAATGGTTTGAACTTCTCACACTTATTGTCTAATGGTCATCTTTTTAAGAGTAGGCATATTAGTCTCTTACCAAAATTAGGTGAACCAAAAACATTAGACAGTCAATGCCCAAGTTTATATACCAAAGAAATTCAATCTGACTCTGATACAGTTGGGTTTAAAAGCTTAGCTGCATTGGGCACTACTTCCCTTAAAAGAAGTGAAGGTTTGCATTTGAAGAGTAACACGCCAGGAGCCTCGGAAAGTGCTTCTGTGAAGGAAGGCAGATATATGATGAATAACTGTGACCCATCTATGGGGGACCAGGAAGATAACATGGGTTTACAGAAGTCAAATGCACCTGTCTCAACGCTAGACTCTGGAAATTTTTTGAAAGAGAAGAACCTCTCCAGCGATATGGATCAACTTTTCAAAAATTTAAATGCTGCAATTTCTAGTAGCGATTTAGGAAGTAGTGGTGATTTAGGCCACAATGTCGAAGATCTACTTCAGGTGATTAAAAGCATGGAGTCCAGCACTACAGAGTCTGACGTTCAGTTAAATAGTGATGCAGTAAGTATGGCCAACATGGATACTGGTGAAGGTGGTGAATCTGAGGGTATGTTTGGTACAGATATAGCAAGTGGTTTATCAACATTTGAGCGAGAACTTCTGAATGATGTGGATATGATGAATATGTGTGTAGATGTCGGCTTAAATGATAATGCATTAGTGATAGAAAATAAAGAGGCACTTACTAAAGAACGTATTGAAGAAGCAAGAAAGAAGCAGTTTGAAATGGAGAGAAAATGTGAGTGGCTTCTGCGAAGGCTAAGAAAACTTCAAGCTAGGACGATGGGTAAGCATATGAGTGAAGAGGTGACAGGACTGTTGGAACAGGCTCACAGAATGTTGAAACACAGTGCTTCCCAGAAAGAGCATATATCAACAGTGGAATCAAACAGTGGTGCTCATGGTGTAAGTGTTTTGAGTGATGAAACAAGTGCAACTAAGTGCGAAGTTCCTCGTAAAGAGAAGAAAATTAAGGGCATTTCAACGCATGCCATGGCAAGTCTCTTTAGGCGTTTGGATATGCTGTCGCAACAGCAAGCAGCTTTGTCCTCTCGACATCAGCCAACACAAAAATACTTTGGATCAGGGTCTAGTGATCACACAGCACCTTCAGGATCAAGCAATGGTCCAAGGGTGTTGCCAAAGTTCAGTGCTGAGATGAAGGATCAGCTGGAGAAGGTGTCGGGACAGCTTTATACTCAGCTGAAACTGGTGGAGAACTCCGTGGATTCGGATGCTACAGCAAGCAGTTCTGGTGGTGAGAGCTGCGATGAGATGCAGTCCTTTAACAACCAACATCAGCTTCATCTGAGCATGTGAGTTGCTAAATATCTTGTTAAATACTTGTAGAAAAGTGTTGCATAAGTATATACAGTTACATGGATAATTGTAGATGTACCTAATATAGCAGTTGATTGGGTTAATTTTAAAGTGTGTGCTTGTAAAATGCCAATAAAGTTGGCAGAATAATGATAGGATAGGCTGAGTTAAGTAGCCAGTAACAATAGTTTCGAGTTACTGATGCATTAAATAGTCTTTTTTGTGTGCTAATGGAAATATGTCTTCTAGATGCAAATTGTGACAGTTAATAAAAGGAAAGTGCATGGAATGGGTTGTATAGAAGTAATATTTAAAGGCACAAAAAGGAATAGTAATTCAAAAGAAATTAAGAGCTATTAATCTAACTTAATTAACTTCACAATGTTGGGGAGTAAATAGGTAGGCAACAACAGAAACATAATTTCTATTACTAGTTTTTTTGGAAGAGTATTTGTGTAATAAAGCCACAGTTTGTATGGCCTCAACAAAAAGCTAACCTAACCACATATTCATTATTAATTAAATATGTTACTCCTAGAATAAATTTAAGTTAACAAGTTACATTAATGGATCCATTAGTACCTTCTGGCAGCAAAAAAAGAGAACTGTTAAAAATCTTTTTTTCTCTCTGATTGGTATTAGGTTGCATTGGCAGTACTTTTCTACATTTACACGTAGAAAGTATTGAAGTTGTAAAATGACATTAAATTTTATGATTTTAGGTTATTGTTTTCCACTACTGTGCATTTGTGTGTAGCTACATATTTCCCAAATCAAAAGATAAAAATACTTTTTGAGCAATAGTTAAGTGCATAAAAGTTTCAAAAATGTAAAAATCATAATGGGTCACTAGCATTGAATGCTTACGATAAACAGTATGAAAAGAAATAAGCTGAAAAGGAAGTGTTCCAGGAGTAAGTCCAGGGGAATAAGTCCAGGGCTCATCACCAACATTTTTCATTGGTGAGGAATGATGAAAACCTAGGAAAAACTTAATGCAGTCCTGCCAAAATTCATACTGCAGACCTTCATTCATAGGTCTGTGTATTACAACTTTGGCCACTTATGTTGCTACCATTTACGTGTACATGTATCCATATCATGTTATGTACTGATGGCAAGAGGATAATTTGTGTGGGTGGTGTTTTTTTATTTAAGGTGCATGCTAAACTTTGCTAATCCAACTGGTTCAGAAATTAGTTCAGGATGTAGATTTTATGAGGACCAGAGTCTTATGTGCAGAACATTACTGGGGCACAAAGTGTGTAACAATATCTTCAGTTTCTTTCTTAACACATAAACCTAAAAATGCCACTATTTTTGGACCAAAAATGCGAGGTTTTTGCATAGTGCTCAGAGCTGTGCACCCCCTCCTCGTCTGTTCTAAATAATTTTCACCAGTAAAATACATGTTTTACATTATATGTCCCCAATTTGTCATTTATAACTGGTACAAGATAAACTATGCACCACTGAGTGAGAGAAATAAAATTAAAATTTTAGAACATGTGACCTACAAGTATAAGTAATTTAAAAACGAAAATTGTAATTAAAACAGTAAGACCTTGTTGAAGTTGGTTTACATGCATATATAATGACTCTATTGACAGCTGTAGAATGTTCAATCAGTTAAACTGAAAAACCGGGAAATGCATTTCCAAAATTAACTTCCAATCTTAGGATTAGCACTTTCCTGCTAAAAGAAACAATGAAATTAGGAGCAAAATTTTTGCACCAAAAAGTGTTTGTTTGTTCTGCTTGCATATCATTTGCACATAAGAATGTACTCTTTACAAATGTTGATAAAGTCTTAAAGCACCCAAAATTGTATGATTATTACTGCTATTTTTATAATTGCATATAGTCAGCTTTTTCTGCTACAGGTGCAATTAAAATAGGAAATACACAGAAATATATTAAATTAATTGCTTTAGAAAACTTTTATCAAAAAAAAAAAAAAGATAAGTATAATGTAATAACTAAGATAACACTTTGTGCTTGGTGAGCAGTATTCAGCAGAATAGAATATCTGCAACGTTTCACAATAAGCTCCAAGTAATTTTAAATAAGAATAAACAGGGGGATGCTGCATCAGCTGTGAGACTTTTGAGAAATATGTCTAGTTGCTCTAGCTTGTCTAGCTTGATTTTTTTTTTATTGATTTATTTATGGACGCTCTTTAACATGGCAGGTCATCAGCGTCCCATTCAACTCAGGGCGTGAAACGGCCGACAAATTTTGCTCAGAGGCCTCTCTTTCAGGCTTGAGGTTCTTTTTCGTTCCGTAAATGTACGACACGGGACCCACGGCTTTACTTCCCTTCCGAAGGAAGCCATACTTAGGATTTTTATGCCCGAAAAAATCCATCGGTCCTGGCCAGGTTCGAACCCGCGTTCTTGGATGTAGGAGGCAAGTATGGTAACCACTACACCACCAGGACCAACGTAGTGGCTTGATGAATATGCCATATATCTGTGCAGATTAAATTTTCAATGTATTTGCTCTTGGTTTGCACTTGATGTCATTATTTTTCAACATCCCACTTATAATGAAAATAGTGATTTTTAGATGTCAGTTTTTCACTGGACAGTTTTCAGAAAATGATTTTCATTCCTAAGAATCCCTATGGTCATTCAATGTCTTTTTTTTTGTTTTTGTAAATTTTATAACTAGCATTTTCTCAGACAGGTTAGTAATCCATCCATGCCAGTAGGTTAATTAACCAGGAACATATATTATTTTTATATTTTATTTATTTGATCCTTATACATCTTATAAGGATTACACTCTGATGTGTAACTAATATAGGATAAGTCACAGCCAATGATAGCTTGTTATTTATAAAAAACCGGAGTGAAATGAATCTATTAGGATTAGGCATTAGCACTTTTGAAAATATATTACTCAGCCAATTTTGCCCTGTCAAGGTCTGCTGATTGACAAGGCAGACATTTGTGGTAAAGCCTTCTTTGGACATTTTATTTTCATCTTGGTCACAAATTAGTATTTGTGAAAACACCTGTAACTTTTGAGATTAACTGAGATTCAAACAAAGAATTTTAAGAATGCTTAAAATAATTGTTGCAATTGAAAATACCGCAAGTATGGTTTATTTCTAGAAGTTGCTGCATTGAAAATCTAATCTTTGTTAAAAATATTTGACTGGTATGCATGAAAATCAGACTTCGAACAGTTGCATGAGGATTCTACCGGTTAGGCAGATAGATGGTTAAAATGGGACGTTCAGAATGTTTTAACAGAATAAAATTCCCGGCAGGAAGAGTATGCAATACATTAAACTTTCTTGCATCCGGGAAAATTAAAGTTGGCAAAGCTCACCTTCATACCAGGAAAAAATACTGCTGAATTCGCGATGTGGTTTTCTGACATCTGCGACAGATGGGATCATATCGTATCGTTGCGCATGAGAAGAGGTCTGAGAATATCCCACATTTTGAAACACGTACATCTCTAAGGGATAGGAATTCATGTTGAACTTCTCGATATTGAACATTTTACCATTGCGTTAGACAAAGCTTGTTACATCTTAGCAATTCAACAGAAGGTACAACTGCGCATGTTGAAATTTATACTGCGCAGCAGTCTGTTTAGCGTTAGTGATGGAACTCTTTCTGTTCATTGTAAAATCATGTCGGAACACAAAATGCGGTCTAGTTAAACAGCCTTATTATTTAAATGTATAATATATTCCAGTAAGAAGAAAAAACTCGAGAATATTGAATTTCATGTATCAGTATCTATAATCTTACACATCCCCCGAAATACGTAGCAAATCTGGGCATTGCATTCGAGGCTGCCACGCAAGCAATGAAGAGGAGAGATGGTAGTTATATTTTTTACCTTCTTGGCAGAAGCGGTCATGTTCGAACCCAGATTACTGACGCAAGTTTAACCTAACGATCAGTTGAGACTGTTCCTGCGCTAAGCAAAAGGTCGCACGCATATGGAATCCGGAGTAGAATATACCCAGCGTATATTCAGCCCTAAAACGCCCGAGTATTTTCTTTCGTTTTGCAAAATATATACGTAGTGCATAATGTGCCTGGGGAAATGAGTGTGTGTGGTTTTGGCCTTGGTGTAACTGTTCATAGCAATATGACTTGAACTGAGAATTTATAAAAAGCAGAGAGCTTTCTAAACGCTTTTTAAAAAGCGTCACAATTGTTAGTGCGATTTCATTTGTCCAATGTCAGACGTGTCGAAGTAGGTATAAAAATTTAAATGAATATTTTCTTCAGCACAATCGCCTGATGTATTTGAAATGTGGTAGGAAAAAGCTCTCTCTCTTTTAAATAGGTAGCAGTTTGCTTAACAAAGGTGGCTAAATACATCCGTAGCATACCGCACAGTAAATAAAGATTATTGGAAATAATTGTACTTCACCGGAACTGATTTGAGCCATAAATGTTTGCAAGTTACCATGGAATGGGGAATTATTTCCATAGTCTGACAAAAGTCGTCAAATTTACCTGATATAAAATTGGGGCTATTTTCTCTTGGAAATAAGTTGCTATAGTTATTTTGTTTCTTTCATATACAAAATGCACAATTGTATTTACTGTATAGCAATAATAAATGCATTTCTTTTATAATATGAAATTAAGTATGTATATTTATATACATTTAACATGTTCAAATGTGCATATGGATATCATTAATGAAATTTTGTGCACCTTCACTTGTTTGTATTGAAATACATTGTACAAGAGCCTCATGGAATGTAGATAAATGTTAATCTCATAATGTATTGTTATGGCAAAAGCAGTTTGTTTTTTATTCACAGATGAAGGAAATACTTTATTAACGATTTTAAACTTTCTGAGCGCTGATTATTTGTGATTATCTCCCAGAAAATTAATCTTCAATGCGGAGTAGCCCTGGCTTTCTTCAGAATACCCCAGTGAAATATTTATACATAACATGGAGTAATGCGCGTTATGTAGTGAAATATATATTAAATATATATTACCAGGGCTAGCATTAACTCTTAATTGTTTTCGACAATGTACGCAAAAGGTGAAGAAAACTGTTTTGTTTCATAAAAATGAGCTCTTATGACGAAGTGAAAACAAGGCTAAAGATCGATGACGTGTAAATTGTGTCGAGGGGAGCGTTTGCAGGCTTTACAGAAATATTGTTGGCCGGGGACCGCGAAAGTAAGCGATTCGATCGGGGGTTGGCTTCACCACCAGCGTTGTGCATTAAAATGGGGCTCAGCAGTAGTACGCAGGGACAGTCATGGAATGGGTGTCTTGTCCTCCACGTCATATTGAACAAACCTTCCCGGTTCGCGTTGCTCTGTAACGTGTGCCTCCTACACGAGAAAAGGCTGCACTCCAGACACTGGACAGTAGAGCTCATGGGAAGGTAGACGAGGTTTGGTTAACGCGATGTACGATGATCGGAAGTTTTTACTTTCAGTGCTTCATGAAGGTGTTATAGAGCCACTGCACATTCAACCCATCATAATGCGTACATTTGAACACAATAATTGTTAGTCCTTTCATATTGCTGAACTTCGAAAAAAGGAATGTTTAGAGGATTTTTTTTATACTTTATTGAAATCAAATGAAATAAAAATTGAGCATGTCCCATTTTTCTACACAAATTCAATACTGGAAGAAAGGGGAGGTGGCGTTTCCAGACAGTTGCGCACGAATTCTTTCCACCATAGCTGTCGGACCGTCGACCTCCCACTACTCTTTTTAACGATCCAAACACGGTTATCGTAAGGCTTTAAATCTATTATATGGAGAATGTTCTAGTGGATTTCCTCAAGTTTCTCCCCTGTCAAAAGAGCTGTTTGCAGACGAATGTTGTCTTTGAGGAGAATTTCTCGAATTGGTTGTTGAGATATTTTTCATCGGTAAGCACGTTTTGCCTCAATCAGAAACTGCCAGTATTAATTCGTATTGACAGTCCGGTCTTAATGAAGAGAAATCTATGAATAAAATACCGCGGGAATCCCAGAAAACTGTCAAGGGAACTTCCTTCCCAACTGACAGCCGAATTTTTTCTTTGATAGAATCGGATTCCTGTCTTTTTCCTTCTCTCCATGCTGTGCAGAAACATTTTTTTGTTTATCCCAATGTTGAGCCAAAAACATCTTGATACTCCCAACGTGTAGTCTTTAGATTCTCGGTGAGAAATCCAACTTGCCCATACTTCGGTGCAAGTTCTCCAAAAGCGTGAAACGTCGGTTACAATCGATAATGTCCCGAACACCCGGATGTTTGTTTGTTGTTCCTCACGTTTCCGCATTGTTGACTTTCATTTTCCGCAGTTTCTCATTCTGTGAAATTTTTGTGCAAATTGTGTTTTAGCGTCATATCTCCAAACTGTGCTCTTGATATTTGCAAAAATTTGAGAGATTTGCGGAATATGCGAGAGAACTTCTTGCCCGGACATGCTGTTATGGACAAACAAAACTGCTATGAGAGTAGATCGGTTTCCATCCATTCTCCTGAAACCTACATACAAAGGCGTCGCTTCTGACTACTCACAAGCTGTAAAATCAGAATTCCGGTTTGTATTTTATTTACTCTCGTATGAATAAAGAATCCAAGCGCAGCACAGAACTTTTCAAGTCGTGTCCAGTTGTCAAATATTTTCGTTTAATGAACTTAATTCCATATATGGTGTTCTCTTACCATTTTATTCTCCTCCTTAAAGCGTTTGAACAATTGTTGAATTCAATTTGAGGTGAAAAACTACAAAGTAAAAGACGAATAAGTTTGTTTCGAAAAGAGATCTACTTCCAAGAAACGCGTGGAAGTGAATATAATCACAGGTATGTACTGGTGCAAGCAAATCATATAAAGAGTGCTAATGGCGTAGGAGATTTGAGTTTTATCGAAGAAATAGTCCACAGAGTTCAGAATATCTACCCACAAGCATAGGCATGCTTACCAAAAACAGCTGTGTACATTTACAGGCTGCATACAATCCATACAGAATTTGTGGCACTTTCCGGAAGAACATATGATGAACTCATAATAGCACTGATGGATGACTGACGTGCAATATTAAAAACTAAGTAACATAATCTATTTTGGTTATCGGTATCAGTAAGGTCTCGTGTCAACTTATCCATCGGCCTACCTTTACGTGGGTCATCTTCAGGGTTATCTCTACCCAGACGAAAATAATTTTGACCATTCCAACAGTGGAATATAAAGGAAAAGCTCCATACACACCGTCAAGAAGAACTGGTGGAAAGTCTTCTTTAGATAAAAATTTAATCGTTGCTTTGTTTCAGTTTTGGATATAACGGTATATTATGCAACACGCCTGACTTATAATAGCTTTTCAAACAAATGAAAAAGCTGGAAAAAGGATGCAAATTTATACTCCAGAAACATGTATCAGATAGCATGAGCATCGCAACAATGAATTAGAAGAACCCTTTCTGTCAGGCGGTAAACTTGTGAACCGCACCGCGTACTTGGAAGACAGTGGTGCACATATAATTCTGTATTAACAGGTATCCAAAGTAATAGTAGTTATTGTGAATTTCTGTAAAACACTATTTTATCGATTGCCATTTCGTTTGGTGTTCATAATTGCAATGCAAAGTGAAATGTTATGTGCTTTGCTTCTCCTGTACATTTTCATTGAGGATGACGTCGTGGTTTTGGATGATGCAATAATGAAAAACACCACCAAAGATTTCTGATGCTGCTCCGCTGTTAATCCTCTTTGGAAATCATAAATCACGGCTTGAATATGACGTCAGACCTCCATTACGTCTCCGCATGCTGCATAACCAGCTGTTTTATTGTTGCTTGACCAAGTATGCGTAAGACTTCAAACCCCCCCCCCCTTCAAATGGAATGTTTCATTGCACGTGTTAATTTTCAGCAAAGCTAAAAACCTCGTATGAGCTGTGTCATTTGAAGTCCGCAATAAGGGAAATATTTCAACGTTCGGGGCTATAGGTGCAACAATTTTCTGCAATTTAAAAAAAACAGGTCTAAACCATGGTAGATTTGGTTAGCTGTTAGGGGAATCTGTTACCTTACTTTCAGTTCGGCCTGGAATCCCTAGAACCTCGCCTCGGGCTCCCCACAATATAGGTTTCTTAAGGAAAATGTCTAAATATACCCATATCCAGTGGCGAAGCTTATGGAGTAGGCTGAGACACGGAATGTCGAAATTATTGTAAATTCTAATTTATGCTAAAGCTTTCATTATATCACGAAAATATTTATGTCATGTAACCACAAAATTATGATAAAAATTAATAGCTTTATGACTATAATAATGTAAATGTTAATGAAATTAAATCACATGCAACATTAAAAGAATGTCCGTGTTCCATGAGATCTCCTTAAATATGTTCCTGTATTAGTTAATCCTGCGGTACTTTTCTGTGCAAATACATCAATCCCTATTGAAATGAATTCTTGAACTTTACTAAACTCTTATCAGAATCCTAGAAAGAACTCCGTCGTTCTGATGCTGTTAGAACAATTACATAGAAACAGCGGGAAAAGCACGCGGTTCTGCGTAAACTAAAATATGATTGAAGTAATTTAAGAACGAATTACATAAATAATAAGTAATTGTAATGGTATTTACTGCTAAAATAAACAATTATATAATTCTATGTTACGAATACAAACAAAAATACCTAATTATTACTTTTTAAGTTGATATCGGCTACATTTCGGTTCTTCTATTGGGATTCGGGTTCTACAAAGTACCAGAAATGGGAAAACATAATCAAGTGGGCGTAGCTCAGACTAACATATGAAGTAGAGAACACTCCATGCAAGATCCCTTCATATAACGCTGAAATTGATTTAAATATCACTACTACGTTTGCACAGGCAGGGCATCTACGACGTCTTTCAAAAAGTATCGCGAATTTTGTGTTTTTTCAAAAAGTATTTATTTATTCATGAATATGTATTTTGTCCCCTTAAAAGTAATCCCCACCAGATATTATACACTTGTGCCAACGTTTTTTCCAATCCTGGAAGCACTTTAAAAAATCGTTTTTTGTGATGTTCACCTCCTCCTTCGATGCCGTCTTTATCTCCTCAATCATGGCGTAGCGTCGTCCTTTCATAGGCCTCTTCAGTTTTGGTAACAAAAAAAAAAGTCACAGGGAGCCAGGTCTGGGGAGTACGGTGGCTGCGGCATCAAAAGTGTGTTGTTTTTGCCCAAAAATTCGCGCACAAGAAACGAAGACACACTGGGCATTCAGGCATGCCTACCACCGCTTCACCAAGAGCCTGATGCCGTACGTAAAGGATCATGATTGCTCTTTTTTATTATTTTTTAATAGTGTTTAACGCCCGTTTTAACTGCTGAGATATCACAGTTCCATATCGCAACCTGGACTTCGTCATCGTTGTGAAAGTCGCAAGATGATAGGGGCAGGGCTACTATGCGCAGGAGGAAGTTGTCACCATCTTCGTTCCGACATGGATGTTGCAGACAGAACCCATGTGTGTGTTCAGCATTCGCAGAATATATAGCGTACAGACTTCAGTATCAAACATGGGGAACAGACTTTTGTATTAAAAAGTCTGCTCGATACAATTTTTCCTATCCAGGGCTGTTTGCTGACGTTCTGTCCGAAACATGCGTGCGCAAACGTTCACTGTTCAATGATACACATTTTCCTCTATAGACGGCATTCATGCGACGATGAATTTAACTCGCTGTTAAAAATTGAATCGCTACACGATCCACTTCTGGCGGATTCGGAATCGCCATCATATTTATTCAGTGCTGCCCGTACGACCAAACGACGCTAGCCACTGCATCTTCTACTGGGGTGCGATCTATATAGTTGCCTCATTCCCCATCCCCAACATTGCTGATTGAAACGCGCAGCAGAGCGAGTATATGGAACCGGACTGGTTTTATCATGCCTCGTAATTTTTGTCACTTCCACTTAATTCATTAAAAAGACAAAGAAACCCTGTTTTAACTGATAATTGATTCGAGAAATATTTGAATATGCCCTATTCACGTGGTTAAACTGCAAAAATTAAGCACCCATGTAATAGTAATAACTTGATCAGCACGCCACATAACACTGGTAAAGTGTGGTACAAATCTTGATAATCTCGTCCCTCCCATCTAGTTCCAAGTGTCTATTTTCATTTTAACGAAACCTGATACGAGATAAACGCACGTGTTTGTTGACCATAGCACTGACGTACTTCTCAACTTTGTAAATAGTTCATAAAATATCCGCTCAGCTTAACCTATGATTTAGCTTACCAATCAATAAAGCACTTATTTTAATTGTGTATAAACTGATGTGAGTGATGTCCACTTGCAAGGATTATAGCAACGATTTTACTACATGTTAAGTGCGTAAAATTGCATTATCTCATGTAACTTGGAAATTTGCTAAAAATACGATGCCTCTATTTGTTGCAGTATTTCACATGCAGTTTGTTTTCCTGACGTCAGCTGCAGAGCCCGGAATTTCAGGCATTTATTTTGGTTAAAATAGGCAGGCAAAAAGGCACCTAAATATTAAAAATAGGCATTAATATTACTAAGATAAAATTGAAAACAGTAATATTACTCATTAATGCAAATAGATGTTTAAAATACTTAATACTATTATCACACAGTTAAAAGTACTTAATCTTACTTTTCTTGGTTACAAGCAAAAACACTTTTTGTTTGTTTTTTCAAGATATCTGTCATAGCCGCTTGTCAGAGAGAACTTTTATCTTTGTGGAAAACGAATGTCTACGTGCACCGAAGTAATTGGAGCATATTTAAAACAAGCTATTTCGGAAAGACTCCTACCAGTTACAATAGAACATTCACTTTCAGAACATCACGGAAATGTTGATCAGGACAAAGTAAGGTAGCTTTGAATAGCCCTGGAGAATGCGCAATGGTTTCTTGTAGAGTTCAATTTTGTTTATGCGTTTATAGGGCATCAAGTTAGTATCTCACTTTTGTGCTGAACACATTGTAGAAACGGTTATAGCACAGCTGTACCGCTCTCATTTTTCTTGCTTGCAATTGTATGTTACATTTATGCAGCTGAGAAACTAACCCCGTCACAAATTCATTAGAATTTACTAGTAATGTTTCGAGCAAACCGATAAAGATTATTCGCCAGAACTATTCAGAACTACAGTACTTCCCTCATGCTCTCTAGTTCGTGGTATTAATATGCCCGAGGTAATCGTGCGCTCCAGCTTCAGTAATGTAGATTATGCTATTTAAAGAGCTTAAGTGAAAATTAGTTGTGAAATTTTTCTGCGATTATTCACGCACGTTAAAAACACACTCAATATATTGAAGAAAAAAAGTTATAAAAATTAAATGAATGTTCACCTCACAAAAATATCTCTTGAGAATCTTGTTATATGTTTATTTCTTTTCAAGCAGTTCAAAACTTTCTCCTCGGTCCAAAACAGGCCGAAAAAAAAAAGTGTTTTAAACCTTAAAATTGCAAACAAGTCAAAATAGGAAAGAAAAAGAAGGGGGGGGGGGAAAGCTGACCCTACCAACCACAAGTGCATGGAAACGTTTATTTCTCTCTGACGCATATACATTCACGCAGATAGAAATGACATTTTGTCTAACTTCGGGCTCTGGTTATAAATATGCACTGTTCGTCTTTTTGTCAATGACTTCTTTTAACACAAGTAATTACTTCTAATGTATAGAGAGAGTAATTTAACGTTTCACTATCTGCGCTGTTTTAAGGCACCTTAATATACTGAGCGAAACGTTAATGTTAGTACGGGGGTAGGTCCATAAGTTTCCGGCTTCTCCGATAAGGATTGTCGCCATCACAAAACCCTTATCTGGTGTCATACATTAATCTGTTAAGTAAATAATTGCAACTGTAACTTCTGCTCCGCTGTGTTCAGTTCAAACATAGTTGAATAAAGAAGGCTATGTGTTGAAGATTGTGATATGTTCAAAATGGAGTAACGGGCTGTTATTAAGTTCTTCACAAAAGAAGGACTTACTCCAAATGAAATTAAGGTTTTACGGTGTATATGAGGAAGCATCCCCCTCATATTCTACCGTAAAAGAATGGGCCACACTTTTTCGAATGAGTTGAGAAAGCATTGAAGACGAAGCGCATGCAGGTCGGCCCTTGGAGATGCTCACTCCTGAAAACATCGCTCGCTCTTGTGGAAGGAGAAATTATGGAAGACCGGCGGTTCAAAGTTACAGAAATAGCAAAGTTGGGCCTTTCTAAAACAACAGTCCTTCGAATTATATGAATAAGATTAGTGCAAGGTGGGTGCCTAGACTTCTTTCCTCAGTCCAAAAGCAGCAACGAGTCATCTGTTGTGAGGCATTTTTGGAGCTCTGCCGTGGCAACGAAAGAGAGAGGGAAGTTCTGCAATCAATTGTTAAAGGGGATGAAACTATGGTCCTCTACTATGATCCCATGTCAAAAATAGAATCAATGGAGTGGCATAAACCTGACGAAGCACCGCCTTTAAAGGCCAAGGTCACTCAGTCAACCAAGACGATCATGGCCAGTGAAGGAATACTCTTCATTGACTTCAAGTAGAGGAACACCACAGTAAATGGGGAGTACTATGCTGATCTACTACACACACTACGTGCTTCCATCAAAGAGAAAAGGCGAGGAAAGCTGGGTGGTGGGCACACAACTCCTGTTGCAAAGGAAGCTGTGAAGAAATGTGGCTTCAAGGAGATCGACCATCCACCCTACAGCCTAGATCTAGCTCCCAGTGACTCTTTCCTTTTTTTCAAAACTCAAGGAGAACCTTCGAGGAAGGAAATGTAAGTGTGACGAAGAAATGATGGATGCTGTTTATGCCCATTTTGCTGACGAGACTTCTATTTTGGGGAGGGGGATTGAAATGTTAATTCAAAGATGTAAGAAGTTATTGCGGTAAAGGGTAACTATATTGAAAAGTGAAATATAGTTTTTATCTTTATCATATCCAGAAAATGGTTAGGGAACTTATGGCCCTACCTTCGTATGTCCTATTTTGTATGTCCATTAAGGCAAATAAACACTTACGAATTTTGCTTTTGATTTATATTAATAGTCTAACGAGATATTCGGTTCCAGTGCATTTTTATTTTTCCAGTGAATGACAATAATTTTTTCCCCTCCCTGTATGTGTATTAATTTGGATATTAGCATGTGTACGTATCACTTTGTAAGTAATAAAATAACAGAGTAGTCTGCTCATAATTTCGTCTTTAGCCATGCGTTTGAAAGCACTTCGATGCGATGGTAACCGTTTGGAACATTCAAGGGTTTGGCATACGACGCAGCATATTCGGTAATGTACCAGCATATTCGAGTTTTATCACCGACGTTGTTAAGTGTGCATGTTTAGTGTGGCCAGTAGTTACCGGTCATTGACCTTTACATGTTCGCTTTAGCTTTAGTATTTGAATTTCTGATCAGAGAAATTCATGTAAAGATGGAACTGGAATTATTGATACTGATAGAAGAGCAGATACGTATCAAATGGCTTTAGAAATGGGCAAACGAGCTGATACTGCAAGAACCTACACGCAATGCTACGTCACGCCAGTGAGTCATTATCACATGACAGTACTGGCTTCCCATGCCGGAACTAACAGACCAAGTAGGCGAGGAAAACGCCAAGATGCTTTGAAAATACGGTCAAGAATGCTGTGTTTTCTACATAATGTAACTGGGGGCAGGTTTTCAGTGATCAGAAAATATAAATGCACCATTTTCTTCTTCTGTACATCCAAGACCAATGTTATAATTTGCTTTAGAATAAAAGACGATTTAGGCAATATCTAGATAACGTGTTTTCAGTTTTACCTTTTTTGAGTATCGCTGTGCAGTGCCTGCCCATGTTTCTCGGTTCTTTTCCATTCTCATGTCTCATATCAACAATTATGTAACAGTGCGTGTTGTAAATGAACACACAGACAAAATAGTCATCTGTGCATCAGATGATTCCCCCCTCTTAAGTGCAAGATTTCTTAGTTTCTTCAGTTATCGCAATGTTCCTGTGCCACATTCTATCCCTGTTAAGGCAGTAATGTAAGAAAGTAATTAAGCAATATGCACTGGACAAACTTGTAGCTGGGTATGGACATGTAGTGTTATTGCCTTCCTGCTTACCACTTCAATCTTATATAACTAATTTGGGCTCTTGTGAGGTCATGCATAGGAAAATAGTGTATGTAAACTTCTTCACGAAGGGGCTCAACCCAGTGACTCGGGTTTATTGCTGTCCTGTGTCCAGTATATCATATGAATGTAAAACGCAACTATTCACACCGTCACGGGTGGCCGAGGTCGTTTTGTGAACATGTCTGCGGTTCCATTCTAACCAGGACCGTTGTCCCCCCTTTTTTTCCCCGTGGCAAATGCCGGTGAGGTACTCTACACTTAGGCCTGAACGCTTCTTAAAAAAGATCCTGTCCTAATTTATCATCTCATGTATCATCAACGTCCACCGCTTTGATGCCTCAACAGTAAAAACGGGCCTTAAACACTGATTAAAAATATACATACACGATGCACAGAATCACTAATGCATACACGATGACACGCAGCCTTGAGAGGTTTACTGCGCAGTTGGGAAATTATGAGTTTAATGACCAGAGTCCGGAAGTTTGACAAAATGCCTTTTCTATCTGGGGGATATATTTTAAGAGTCAGATAGAAATGAGTATGTTAACGTACATTTGGGGTTGGTAGGGCCGATTTTTATTTTGCCAGAACGCACAGTTACCTTGGGTATACAAATACCAGGAAATAGAGAAGACGAGGAAAGTACTGTAGTTTTGAATGTCCTGGCGAATAACCTTGTATCGATCTGCGCGAAACAATCCAAGGAAATTTGTAGTGGGTGTGACTTCTCAGGTGCATAAATGTAACACAATTGCAAGCGAGAAAAATGAGAGCTATGCAATTTTTGTTTTGTGTTTAAGGCCCGTTTTTATTGCTAAGGCTTTTTTCTTTTGATTTGTTTATTTACATAAATAACATCACAGGTCATCAGCGTCCCATTCAATTCAGGGCGTGAAACGGCCGACAAATTTTGCTCAGAGGCCTCTTTTTTCAGGCTTGAGGTTTTTTTTTTTTCGTGCCGTAAATCTACGACATGGGACTCACGGCTTTATTTCCCTTCCGAAGGAAGCCATACTTAGGATTTTTATGCCCGAAAAAATCTATCGGTTCTGGCCGTGTGTGAACCCGCGATCTTGGGTTTAGAAGGCAAGTATGGTTACCGCTACATCTCCAGGAACGTTACTGAGGCAGGTAGACACTGATGATACATAAGATGAAATGATAAACTGGGAAGGGATAATTTTTTTTTTTTTTTTTTGAAAGGAAGGAAACGTTCAGGTGTAAGTTTAATATCTCCCCGACATTTGCCATCTATGGGGACTGAGGAAAATCTGTAAAAATCTGCAGTTAGGGAAGATGGTTCTGGTGATAATCAAACTCCGTTCACGAGTCCGCTCCTTAACGATCTCGGCCACCCTTGACCGTGCAATAAACTGTGCCTACAATGTGTTCAGTACGAAAGTAAGAGAGATACTAACCTGATACCCTATAAACGCATAAATAGAAATAAACTCGACCACCAGAAACCATTGAAAAATGCGCTCTTTTGCTCATTCACCAGGACTATTCAAAACTACCCTACTTTGTCTTGATCAACATTTGCATGAAGTTCTGAAAGGTAGCTGGTATGAGTCCTTCCGAAACAGCTAGCTTTAAATATGATCCAATCACTTCGGTGCAAGTAGAACATCTTTTTCCATGAAGATAAATGTTCTCTCCAATGAGCGGCTGACTGTGACAGTTGACAGTTTTGTTCTTTGAAAAAACATCGTGTTGTTGCTAGAAAAAAAAAACTTAAATAACTTTAATTATGTGATAAGAAATTTATTCAATATGTTAAATATGTATTTATTGTGATATTACTCTGTGTTCTCTTTTAATAAATTAATTATATTACTGCCTATTTTAAGTGCTTTTTTTGCGTACATATTTGACCAGAGTAAATGCCCGAACTTTCAGCCTCTGGTAATGATGAATAAGATTGTAAAAGAAAATAATTGTAATTTATATTAATTACATTGCAAAATTTTATGTGACATACCTTTTACTAGCAATTTCAATCGTTTCTCTGTGCTTTTGTCTCTACATGCACCCAAATGCTAATAAACGTGACAATGGTGCTCTACCACATTCAGTTTATCGTTGCACAGGTGCTTGCCAACTGGCCTGGGCATTTACAAAGGTTTTCTGCCATATACAAATTTAGTGAAAGTTTTTTTAGCAGTATTTGCTCAGGAAAACAGTGTTAACACGTCTACAACAGTGTTAGCAGAGATGAAATTTGGAAGTAAGAACAAATAATTGACTTATCAATTAGGCATCATAAGATATTCTTAATAATATGAGAAATAGGAAATATAGTTTCTGCTCAACCTTATATACGGAGGTAACAGTGTCAACACTGGAAAAATACGAAGTACCTATTGACAGCATGGTATTTAGACGAAAGCGACAACAGGAAACTCATGGAATGGGGCAAGGTTAAGTTTGTCCCGCAAGATACATTATTGTCGAAACTGTACGGGTCAAAATAAAAAAAAATATTTTGGCGACTCTCTGTGAAATAGTTTTAAAAACATTTAATTGATTTTTCTTGTAAAACTCCTCGCTTTCACGTCTGCGGATAGGGGTTTCAACAACTGAGAAGTGAGGTGAGAGATTGCGCAATAATGGAAACCTTTGATTTAATCAAATCAAAAAACTCCGCATTCATTTTCAATAGTTCTCCACCATTAGAGACCCATTACGAAGTCGTGTACAGCATTGCATGGGTCCAGCCATGAAATCATTATCCTCCTGTATAATAAACGGATTTATCTGGCTAAAAGACTGACCTCCTTCTGCACGATTGATTACAAAATACCGAGTAAATGGCTTCTCGGTTACTTCTTTTTCATGTACTCGTTTACTTTTTATTTGTATATAATTGTCGTTTACCATAGCGATTTTATCCTCCAACATTGCAACCCTCTCCGATGGCAGGCTGCTTCCTGGGCACCAACCCGGCTTAGGTAGCCTGTCCTGGCTTGAACAAGGTCACCTCAGGGTCTACCCTCCAGTTGAAAGATAAAGGGACCCAATCGCGTATAGGAAGTTTACAACTCTTGCAGTGGCCCCTCCCCAGGCCTGGCTTTTACCAGGGAATACGTTCCTGTCCTGCATGATAAGTGCTGGAAGTCACGCCATTACCCAGACACTTTTTACCGCGTCAAACGCGGAGGCATCAATCAGACAAAGAACAGGTAAGTAGGACGAATAAAAATTAAAATAGAGGCGAAATAAAATGGGTCAAAACACGCTGAGCGTGGACCTGTGGGAGCAGCTCGGGTGCCTCCGGGTCGCTATGCCCGTATCCAAAAGTGGGTCCCTGAGAAGGAAAATCGCAGGATGTGACAGGATAGTATTTAAAGTATGACATAATTGTCAATTTTTTATGGATTAAATTTAATGTCACGTCCTTCTAACACCTTTTTCATTTATTTTAGTTGTCTAACTCTGGATTGTTCTCGAGAACAGTTCAGTTTCTTCACAACTATGATCCTCTTATCTTTGTTGAAGTTGACCGTAATTTCCTATATCAACCCCAAAGCTTCTGAAAGAGGCAAGTTACTCTGTCATTGCAGGCAGAAGACCAAAATGAGCTCTTATATAGACTAGGCTTTCCACCCCCCCCCCCCGTTGTGACACAAATACCATTAAAGGTCCAAAGCTTCTATGACCCCCCCCCCCCAAAAAAAAAAAGAAACAGCATTTTTGACAACTATTTTTTTTTATATCCGTTTAATTTAGATTCAGTTATTTTTGCAGGAAATGAAATCACTTTACAATTCTGACAATTTTTTTAATAACTGCAGCATAGGTGGACATAGACAATAATGTTACCTTTATAATATTGTCAATATGTTGCTCATAAAAGTTCAGCTTTTTATCATGATCACCAACTTGTGACGAAGAGGCACATCTGAAAAGCTTTTGCTTCTTATGCCTCGAGGAAAGTTTATTAGGATATAATCTTAGTATTTATTGTGCCACTCTATGCAAGACATGCCAGACATGTAATGTGGATCAAGTTTGGAAAAACCTCCCTTAACCCCCCCTTTTTTTCCCCCATTTTGATCATAGTAACACTTTCCCTTCAGGGGAGCGATCTAGCCAAATGAATATAAATGAACATGATCCAAATAACATTGTTGTTTTATATGTACACTTACTCAAAGAATGACCACATTCTTGGATGACTAAGGCCTCTGTAGACAATGAAGGATTTCACAGGGAGAGGTTAAAAGAAGACACGATTACTCCCTACAGCAAGCCTACAGGTAGTTTGAAGCTGTAGCCTAAAGGCTTAACATTACTCAAATGGAATGTGATATTGGAAATTATGCAAGTACGAATCTCACATCTTGGGTCTCATATTTTGTATGCATTTTTTCAATTCTCTCTGTTTTTATGAACAGAATAATTTGTTCAAAATTAAAATTAAGTATAATTTTAAAATAAATACATTTTTTTCCAAAGCTAATATAATAAACTTATTCAATACACTTATAACACTTTTGTCACAATATTGAAATGACACAGTTAGGCTTGGTTCTGTACTACGAATGGTGTTATTTCTTTTATTCTACTCTTCAGCAAGTCACTCAGCCCATGTTCTAGGGCACACTACTACCCCTCTGAACTAAAGGGTACTATTTCGATTCTCAGGACTGCTTGCTGTTAGCACGTTTTCTTTTATTAAGATATGGCTGCCATGGTGGACAGAGGTACCGCTGTAATAGCTTTGATTAACGCGGGATTTTCGCCAACCGAGGCTGCTTGTTGACATGGCTTACAACTGGTAGGTGTTGGGTAAGACAGACAGCAACGTAACACAGTACGCACAAGATTTTGACGAACGTCTTCGGGCAGAGGTAGAATCTGCCGATCAATTGAAGGCAGCTTGTCACTTTCCTTACAGACAGGAAGGAATCGCTGTAGAGAGTTGGTGTATGCAAATACTTAACCCTGGACGTCGATGCAAGCGAAGTTGTGGCGTTATGTAATGGACTAATGCGCGTATACCGACCACATGATCTGGACACCTTGAACAAATACGTAGAAGGTTACAATTTTTTAACTCTCGCGACTTTTTTGAATTCGTTTTAGTCCATCTGCCAGAGAAAGGTATTCCGATGATGTGTTGCCACTTGATAACCATAACGACAAGACTAAGGATAGTTCAGCGTTGGTTTGATGGACTGATACCTTACTCTCCCAAATCATGTGATCTGTACGCTGTTGAAAACATTTGGGCAAAAATAAAGGAGAATCTTCAAAATTCTTGTTTCCCACCTCCCAGGACGTCTGTCGATCAAGGCGCTTTTAAGGTTACAGTGGTTTTATGGCAATGTGTTTATACATTTTAAAGCTACAAGCATTAAAAACTTCCTCTAATATTTAAAAAGTAACCCTATACTGAGTTGCTGGTCATGTAAATTACAAAATATTAAAAAATAAAAATGTAGCAGTTTTGCGAAATTCGAACCCACATTACCTCATTCGTATTAGTATCAAGTAATGGCTTAAACCGCTCAGACGCTTGAGGTTGGAACGTCAAAGCTGTTCTTTTCCATATTAGAAAACAGTTGCTGCCTATTCCGGTTAATCAATGAATTTCTGATTTAATGAAGAAAGTTGTGAACTTCTACGGTTTACATGAAGAAACAAATGTATCATTGGAGGTTTAATGGTTTCAATACATCACAATCACATTATGTACTGTCCTGTAACAACATCGCCTGTCCGGTACTTCGGTTATGTTCGAAAGCACGAAGTGGTCTTAACTTTCGACAGGCGGACATTAATTATTTCAGTAAGTGTACTAAGCAAGATGAAATTATCCGAAAGTGGTTAACACAAAATATTTTATTATTTTTGTATTAACTCACTAGTGCACTTTTTCACAAAGCGCAAAATTGTATTTAGTTGTTTACACGCTATGAGATGTGTCTCTGCGAATCTCGATGCACCGCACCAGTGCAATTTGAAACATATCCCTCCTCAGCATCATATATTCCGTCTATTCCTATTGGGTCATCTGCAACATCTTCCCTTTCTTTTTGAGGAAAAACGATAAAAATAATTGCCATAACAAGCATTAACAGACACGTGGGACACAAAGATGAGCCAAGAAATACTCTACGTTTTTTTTTTTTTTTTTTTTTTTTTTAAATTTTAATAGCCAAGTAGAACAAATCTTACAAATATTTATAAAGTCATTAGTTCTGTTACGTAGTTTCTCCTTAAAGTTAGTTATCTGGTTACGCGTGTTTTTAAAAGAGTTCTCCAATCCAGCGAGCTCCAGTGCAAGTTCATTGCATTAATGCCCTTGCATGGAAAAATGCATTTTTTAAATCAGAATTCCCCATGTTCGTAATGATCCAAGTCTTGAGATTTTTCTTTCTACTCTCGTCGTTTGTTTAAAGTTTATTAGCTGTTAAGTGTTTCTCCAGCTGAAACTTCTTGTTGCATGGCCCATTAAAATTATATTGACGAATAAGTAAAGTTTAATCTATACTAGCTCATCCTTAAATAATATAAGGTGAAATTATAGAATTATATAAAACAAATAAAAGAATTCTTACTATTTTTCACAAACCGTGCAAAATGTTTTTCATCTGTAGTAAGATTTGTCTGAAGAGTTATTCACCATTTTTTTTTTAACTAAGCGATATTTTTGCCTTGGTAATTGAGAATGTGCCTCCAAGTGGACACAAAAACATTTCTCTAAAACTGTCACCGTACAAAACACTTTACTTGTTTCTTTCGAAAATGTTCACTAGCTTCTAATTCGTCTTACTGCTTCAGCGCTAAGGAATGAACAATGAAAAGGGAAGAGCAGCATCTTGGCGCGTAGCAAGCCGAGCCCAGGGCTTCCAACCTCAAAGGGACTGGTCAAACCAAGTCAAGGTCAGAATAAATCGAACATGTAAACAAAACCCACGTCGGGAAGCAAGCGTTGCTTAAAAATTATACAAAAGAAGTGCAAAACTTAGAAATCATGACAGTTTCGTGAAAAACAAAAACATGCAATTGGTTTATTTTCGGGCTTATAAAATCTCAGGTCATTAGCATCCCATTCAATTCAGGGAGTGAGACGGACGATAAATTGCTTAGACACCTCTTTTTCAGGGTTGAAATTACGTAAATCTACGACACGGGATCTGCGGCTTTATTCCCCTTCCCCTACTTTTAACTTTTTACGCCCGAAAAATCCATCAACTCTGACCGGGACTGAACCCGCGATTTTGGGTCTACGAAGCAAGTATGGTTACACTACACCACCAGGACCGACAAACCCAAAGGTTTTAAAATATGCCGGTTCAGCAAAAACATGCAATTGGGTGAATATCTTAAGTTTACCTATAACTTTATTATGAAGTTAGTTTGCTTCCTAAAGCAATCTTAACACTTATTCGTCAAATTAATTCAATTCCAAGCTCCAGCAATGAATACATAATCTGAGAACTGAAACAAGGCGGGTCTACAGCTTTCAAGCTAATTTACTTTACGAATTAATTTTCGTCGCGAACAGAAACTTAGAATAGAACAAATCTCACAGCACAAAGCGCCATACTTTTGCAAAATCTCTACTGGCAAGCCAATAACGAAAAACTAGCTACACGTGGAAAAGTAAGTAAATGCTGACATCACGGCTGTACGTGTAACGTTAAATCATACACCGACGATAACGAAGGAAAAGGTGGAAATAGTGTATTACAGGATTTATTGCTTCCTAACCATTTATTCATTAACCAAAAAGTTGTTAAAGCACATTTTGTTTGAAGTAGTTCGATGGAAAGAGCCGTGACACACAACATTGCGCAATTGATCACATTACAACCCGACAGTGCCCAATTTACGAGAGCCGGGATGGTAATTGGTTAGCCGAGCAATGGAAAAACTGATTTTATGCGTCTTTCATTTTTCAACATAGTCTCCCGCAATTAGAATACATTTGATCTAACAATTTTCCAATGTCACGATTCATCACGAAAGTTGCTTTCCTCGAGGTCTGCAAAATAAGTATCCAGGGAGTATCGATTTTATTCTCAATTGAAAATCTCATCCGAGAAAGTTTGGAGCCTCGAAAATGAATGGAAGCCTGAGGGTGCCAAATCCGGTTAATAATGTGGGTGCGGTAGTAAGTCTTACTTAAAATAATTTATCTTAGCCATTGTAGTAACTCCGGTGTATGGCGTACATTATCCTGGTGGGAAATTATTTTTTTACATGCTAAACTTGGATATTTTGTTGGAACTATTCCGGAATATAAGTGTAATATGCACCATTTATAGTTTGCCCCTTTGGAAGATAATCTATTATCAGAATCCCATTTGCATCCCAGAAAGCTGATGTCATGACTTAGCCGTCATCGCATTCTTTGGAGCTGGGCAACCGGGTTCTGTCGACTGTTTGTATTGCAATTTTGGTTTTGGAGTTAGTAATGAATCTCAGGTTTCATCATTAGCGATAAATTGACACGGAAAATCTTTTCGAAGGCTTACACTTGTAGCGTTTTTTGATCGGGAGGTAAGCAGTCGCGATACCAATCTTGCGATTTTTCGTGCCTTTGAGTTGTTTACCATAGTGGCTGTTTCGCTTAATTTCTGTCTGTCAGCAGTATATAATGGATTTTAATAATGTCCAGAGCTGTGTTCATCTTGTGTGCTCTTTCGGCCGCGCTTTAAACCAGTCACCCGATGTTTTACAGTCGCATATGACTGTAAAATAGTTCCCCAGTACACTTTTCATCTCTTCAAGCATTTTTTCACCCTTCAAGCCTTTTAAATTAAAAAAAAAAATAATAATTACAGCGCGATGTTCAATATTGTCCATTTTTTAACGTACAGGAAATGAGTTTCCTTTCTTTAAGATCGAAGTTTCTAACAGTGACATTTTTTATTACCTATTACTGTCGCGTTGCAAAGGCTAATTATTTTTCTGCCTAGTGTCTTCCATTTGACGCTTAAACAGGAAAATGCCGAAATTACTGCTCCTTAAAGAGGGTGTTAATGAACTACATTGCAATAATTACAGAGATTGTAAAAGTAACTTAACATAAGCACTTTGAGGTAAGGAATCTTATGACCCGTCTATGAGTATGATGTTACGTTTGTTAAGGATCAATAGACCACTGATTTGAGCTTCCATTCCAAATGATACCACACACTAACGATGGATTTCTCTTTGGAGCGGTCAGTAATACAGGCGTTAAGAGGGCCATTCTTTGAAAAATATTAAAAATGGTCAAAATAGTTCCCCCCCCATAGTAATGAAGTTAAATTTCTTTTGAATTCATGTTGCGAAGCTCTCTTGTCCTACTTTCACTTTAAAGACCTGTTACATGATTATTTTGTATGGTGCTACACGTGGGTAAACCTACCTGAAATATATGGTCATTTATTTCAAAACTGCTTTTTCTTGCATGTATGGAATTGGTACTTGCGGTGCTCAATTTCCAAATTTACATGTATTAAAAAGAAAATTTAAATTAATAAAGAAAAATATGTATTTATTCAAATAATTTTCCATTTATATTTACATTTTCCATGAAATGCCACCAAGTAAGAGTGAAGAATTTTTTCTACAAACTTTTCACTCATATAAAAATATAGCTTGTCTCTTGTCTGTTTGGAACACAAATGCGCTAGAAATCACAATTTTTTTTCCCCAGGAAATATTTGATGGATTTGTCTGAAATTGCAGGGGTTATTATATGTAATTAAGTATGGTATAAAAATGCAGTGAATTGGTCAAGAAATGGTTTCTCAGGTCGGTCTCTTGAATCCTCGAAGAGAGGTACTTGTATTTCTTACGTTAGAGATAGCAGGCAATGAATCTTCTCACGGCAATCAAATGAATGAATCCCCCCCTCCATACATTCTAGCAAGGTCATCTTTGATTGCACAAAAATAGTTAAACCGTACAAATATTATTAACACGTTACCTGATAAACAGATCTCGGAAGTTCAGGTATTTATTTTGGTTAAAACAAGCAGGAAAAATTCACTTAAAATACCGAAAACGCAGTAATATAATTAAATTATGCATATATTAAAGGTGAAAACAGAATAATATCACATTATTAATGAAAATAGGTTTTTAAGATACTTGATAATTTCTTTATCACATAATTAAAGTACTTAAGCTTACTTTTCTTGGTTACAAGCAACAATAAGATGTTTTTTCAAGATATCAACTGTCATAGTCAGCCACTTGTCAGAGAGAACATTTTTTTATCATGGAAAAGGAACGTTTTACTTCCACTGAAGTGTTTGGAGCAGTTAAAAGAAGCTATTTCGGAAGGGCTCATACCAGTTACAACAGAACATTCGCCTTTCAGAACATCATTGAAATGTTGATCAAGACAAACTATAGTAGTTTTGAATAGTCCAGGCGAATAAACAAAAGATGCGCATTGGTTTTTGGTCGAGAGTTCATTTTCTGTTTATGCATTTTTGGGGGATTCAGGTTAGTATCTCTCTTATTTCCGTACTGAACAATTGTAAAGATGGTTTATTGCACAGCTGTACCGCTCTCATCTTTCTTGCTTGCAATGCTTTGTTACCTTTATGCAGCTGAGAAGTTGCCCCTACCACAAATTTCCTACAATTGTCTCGCGCAGATCTATACAAAGTCATTTGCCAGGACTATTCAAAACTATAGTACTCTCATTCTATTTATTTCCTGATATTCGTATGCCCGAGGTAACCGTGCGTTCCTTTCACTAAAGAACTTTCTGCTATTTAAAGAGCTTAAGTAAATGGATTGAGAAGAAAATTTTTGGCTGCTTGGAAAGAAACAAATGATTCTTGATAGATATTTTTGTGAGGTGACCAGGTCATTTAATTTTCATAACTTTTTTCGCTTCGATATGCTGAAATTCTTAATGTGCTTTTTCAAAGGCGTAAATAATTGCAGAAAAAATCCCAAACTATCCAAAACAGGCAATACATTTTTTTAAACCTTAAAATATGCAACACAAGCCAAAACGGACAAAAAATCAAAATAACTGGCTCTACCGACCGCAAATGTACGGAAACATGCCAATTTCTATCTGACTCTTAAACATGTTCCCAAGATAGAAAATGCATTTTGCCTAACTTCCGGTCTCTGGTTATCAAATTACAAGAACCAAGGATGTGATGGGATACCCATAGATATCGCTCTGCACTTCACTAACATACAAATAAAATGTCACAGTGAATGAAATTTTCTCGACAGTTCACCAAGAACATAAGTTATCGCCAGCTTTTAAGCAATTGTTTCACAAAATATCATGACTTTAGCATATCTGCTGCATATATTTTACACATGAAAGTTTTGTTTTCCTGTCGACATTTCTTGGGCATATGTTGCACCTCTTTTGTTTCTTCTGTGGGGGTTCTTCATCGTTAATTTCTGGCTCTGCTGCACTGGTAAATATGTTTCTCAATTAGTAGTCTAGGTTGTGTGGTGGTGGTTTAGAGTCCGGATTCTTATGTAATTATATATATTAACTTGGATAAATCTATCTGAAAACTTAAAACGTTGAGCAATTAGGCTAGTAGGAAATTATTTTGAACTTCAGTACAACATATTTCTAACAGTACTAAATGTGTTTAAGGTAATCACATATTTTTACATTCATGCCAAATGCTGTGAAATTAAATGCAGTGAATTGTAGGAAATTATAAGATATTACAATTTTGAACATTATGGGATACAAATTTCAACTTTCAGAATGGGTCAACCGCTCAAGTTTAATCTTCAACTACTTAACCGCCCATCCTGCATTTAACGGTGGAAATACCTTGCTAATTGAAAAATCTCGTTGCATAATGAGCTCGTCACTCTACGGCCTGAAGGCAGCTTAACTTTTATCCTTGCCTTCTGTTAGCTGTGCTCATAATAAACTGGAAATGAGTGTATTTAAAAGTATTTAATTGAAATTGAGTAGGAAGGTTTTAAAATATTCGGGTGAATATTTCATTGCTACAATTCATACATATATACTGCGATATTATTTCCTTTTTATTTTTCCTCTCTATACCAATTGTAATTTTATGATTTCTGACTTAATTCTAACGGAATGTTAGTGAAAATGTTATAGTTCAGCTTCTCTTAAAACTGGAACTACAGAAACATGAATTAGAGGCACATAATAAGCAAGAAGTGGCGTGGGATATTTCCTGCACTCCCAGCATTTTTCTAGGAATATGCAGTCTGCACTCTTGTGCTTATACAGAAAACAATGCAGGGAAATGTGAGGTGATTGATGTTGTAGAACTTGCAAGTAAAAGTGGACGGGTGTAAAATTCGTCGCGTCATCTCAAGGATGCTATCCAGTTCGAGCCACTTTATTATTTATTTTTTACTTTATGTATGAAAATATTTAGTCGTAAAATTGCAGGATAGACCACACAGTCAGGTGAATATCTCCGGCTAGAGAAGGAAAACACGATAAATCAGTTACCATTGTTCAATGCTGTACTTACACTAGAAGCTGCACTGGCTCTGCAGTCGCGTTGCAGATGACAGGAGCACTCATCGAGCTGCTGTTAGGCAACCTGTAAGAGCGACGTTTAGTACAGTTGCGTTTTAGCCGTATAGACGTGTTTTTACTGTGCCAGTTTCGTGTGCCGCCTATAGCAGCTCTGAAAGATTATATATATAGCTACGCGACGATTTTATATTAGGGACAATGGTTAGAGACACCTGATATCGATGTAGTGCCATCAGTATTCCACTTTCCTGCCTGTTTGCAAAAATATGTGTATTAATAAAATACAATACAAATGTCTTAACTTCTATATAACCCTTACTCCAACACATTACTCCATTTTCCTTTTTGCAAAGTGTATTTTGAGAAGACAGGTTTGTAATATGTTTACCACTAGTAAAACGAGAGAGTGGGATATTTAGGAGCTGTATGTATGTACAGTGTTATCGGTGATGCTTTCCCGCGCGGCACGGCGTTTTTTCTATGAGCGAGCCCCCACTGGTTTGCCGCGCCAAGGAGGGGATAGCAGGCCTGCTTGCTTACTTGTTGATCCCGTTAACTGTCGAATCGTAGCGCAGCTGTTCACACGCGGGTGTTGTGTTCGTTTCTTAATTCGACAGTATACATAACGTGAATTATGCCTCGTGTGTTTACAATAGCCACGCGTGTCTCTATGTACGATTCATGCAAATTGTGAAAGGATAATATAACAATTAATTTTGCATTCATTTGACTCTGTTACTTAAATTCTATATTAACCCATTTTTTCCCCCACAGAATTAACCGACAAGGAGCTTGATAATGCATTTTTTCCACAAGGACTCTGTCACTGCTCACACTGGAATAATTCCTTGAGAGCAATTGACAATGTGTTTCCACAAGACGGAGTTATTAGTAGGGATTTGTGGCCCTCTCGGTCCCCCGATTTAACAGCCTGCGATTATCATCTCCCGGGTAAATTAAAAAATGCCGTGTACAAGACAAACCCGCACACCATACAAGAACACAATTGTCGGGATTTTCTCAAAAGAACTACAGCGAGTAATGAATAATTTCGTAAAAAGCTGCTAAAAACGTATGAAGAATGAAGGCGAGCAGTTTCAGCACCTTATTTGATAATTTGGTAAGAAACGGGCCTATTAAATTGCTTGGTGCGTTGTATGGTGGATTTATTTTGAGTTTTACCATCCCACTAATCACCTAGGCTAACCGGCTAACGAGCTCGCCCATAGGCAAAACAATACGGGGAAACCAGAACTGATCGCACGGTATATGTATGCATGCATGTTTGTGTGAAATAGTTTATACAGGATGAAATTCATATTGCACGTAAGCAGGTTCCTATATCATTAGCTAATTGCTTTTAATAGTTATTTAATTCGGAAATGTAATTGTTAGATTAGGCCTACTGTATACTATATCTAAATTTTTTTTACATAATATAACTACAGTATGCTGCATTGATAAATAAAACATGCATATAACATTTTCTATTATCGGCAGGTTTTTATTAAACATTTATGTATGAATTACGCAGAAATTTCGTGTGTATGACGTACGAATTTGTACGTATTATTCCAGGATTTCTCCACCATGCCAAACTTGCAGCTCCCACTCGTTCAATTTGCAGTGCGGAAGGTGCGAACATTGCACAAATGCAACCTCTAGTGTAGGCTGTACTGTGATTATCTAATTTGTTTAAAATGTACATTTCTTCACTCGCGAGCAGGTTTGAACACATTTCCCTTTAGTACAGATAAATCAGAATCAAATGACAACTCCGTTATTTTTCTTCGTAGAGCATACATTTCCTAATCTCAAAATGCTTGTCTAAAATTCCTCTACAATCGGGGGGGGGGGGGGATGCAGTGTAGTTAAACACCCGGTATAAAATTTGGAGAAAATGAATTTAGAAATATTCATCATACCTCTTTATCGTTTTATAGCTTGTTTACCCTAATTTGTGGGTTTAAGCAGAACTCCGATTTTAATTGTATTTCCTAGTACTTGCGGACATTAACCTCGTAATTGCACGAAGCAGAAAGGTTCTGTAGAATGCGTTAAGACTCAAATACACGTGAGTTTGAGGAAAGCGACTAATATTCTTAAGAGGTACAGTTTTCCCCTTGTATTAAGGTTGCACTTTTCAAGGATACTCCAATACGGTAAGAGTACAGGGTTGGCCGGGATCCAGAACATTGGCGCGCCTTTCCACGTACTGCTTAGGAAGTCGCTACGAGGAAAATCCAGCTTTTCTATGACGTAATGTGACCAATCGCAGTGCAGCTTTTGTTAGCTCTATTTACATATTATAAACTTTCTTTATTTTTATTTCTAAATATATTTCGTAAAATGGTCAAATTTTCTATTAGACATGTAACTATTTAACCAGAGAAATTGATGCCTCCGAATATCTTTGGAGTGTTGGTCTAAGTCTTATTAAACTACAATGCAAATTCATTGTAGGGAAACAAAAGTAGATACGCTGCAATACAGGGAAAATAGTTTGGGAGTAGAATACAGTGAGAGTTATAGTTGAGCGCGTGATTAAGATTGAATTTACAGTGCATGATCAAACAATTGTGAACCATATGGTTTGATGTTGACCGTTATATGTAGACGATAAGTTGTTTTATGATCAAGAAATCTACACGATCGGCCGAGGTTGCTAAATCATGATCTCGTGTCCTTGGCTGAAGTTTTTCCCAGTACTCATCGTTTGCAAATGAAAAGAAAGGGGAAACTAGAATGATTTTACTTTTGTGCGACAAAATTATTTTATTTATAAACACACCAATTAAATTTTCCGTTTAGTATTAACTTTGAAAGATGTACAAAATGTTGTTTATTTTTCAAAGTGAGACAGATCACTTAACTGTAAGCTTGCTTTAATGTGGAATCTTGCCATTATGAACGACAGGAGTCCTGTTGAAGATGCTTTATATAACCTGAAAGTGAGTCATAATACATACGATGCAGCTCTTGATTTTTCCTTCGTGTCTCTAAATAGGTGTCATCCGTAGAATCACTCTAGGTTTTCACATTCCTAAAGATTTGGTGATAATTTTAGTGAGCTAATTGGTCTATGCATTTCTTCATGTTCCAGGAATCTCTCATAGAGCTAACAGAGAATAAGTTTAATGCGGAAGTGCCCAAAAATGAAAGATGCTCCCTTGGAATGCACATCTTGATAAGGGAATAAAATATGGAAGCGTTTCTGTAGTCTGAGAGCATCAGCTGGGTTAAAGGAATCTAATTAGCCATTGCATTTTATTGTTCAGGCATTGTTTCCACCTCAAGTGCTTGTGGATAAATCAAATTTACTTTTGTACTCGTAGACGAATCTTGTGCGCCGTTCACAGTTACCGACTCGAACCTCGCACGATATGCAGGGCGCCAGTTGGTCGGATCGATAGGTACCGTCCCCTCCTGCTTGACGCGGCACCCAATTGATTTCACTGCAACACGTGCGTCACTTCCTCCTACAGAACATGTGCTCTGTTTTGACAACACATGACACGTGGTGGTGTCAGAACGCGGATAGCAACAGCGTAAAGTTTCATTTATTAGGCTGAGGGCTGCAGATGAACAGCTTTAAAGTAAGCGAAGTGTTTGAACAGTTGTGCGAAATAATATGAAAGCAAACGTCACTCATACATTTACTGGGTTGAAAAAGATTGATTACTAACTTCGAGGTATGCCGCGAATGTACCAAAATGCTCTGCAATTTTTCGGAAGTTTGCGGTGAGGGTTGTGTTCACCAGATGATAGATTGCTAGCTTTGGTATTCATTTGAACTGAAGTAACATTTTGGCGAGATCGTCAAGAACTCCACTTTTCAGATGATACAAGTGAAATTTGAAAAGTTCTTGGAATGAAGCACAAAAGACAGCATATCTTTTTGAATTTTTTTTTTTTTTTTAATTTTACAACATAGTCTCCCTTCACACTAGTGCACTTTGTCCAGCGATGCTTCAAAGTATTTATCCCATTACGAAAATCACATTCCTCCAGGCCTACATAATAAACCTCCACTGATGATTTAAGGTCTTAATCGTCGAAAATTTCTTTCCACGAAGGAATTTACTGGATATAGAGAACAGATGAACGATTGATGTAGTCAATTCGGTGGAATAAGGCGGATGTGGCAGCAAATCGTATCCCAATCCATTGATTTTCTTCGTTGCAACTGCACACGTGGAGGCGAGCATTGTCTTGATGCAAGATGACGTTCTTATTTGATAAACACGGCCGTTTGATCTTCAATAGCTTCAAAAGGTTAGCATAATACGTCCCAATGGGAAGATAATCAATTAGCAGACCCCCTTGGTTATCCCCCCCCCAAAAAAAAAAAAACCGGACGCCATCCTTCCCGGTCAATTTCACATACTTGACCTTCCTTGGCGGTGGAGAATTCGTAATACTTTTATTATTTAGACAGCAGTTTTGTATCTTATGTATAATAGTGCACCCATGTTTCGTCATTGATCACAAAAGGACACAAGAAGTTGGCGGGATTTCTCTGAAACAAAACTTTTGGCCGAGAGATTTGTACTCTTATTCGCTTTTAATCATGAGTCAGCCATCGCGGCGCCCTTCTTGCCGATACTTTTTTCAAGCACAGTTCTTAAAATGTGAAATAACGCGTTGCCCTGAAATGTCAAGAGCTTTAGCAATATCGGACACATTTAATCGGCGATTCTCAGAACCATTTAGTGTATCATATCGATAAAATCTGAATCCGGGACGGTATTTGATCGTCCACTGCGTGAGTCATGTTCCAAGTTTAACCTCGGGGGTCCACTTGTTTTCCATATACACACGTTTGAACTGCAACCAATAGGTACAATACTTATGTAATCTATGTATTGTTGCACAAATATTTCTGTGAAGATGGCGGGTTTTGATAACAGAATTGCTTCGGAACTTCTGCTGCAATCTGTGGGTCGTTCCGAGAACTTTTGAAATTACCCTCATATCTAAGGCTTAGAATATAAAAGGTGCTAAGTGCCAAAAATAAAATAATAGTAAATTGGAGAAAATATGTTTAATAGGCGAACCTAGGTAACATTCCAATTAAATACATAGTCATTAGAATATACAGGTAATGAAAAGGTTACAATTTTATGATTTTCCAGAATATTATTTTGAAAGGGACTAAATTCCTGGTGCTTATTCATATGTTTATTATATTCAAGTTGTGTAAATACTTGAATGTATGTGAGGATGGTCTGAAGTTCTCGGCCTCTTAGTTGGCAAGAAAATTTTTTATGTTGGTACATATGCCTTAGCATTATTTTGGAATATCAGGCCATTGTTTCAAATACACTTGAAAAAAATTAAGAGGAACACATGTTAATTCAAAGCCTCAAAATAAATATTGAAACAATATATTTCAGTCAAATGTCATGTTTTGAAGTATTGTTTAAAACTAAGATCTAGGATTTGTTAGTTTTCCTGTGAATAAATTAGTGAAGTTTCCAGAACTGTTGAAATCGAAGTGAGCGCTCATTGATTGTGTTCTCTGAGGCTAATACCTAGCAATGAGACATGTGCATGAAACAGTCACACAAGTAGTTGCGTGGATTGAGGATCATTACGTTCGCTTTGTCTCCAGAATTCTTCATGTCTGCCCTTCTGTCGTCCATAGGGTTTGGAGGCGATATAAAGAGGCGGCCCGGACAAGGACGTAAGAAGACAACAGAGTTACAGGATAGATATCTTGTCCTATCAGCTTTGCGCAGACGTAAATTATAGCCAGAGATCTGCAAAATGATGTACGAACAACTGGAGTGGCGATTTCTTATCAGACTGAGAAATGCAGAGATGTGGAATTTCCTTTCAAGCCCTTCGTTTGTCACGTCAGCACAAGGAAGCCCAGCTGAGATTTGCTCAGAATCATGTCAACTGACAGCTTCACCAATGGAAGACCGTTCTCTTCACAGACGAGTCAAGATTTCTTTTAACGAGTTGTGATGGTCGTACACATGTATGAAGACGTCCTGGTGAACGTGTTGCTCCAGTCACCATTATTGAACAAGACATTTGGAGACTGTTCTAACGGTTCTATTACGGTTTGGGCTGGCATTACTATTGAGTATGGGAAGAGCTTGTTCCACAGCGCATGAATGCTGATGTTTACATTGACATCCTTCGTCATGCCTACCCCTTTCCTTGCTTATGGCATAGGCCCTAATTTTCTTCTAATTCATGATAATGCTGAATCTTATACAGCACGGAATACCAAAGATGTCCTGTAAGCATGGACTGGCCTGCATGCAGTCCGATTGAGCATGTGTGGGGTATGCTGGAAAAACTTGTTTGTGAGCGTTTCTCTGTGCCACAGAACCTGGAGAACTCGCAAATGCACTCACAGAAGGTTGGAAGAGAATTCCACAAATCTCTCTTAGCAGGCTGGCGCGAAGCTTGCCACGTGGGTGTTATGAAGTCATCGCAGATCACGGAGGACACCAGGTACTGGGTGTTGAAATAACTATGGAAACATTCATTACTAAACAATGTAACTTTGTATTTCCACTTTGCTTTCCGTATCAGTCATTTTGCTCGAATTTCTAATCTTGTGAAATAAAAGTTTGTTAGAATGCCTATTCTTCATTCTGTAATTACAAACTCTCAAAAATTAAATTGTATCATTTATTTCGGGACTTTGATTTAAACATGTTTTTCTAATTTTTTAAGCAGTGTAGTTTTATGTAATACAGTTTTCTAAATAACAGACATTTTGAGGGTGTTGGATAAAATTGCATATCGTGTAGTGAGGGCTTTTGTGTAGCAAATGGTTTAACGTCAAAGGAAATTTCATACCGCATTTTAAAAATTGAATGGGGACAGTTCTTCATTTTCTGCAATTAAAAAGGAGTGCTACTGAATTTAAACATGACTGTACCAGCCTTCAAAAAAGTTTAACGACAGCATAATTCATTAACAAATACACGATATTGTATTAGATAACCGGCGCACGTGAAATTTCTGAGGCTATAGGCATTTTAAAGGAAAGTATAGGTATGTATTACATTGAAGAAAAAAGCTTGGCGGTAATGAGTGCCGCGCTTGCTAATAGATCAAAAACGCATTCAGATGAAAATGTTGCAACATTTTTTGGAGCGTTTTAACAGTAACAGAACGGATTTTGTGCGTGTGGTAATGATCTGTACACCAAATGGAAACAGCATTTAGAGCGGTGGACAAAATCGTTTCCATCTGGCATCAGTCTTGTGGGAAACTATAGGAATTGAAGCAATTCTTTATCAGAAGAGTGAAACCATAACTGGAGAATACTATTGCAATCTTATATTTGTTTATTCATTCTGGAAAAGCTATGGTATTAGGTCTCGTCTTCTGCTCTATCAGTCTAATAATAATTACACTGTTATAGCGACAATATTACAATCATAACATTGTTAGTAGCGGAAAAATTACTCGTACACATATAGACGAATGGAAAACATGAAGTAGATAAATAAATGTATGCTAATATATAGACTTGGACAATGAAAATGAATAATGATAAATGTTAACTTATGAAGAAAAATTAAAGAGAACAATAATACAAGCAGAAACAATGACAATTTATACACACGTCAACTTATTAAATCATGAATTTGGAAATAAATGTACAAGCAAAACATAAAATTAAAACCCTAACAATAGGATGAATAATTATACAGCAGGATAAAACAAATGAATTTACGTTTAGAGTAATCCGTTATTTCTAATAACATTAAACAATTTCTTATGAAATGCTCCTAAAAAGTGGCATTCCAGAGACGGACAGTGGTTACGGAATGATGATGAGTAAAGTATGTTCGGTGCAATGTAATAATCAGAGCGTGGGTTAGTTATGAGAGATAGATAGAGTTTGAAAACTAGAAGATAAGATGTATAATTTTGAAAAGTAGTGTGAGAATGAATGTTTCATCGGTCTTTCAAACGGAACCAAGACATATCGAGGGAGGGTGTTATATGACCGAATAAACGCACATCACAGATGTAACGTACGCACATATTATGAGCACGCTTAGAGTTTAAGTCTGTGAGCAGAAATCGCATTAGTTGAAGTGAGGCATCACCAGGGATCTTTTTTAAAGTTCTGGGTAAGAGGCACATTAAATATTTTAAGGAATTAAATGAAAAAAAAAATCATAAAAAATAAAGCTTTATCAACACTGCACCTGTTCTCAAAAATGTTTTAGCGATGGGAAAATTTAATAGATCTGGATAATGAATTGTTGAAACATTTCCCCGGATTTGGCACCGTCTGATAGTGCCAAAGTTATGTTTTCCTCCCCCCTGGTCATTGGTTTTCGTCAAATAAAAAGGCGATTATAGTTGTAGAGGAGAATTTTGCAGACCTACCGGAAAATCACTTTCAAAATATGTCATTGAAGCATTGATGGAGTAAATCTATTGACCTGAAGGCAATTAGTAGTGATTATTTAAAACATTCCAGTTAAATTTTCTTTCCTTCAGCGAACTTTTCAGATCACTCTCCTATATATCACACACCAGGTTTTTAAACCAATTGCGAGAAAACATTTACCAATGTTATAAACATTGAAGTGTTGGCCAGAACAATGCTGTAAATATAATTTTCTTTGAATTAAGGGAATAAGAGAAAGACTGGAATGCCATTGTGTGTATTCCAGTAAATTAATCGCTGTAACGAGCCGTTAAATTATATACTGCGAAATTTAACTCAGAGCATCTATTTAAGCGTAAAGTCTACGGCAAAATTCCTTATTTTTTACTTGGCAAATCTACCGTAGCTGTTAAATATTTTCTTTTTATTTTATACGGCATTGCTGCCAGCAACACCTGCCTTAATCGCGGTCTTTGTAATTTCTACGTTTCTGGACGTTATATGGTATCCATGATTCCTGATCATTTTTTTTATTTACATTACTATTACTCCAGGGTTCTGATCCTATACCGTGATTTCCACAGGCCTAGTGATATCAGTGTTAGCTTTATCAGATTATTAGCTTCCTCTTGAACATTAAAACGTTATTGTATTAATCCGAGGGTTACTATAATTCCCGGGATTCTACGAAGTAAAAGGGCATATCTCATTAACTGTCTATTTCTTTTCGAAGTAATCTCCTTCACTTTCGACACAAAGTGAATCTTCTCAAACCAATCATGGAAGAGCCATGTCATGCTTTTTAGTGGACACTAACCTCCCTTTATAGAACGCAACAGCTGCTTTTGAACTTCCACACAGCTGGCACCTTAATTTTTCCTTGATAGTTGGAAACAGGAAAAGGCCACAAGAGTGTCAAATCTGGACTATGCGGTTGGTGGTTCACCATGGTTACTTGCGATTCCTGCAAAAATTCCATTTGTTTCTAATCGGTGTGCAGAGGCATTCTGTTGGAGCAGCAGTCCTCGCAACTCACAATTCGACACTCTTTCCGTTAGTATTCTGAAGATCCTGTGGAGGCAAACTGGTGTATCAGTTGACTTGGACTGTTTTTTGGGCCCTGAAGTGGAATATATGGCCACTTGCTGAAAAGAAATTTGCAACCATCTTCCAGCCTACATTTCGACTTTGCAACCATCTTCCAGCCTACATTTCGACTTAGTTTAATCTTTACTAGAATCATTTGAGTCGCCAACTGCCTCTATAATTGCGGATCAGATGGATAAATTCATCTGTAGTCACTTGTAAGGATATCGTAGACACGTCGGGAGCTGTCGTCGAAACGAACTATTTCGTGGCACCATTCCATCTTGCTGCCGTGTTTTCTTCTGTGAGATTGGAGAGGGGGGGGGGGGGTACTCAATACCAACAGTTTCCTCACGCGAAGATATTTGTGGAGAATTTTTGACAACGAATGAAAATGTCACGGGTGGCCTAGCCGTTAAGGTGCGGACTCGTGAGAGGGTGGTTTGGGGTTACTACCCAGACCGTCCTGCCTGACAGGTTTCTTTTTTCAGATTTTCTTAAGTACACGTAAATGGCAACTGCCGGGGAGGACCCTTGAGCCTGGAACGTTTTCTTCCTTAAAAATAAATATCCCAGTTTATCATTGCATCTCATATATCATCAGTGTGCACCGCCTGTGATGCCTCAGCAGTAAAACACTATTAATAAAACTATGACTTGACACGAGCGATGTTTTCATCTACGACTACTGTTGCTGATGACCTTTCTTCCTTCCTCTTCTAAACTCTATAAAACCATTACAGTCATTTCTACGTGAAAGACAGTCAGAAAAGATCTCTGTAATTTTTCGAGGCATTTTTTGTTGGCTCAGGTCGCACTTGTAATCGTAAAAATTCAAGACATAAAATGCTGTCCAATCACCATTTTTAGAACATTAGATAGCGAATCCACAATTAACACTTTGCTGCGGTGCCGCATAATTGTCATGGTACAAATTCACTTGCTCTAAGTTTATATTGTTACACAATAGGTGGAAAGCTAACCTCTGCATGTGGCCCTAGATTGCAATAAACGAGTTTATTTTTCTTTGTCAGGTAATGTTTCCCTGTAGCTTTTAAATGTCTTTCCTCTGACGTCAATAAACCAGAACCTTTTAAGTATTTTAGATGCTTAAAAGCCTTGCGGTATGTGACATTGATAACAGATAACATTGAGTAATACAGACGTTATTTGAGCTGCGGGCCGGCTTACTCTGAGAAGCCAGTAGTCAAAACGTGTAGTGCAGCTTGTAGTTAAAAGGCTCTCTCATCGAGTGATTTTGCCTTCGTGTGTTGATGGGTGTTTTGATTGTGTGTAAATTACGTACTTATTGTTCTTCGTTAGTTATGCTCCATAAATGCAATTTTGAAGAATGGGTTTTTATGTACGGTACATATGTGAAAACTGCAGAGAAGTGTAATAAGGCATTTCGTAAGAAATATCCTGACAGTCTTGTTCCGGGTAGAGATCTTTCAATGACAAGAAAGTGATCCGAACGGCAGTGTTCTTAACGGAAGAAAAGTTAAATGAAATACAGGAAAGTTGTCAGCAGATGAGGCAATGTATTGCTGCCGAGGGGTATCGCTTTCAACGCGTCTTATAAGATAGGCTAGCGCTTATCATTTTATGCTTGCGGCGACTGCCATCTTCCTTTTTCCGATTGCGATTGATTGTTGATTTGGTGTATTTACGTTGTTTAACATCTCAGGTCATTCAATTCAGCGCGTGAAACGACCGATAACTTTGCTCAGAGGTCTCTTCTTTCAGGATTGAGATTCTTTTACGTGCCATAAATCTACTACACGGGACCCACGGTTTAACTTCCCTTCCGAAGAAAGCCATACTTATGGTTTTTACGCCCGAAAAAATCCACCGATTCTAGTCGGGATAGGACCCGCGATCTTGGGTCTACGAGGCAAATATGGTTACCACTAGACCATCAGGGCCGAACCGGTTGTGGTGGTTGAATTTCGTCAGTAACTCAAATAACCTCACTCTACAATTAATAAGACTGTCGCAGAAAGATTGCATATTAATAGACAATGACACATGGTTCGTATGTTACTACAGAGATCTATACAGCATCATCTACCGCTCGTAGTTCGAGCGACTTAGACAAAGCGTTTGGCCCGATTGACGTGTAATCTGCACTCGAACATAGCACCTATGATATTTCAATGCCTAAATTTAAAGCCATTATGTTTACATTTATTGAAAAGAAAGAATAAAGCAGGAAATATGGGCAATTCAGATAAGGCACACTCATCTTGACATGCTTGCGCTGCCAGACACAGAGAATGTGAGGCGGTGACAGTGCACTGGGCCTCAGTGAGTATTTGCTGCCATGTTTCACTCCGTGACCTTGCGTGACGTTTCCCTTAACTGCGCGCCGAAACAAAGGATAGCTCTGGCTCTGGTTGTGCTCTTAGTTTTTTTTTTTTATTTATTTTTATGAAAATAAAACTAGATTAACCCGTGGGATTTGCGATTGACTAATGTATCATGTGGTCAGCAATCTCTTCGACTGCTATGTGCCGAAGTTCGTTTTCCTTTCACCCGAATTGAGGTTTTTCTCGTCCCTGTTTCCAATGTACATCGGGATTAATGTTTTAGTGGAACAATTCAGAAAAAGTCCGTATGAGAGAACAGTATTTCTTAAACTCACGTGTTCCAGTTAATAACTATTCCAATAGGTAACGCCGTGGTCCTCCGCAGAAGTATAGCTGCATTAAACTCGCTTATAATGTGTGCTTAATTGCATATTCCTGGAAAAATTAGAGATTACTACTAACAACATGTTTATGGGGCTTGCAGACTCTAAACAAAATATTGGTTAAGTGACTTAGACACTTAATTGAATTCCGTATGATTTTAGGATGCACTAAATGGCGTACAATAAATAATGCAAAAACGATTTGTTCTCCATAACCCCCTCACTAAAGAGATATAAATATTTGTATAAGAGCAGATGGTCTGCCGTTAGTATGTCTGAAGTACAAATTTCTTTGAAAAATCTTATGCTAGAACTATAAAACGGGCAGAATTGCAGGTTGAGATAGAGCTTTTAATTTCTAGCGTTTTCCAAACAGTATATAACGCCATTTTTACTACTGAGACATCACAGGCTGTGAACACTGCTGATACTTGAAATGGAAGGAAACGTTTCAGACTTAGTTTAAGGTACCTCCCCAGCATTTGCCATTTATGATGGCTGAGAAAAAATGGGGGGGGGTGGGGAACAATGAGGGAGGACGGTCCTGGGGCAATTTCTAGCGTGTTTTTCACTTTTCGTGGATATGGAAAAACCACGTCCCCTCTACAAAACAACTTCAGTTCTGAGTGACCAATAATAAAAGAGATTTGGTAATCATATAATGTAATCGTTAAACTGTCGAATCGCAAATAATTGTATTATAACAGTATCGTTTAGCATTTGTCACATTTGTAAAGATAGATATTCGATAAGTGAAAATTCTTGCAGTACTAACCAAGAAACATGTCACCTCAATTTATAAAATTGTTTTTGCCAAACATTCTAATTCGGCGCCTAAGGAAATTCAGATCTATTTGATAAGAGATGAAAGTATATAGTATCAGAAAATGTGATATCAACCCGCCTCTAATGAAAACATTAATGCTAAACTAATCGTGACTGATGATAATGCTTTTCCGTAATGCGCATTTTAAACATAGCCCAGTCCATCTAAGCATTTTGTTTTTCCACGATCAGAAAACACCCATCTGAAATTATTTGCAACTATACTGGGTCATATCTCGTTTAATATTTTACCATTCTAATTCATGATGATACAATTTACGGGGGGGTAAAAAAAAAAAAAAAAAAAAAAAATAGAATGATAATGGAAACCACATAAATTTGATTCAGGTTAGCTATTACTTCTTGGCATCCTGTGCATGCCCCTAAAACAAGAACCGTCATGAGTTGTAGGAAGAAATGGAAGTACGATGTAGCCAGGCGAGGTGAATTCAGTGTATGCGTAAGGATTTGGAACTTCAGGTATGTCAATTTTTGGCAAACGGTTGCACCCTAATAAGCAGACGTATTATCCTGGTGGAACAGCGTTGTTTTCTTACCATTTCCCAGCATATTTTTTTTCTTGTAAATTGCTGCATTCGGCAGTTTGTAAAATTGGCCAGTAACAAAATTCTGCTTTCAAGATAATCATTAAGCGGTATTAGATACTTTGAAAGAAAGAAAGAGAAAGAAAAAACAAAGATTCATCTTTGCAATCAATTGCGTGATTTTTGCCTTATTTAGAACCGATTCGCCATATCAAATCTATTTTAATTCCAATTTTATTCCTAATATTTAATGGTAAATCTCCTTTATTCACAGTTCGTCTCTTCAGATATTGTGGATTGGCTTTAAAACACCCGGTTGGGTTTCATACTCAAATGCGTTTTTGTAAACTAATTCATTATGTAAAATGTGAACTACCCATTCGTAAGAGATCCTTACGGCTTCCTCAGGCTCGTATACCTTTATTCGGCGATGTGCCAAAAGCACGTTGTCGATATTATTCGTAATTTCCTCTGTGGTAGCCGTTTTTGTAAGTTCTGAATGTGGCTCTTTTCTTGTGTCCCTAAACAGCATTCAACCTGTGTTTCGAGTTCCGTTGCTATTTTTCCCCTCCAGGTGGTGTTCGTTTTTTTTTTTTCTTTTTTTGTCATGAAAAGAAAAGCATTAGTTTACTTAAATGCTTCCTCAAACCCAAATGTATAATTAACACCTGCAGTAAAGAACAAATTCAAAATCAATCAGTTTTCAGGGAAGATGGACCCAAATCTCAAGTTTTTGCTCCAATGGAAGAAAACATTTAACACTGCTGCAGTCATTGTGAGGATCGTCGAATACCATTTACAACACTTTCAGACATTGTAAAAATGTCACTGGGTACCACCAGTCACCCATACGTGAGTAGCTGAAAAGTTGCACATAAGATTTGTGTATTTTGGGTTACAAGACTGCTGATTCCCGAACAAGACGTTCGTGCAGGTTTACAAGCAGTTGAAGATGTTACAGAAAGGTTCCAATTGTCTTTAAAAGGTAAGCTCTGCTGATGAAACTTGACTACATTATCTCGATCCTGAGAGTAAACAGCAAAGGTCTGCGGTGCATGGGGATGTGAAAGGGAGAAAAAGGGAGAGAGGGAGGGAGAGAAAAGAAAGAAAAAAAAACTGTTCATCCCAACTTTCAGGAACGGTTTCCAGCATTTGTACTTGACCACAGAACCCCAGAGATGTCCTAAAATCTCTGGAAGGACACATTTCCATACAACGAGCTGGATGCTGCATTACGAGACCGTATATCGCAAATGTAGATAAAATCAATGTGAAGTATGTCCCTCGCCCTCTCTATAGAACAGATTTCTCCCCAAATTGAAGAAACATTAATTTGCACAATCGGAAGCTGTGGTGAAGGCTGCGGAGGCTGTACTGAAGTACCTTGAGTACATGGTTTTCAGACTGATAGAAACGCTGTTGTCGGTCCTGGTGATGTAGTGGTAACCATACTTGCCTTCTAAACCCAAGATCGCGGGTTTAAACACTGTCAGGATCGATGGATTTTTTCGGACGTAAAAATCTCCTTCGGAAGGGAAGAAGTAAAGGCATGGGTCCCGTGTCGTACATATACGGCACGAAAAAGAACCTCAAACCTGAAAGAGCAAAATTTGTCGGCCGTTTCACGCCCTGAATTTCATGGGGCGCTGATGACGTGATATGTCTAGCGTCCGTAAATAAAGCAAATGCTGGGACAGATGCAATGCATCCAACGGGGACTGCTTTGAGAAAGACCATAAAAATTATGAGGATGACTGAAGATATGTTGTCAAAAAATTATGATTATTGTTAATTAAACAGCTCGCATAAAATGAGCACCACTGCTATGGAACATGAAATAACCTGTTTTCATATTCCCAATTCTTTTGAAAACTGCTCTTGTGCAATCTTTTGTTACGAAATGTTAAACTACTGAAAAGCAAAGTGGTCTGGATAGTTTTCACATTCTTCTGTTCAAAGTTAAAAAACATTGTAAGCAGTAAAGGTTTTCTCCATGTGTTATAAGAAAAATGTTTACATAGCATGTCTTTCAGCCTAGCCTATAGTCAAGTGAACCTTATAGAAAAGAGGCTAATACTGAAGTCGTATAAGTTAAATGAAGTGGATTATCGCTGCGGAATTCTATATTCCAGCTAATACATACGCTATCGCCCATTAAAAAAATTGCACCATTCCCATTTCTCTTCAAAAAGAAAACGTAAAACAGTGGAGGGAGCAAATGTCTAAATGGGTGAATAGTAAGTAAAAGGGACAAAAACATTCTACTGCAAGCCTCCATTCTTCGTGAACAGACAAGTGTTTACTGTAGAGTTGGGGATTGAGTCGTTTCAGGCAAACACCGGCTAGTTAAAAAAAAAATTAAATAAAGTGAATAATTGTTAAAAAAAAAAAAGTGGCATCAGGTGAAAGTGCTAAAGCTGTACATCTACTGGAAAACTTTGTAGAAAATAGGACGCTACAAAACACGAGGCTAAAGAAGAAAGACATGAACCTACTGTACAATGTATGTAATCATATTTCTATTCAGTAGTTTAACCAAATAAATTCAATTAATATCTAACCTTTTTAACACAAAAATCTTTGTTGAACTAGGAAGTAGCCTAGAATTTGTACTAATTATGAATTAAATAAATTTTGTATGTGCTATGTCTCAAATTTTCGGTAACTGGAAGTATCAATTTACGGAAGCACTTCGAAATATGGAGACTTGACGTTATTAAATAAGTCAAAAGATCATTTGTTTAAATTCCCCCCTCTATTCACAATTTTAGAAGGCGCTGGACTGTTTTAAGGGTCATTCATACGTTACTTTCATTTTTTCCATCCAATAGATGTTTTGCATTTACATTTTGGTTGAGGAGAAGTTAGTTTGATATTTGGAACTCTATAGATGTGGGTGACCGGCTCCTGATGTCAAATTATACATTGGAAACCGAGGAAAAGGGATGTGTTTTTATTATAGTGTCGGTTCGAATACAACAATAAGATACAGCATGCAGCTTCAATAATGGAGACCGTTGATTGTCATCGCTAAGTTAGGCGATTGTACAAATGCAAACTTCATTGCAATTAAAAAACACTGCTGTTTAATGCTATTTTTTTAAAACTTTTTATTTTGAGGGAAAGGAAGTTTTAGACCTATGTTTAGTAAGGTATCTCCCCTGCATTTGCCATTGATGAGGACTGAAACAAACGTAGAAAAAAGCCTCGCAGAGTACGTTTCTAGCGGGATTCGAACGCAAACATCTGTTCGACCTGCCTTAGCGATCTCGGCCACTCGTAAGTATGCGCAATATTGACCAATTGTATCATCAATGGAAGGTGAGCGGTTTTTAAGGAGGAAAAGGAAGTAGAAATCGAATTATGTTCGGCTGACGCAACTTCTCTCCCAGCTGGGAGCGGCGTTGCCAACTCTTACCCACCATGATTTCGTAGCTTGTACCTAGAAAAGTGACTTTGTGCCTAAAATAAGCAATGACCGAAAGTTAGCGTTAGAAGCTCCCAGAGTACTCCCCAACCTAATTTTTAATGCAAAACTACACAATGAGTTGTGAGTACCGTCGTCCTTTTGTTTTTTAATAAATTTAGGACAGTTGATGAACCTTTTCGTAAACCTATGATTGTCAAAAGGTGAATAAAACAATAGATGCAAGGGATTGGAAAGTTACTGATACCAACAGCGATATTTCACGTCATAGTGTTATGAAATTTCTGCAGCTTAATAGGAAAGTTTAAGTGTGTATAACGGAAACAATATTTCGATTACAGAACTCGTGATGTTTATTCCATGAATAGCAATGTATCAACACTAGAAGGCCGGGATAACAAACTGCTGTTGTGTCATCAAATTCAACAAAATACTTTTGTGGTCATGATTATACTGTGTAGCTTATATAATGAGAAGTTGAAAGTCAACCTACCCATAAACCGATTTGACACACACACACACATATATGTATATATATTATATATAATATATAATGAACAGTAATTATAAAAGTAGAAAAGGATAAAACAGTCGCACTTTAAATCGCTATATTTCGAACTACTATGGGCAAGAAGATATAGCGATTTCAAGTGTGAGTTCATCTTAGTGTTTTATCCTTTTCTTAAATTTTTCCACTTTTATAATTAGTTACATTATTAATATTTATTTTATATATATTCTAGCTTCTTGCCATTGAAGAACTCGCAGTAGTTCGAAATATAGCAATTTCAAGCGTGACTCTTTCTCTGTGTTTTATCTTTATCTACTTTTATTATTAGTGTTAATTTATATATATATATGAACAAATAAAATGTTTCATTAAACATGTTACATTTTTTCCTTTTATTTGCGTTTTTTTTCTAGCCACCGTTTAATGAAATTATTTATATTGTATGGAACGCCCAAATTTAATCATTGAAGTATTTTCGTTTCTAATATTGTTTATGGCTGTACACCGTCAGTTACTATGGGGTGTCGGACGAATTTTCTCAGGGCCCAGAGTTTGAATAACTGTATTTTAGCACAGCTGCGTCATATGAGAACGGAGTGACGCAACACCCGAGGCACGGCGTGCAATGCTCGCACAAGATAACGAGAAATCCCTTTCGCTTGCATAGTTGCTTAGTATATATATATATATATATATATATATTTGCTTCTATGCTATTTTCGTCGTAATTTTAAGAATAAAAATATGTTTCAGACATTTCTGTTGCACTTTATCAGCATTGCTTGTTTTTCCTTCTACAATTTTTTTACGTGTCTTCTTGCATAATCCAACAAAAAGTAAAAACATTAGTATTGAAATAAGTACAAAACATCCGAAAATTAGCAGTACACGAAATCGATCAAGTGAAAGTATTACATTCTGAAGTAAAAGCTTAAGAGGTGTTCTCACATAGATTTATTTTTGCTATATCATTTGTAGGAGGCGTGAGAAAATTAGTGTAACGACCAAGCTTTTATTTTTATTATCTTTGAAGGAATATAGCAATGTTGCCTTGACCCTAATATTGTAAATAAAAAAAAAAAAAACCATTTAAAAGTTCGTCACGCAGGAGCTGCGTAAACTAAGCGAATTCCTCACAAGTTTTTTTTTTTTTGATTTGTTTATTTACGGACGCTCTTTAACATCACAGGTCATCAGCGTCCCATTCTATTCAGGGCGTGAAACGGCCGACAAATTTTGCTCGGAGGCCTCTTTTTTTGGCTTGAGGTTCTTTTCCGTGCCGTAAATGTACAATTCAGGACCCACGGCTTTACTTCCCTTCCGAAGGAAGCTATGCTTACGATTTTTACGCCCGAAAAAATCCATCGATCCTGGCCGGGTTTGAACCCGCGATCTTGGGTTTAGAATGCAAGTATGGTTACCACCACACCACCTGAACCGACACTCACCGAGTTGAATAACTTTTAATGAAAATGAGTATAACAACTAAATTAATCCTTATTTATTAACAATATATATATTAATAAAATATATTACAAAAGAGAAACTACATTTTTAGAATTATCATTTTTATTGAGATTAAACCACAAAAATTAGTGGTATAAGTACTAATTAAATGAAATGTAGGACCACTTAGAAAGCTGTACTGTGTGCTTTTTTTTTTAACAATTTTAAATGTAAGCATGTTTATGAACTGGGCCCTTGGTATCATCTTTACATTCACTAAAATAGAAATAAAGTTTCAAGTTACATTGTGTATTTAAGATGATTTTCATGTGCTTCAATAAAACAAAAAAAAGGTTACTATTTAAAAACAATTACAACGCACTGAGTATACACAAAGAACAATCGAATGTTTCATATACTTTCATTGGCTTTGAAATTTATTATAATAAAAAATGTAACCAAACATTTTCTAGGCTATTACAGAGCGCTCTTACATATAAAAATAATTCTCACCCACATATTAGATTAATATTTCACATTTGTTGCCTTTACGATGATGCTTTTGTTAAATATAAAACCTATGCACCGTTATAAGTACAGTTTATTTGCTGAATCAATTTGTCCTTTTATTTTAAAACAATATAGAGAAAATTAAATGCAAGCGCGCTTGCGCTTTTTAATTTTCGGTTTTTAAGTTTATCCCTAATCCTATTGGTTCAATTTCCGTAAATTTCAGAAATTATTTTTCTTATTTTATTTAAATGGCAAATATCAGTTTTTGTTGTGAAGAAACAATTATTGCTGCTGCTAGAGCGATTTTTAAATTTTGGGTTTCAGTTTAACCTCCCTCCACTCGTAATGACCTGGTTTCTATGAATTTCAGAAGCTATATTTGTAATTTTATTTAAATGTTATATACGAAGTTTCGTTGCGAAAAATCAAACATTAATGTCGCTAAGAGCGATTTTTACATTTTGGGTTTCAGGTAAACCTCCCCTCCTAATCCGATTTCCGTGATTTTGGGAAAATATTTTTCTTATTTTATTTGAAAGGCATATACCGAGTTCCTTATAAAAAAAAATAAATAAAATTGGGGCCGCTAGAGCGATTTTAAAATCTGGCTTTAATCTCCACTGGTTTTTCAGGTATACCCGCATTCCTAATGGTTCGATTGCCATGGTTTTCTATAACTACTTGTATCAATTTATTTTAAAGAAACCTACCCACTCTCGTTGAGAAGGGGGAAAAATTGCGGCCGCTAGAACGATTTTTCAAAATTTTAAATAATTTTCGCTATAGGTTATCTCCCATTCCCAGTGGTCTAATTTTGCAGGTTAACAAGCTCGACGAATTGTTTGTTAATTGATGGTCATATGCCGAGTTTCGTTAAAAAAAAAAAAAAAAAAATTGCGACCTCTGGAGCGCTAATGAAATATATAAATTTGGTTATCCCTCCCATTTCATTGTAGGTGCCTAGGAGGAAGATCGATGGAGACTTGGAAAAATTATTCAAAAATCCTTCTATGGGTGCAATCGCAATAGCTTACATTCCTTGGGAATACGCTTAAATATATATAATAAAATATTTCACAAGGCAAACGTCAATAGCCTAACTTTCTTCGGAATTCGCTAAAAAGAGAACATGTATTAATGAAATTTGCAATTATCTTCAAATAATAAAATAATGCTGATATTTTCAGGTAATTTAGTCAGGCTAAACCAATGTTGGTTGTGATCGGAACCGAAAGTCGAGAAATAATTATCTTTGAACAAACATGAGCTTAAAAGTGAAAATACGTAATATCAGGAAAACTATCAGTTTTTACTAGTTGTATTCGTCAAGATAATTCTAGAAGAACGATCTTGGGGTTGAGTTTTATTATAAACAACTAAACATTTGATTCATATAGATAGGTAACAATTCAAGGTCACGGCAGAGGTATTCGGACCATAAATCTTCGGTTTACTGTGTCCAGTCCCACCACAACCGCGAATCTTCCTCATCTGAGTCAATTATATCCTGGATACCTCTAATATTATCCCGTTGCAGATATTTTATCCGGAAGAGGAGCTTCTTGACCACATGCCATAATTAAACGACTATGAATTTTTGCAGACTTGGGGTATCTCGAGTTCTTTCATGCTGTAAAATAGTGGCAACTGAAACAAAAATTATGCATTTCATACATCTAGCCGAACTATAATATTTGCAACATGCACTGTAAGAATTCGTTTTATGCAAGTGCTACAATAAACTCTTTATAGGCTCGATTTATTTTTGCTGTGCTGCTTTAATACTTGCTTCCTGCAACTTTTTACAGCGTCTAATTTTTCGAAAAATTCGCTTGGTGCTGCCCTGTCAAATGTTGCCTTGAACCAATAGGATATGATTAAAGTCTATCTCCCTTTCCCGCTCATTGCAAGGTCAGTCATGAAAGGCAATTAATTGTTATCTGTACAGCTTTAAAAGTGTATGACCTGGTTATATCTGTGACTTATAGTGGATAATATCATAGAATAATTTATGCATTCCATGGATCATTTAGATAGATGACTGAAACCAAAATTCACATTCATACATTTGTTAAGATAGTGGGCTATCAGTTATTTCTATAAACGATATGTGTGTGTGTGTGTGAGAGAGAGAGAGAGAGATCGGACACCGCGAACTGATCTGTTGTTCCAGATGATAGGTATCTTGGCCAAATGAGCTCAGGGGACTATGTGGACTAAGTTTCTTAAGCATTAGAAAATTTAAACCAACCGGGAATCGAACCCTGGACCGCAGCATGGGAGGTGCATTCTACCGCTAGATTACAGCGATGATTCCATGCATAATTTAAATCGTAAGAAAATTTCAGGGATAATTTACATTATACTTTAAACATTTTATTAGAAATAAGTCACTGAGAAGTTATGTGTTTATTTGACCTGGATAGACTTTACAGCCCTTGGTATGATTAACGATAAGGCATCGCATCTTTCGCCCGGGGTATGGAACGGTAGCATGGCAAACATTACTCTCCAGCTTCCCAGATTACGTTGATGCACGAGAAACCCCCAGGTACTCAATTGAATTGCAAGCTGTGTGAATCCGGGCAAGAGAGAGAAACCTCTCTGATGGTAATCGAATCCTAGACTGTCCAAGCTGTAGTCAGACACCTGAGCTATCTTGGCTACATAATTGAAGTACACGATTAAAAGATTCCCACTATTTATAAATTATACAATTTCAAAAATTAAGTGGGCACATACATCTAACACCTAAAAACGTGTATATTTGCATTTTCTTTCTTATTTTATACCAGCTTTTAAATGAAGTTTTGTGTCCTTAATATCTAAAACCCCTCAAAATCCATATACTTAATACCTAAAACCTCTCAAAATCGATAGTGTAATGTAAGGGGAATTGTTTTCCTTCTGTAATTTTGATTTTTAATGCATTTTCTTTTTCACAACATTAAACTTTTTTTATTCAATCTAAGACAAAGACAGGTTCATATTGTTATCCTTCAGAATGTCAGGGTTTCATGTAGTTATTTGGAAACTTGTAGAAATTGTGATGTAAAAATTTTTGAAAAATATAGTTTTGAGAAAATTGAGGTTCTAACATGCAGTTTTCAATTTTATTTTTAACAGTACTTTTACTGTGTTGATTATCTCCAAATTATGTTTTTTCTTGCAATATTGCACCTTTCTTTTACCCATGTTTGGGCATACTTGACAAAAATCTTTATTTAAAAAAAGAAAGAAAGAAAGAAAACAAAACTTGCCTTGCCAATGGTTAAATCCAATGGTTAATTAGTTAGTATAACAGATTTTCACAACATTAGAATGAAATAAATTTGGTTACAGCTCAAAATTAAAATTAATAAAAGATGATTAATGTGAAAGTTCTCAAATGGGATTGATTTGCAGATCCAACTATTATCATATATTAAAACGTTGTAGTCATAACTAAGCCAATATTGGAGAAATGCTTTCATATGCATGAAGCTGAAAGTTTTCTTCACTTGTATAATTTATTTTTTCTTGCAGAGCTAAGGCTTCCGCTCTCCCAATCTAATAATAATACACTAAATTGCAGTGACAGTACCACAATTAGGTATAACATAAACAGAAACAAGGAATGGTATTTATATTCAGTCCTGCTGGTCTAGTGGTAAACCATACCTTGTAGCCTTGGGAAGCATTGTATAATTTTTTTAGGCAGAAGTAATTGCCATCTTGAACTGTGCTTTTAGGAGATGAGAAGGGCTGCAATGGTAAACAAATTCTCATCCTCTTAGATAGTCAAAGTGCCTTAAAAAGCTCTGACCAGGATAAATCTAAAGTATGGAAAGTATGGAAATGCCCTAACTGCCCTGGCACCTCGCAACAGATTTGAACTGTGGTGGACTGTTGAACTGGGCATTAGGACATTTATGGAAATGAAAAAGCAATTTAAAAAAGGGTACACACCCTTTGTTGGCTCTGAGGTTGGAATCGCTACACATACTGCTAAGCCTGTGGTAAAAACATAGACTGGGCAAAAATACCAAATTAGATAGCAAACCTATTTTGGACAAAAACAAGCTAAGAAATTGGTCCTAAGTCCAGGCAACACTCTTTCTTCATCTCTTCTAAAATTGGATAGAAGATAAGTAAGGAAAGTAACTGTGTTAATTCTGAACATGGTCACTTCAGGAAACATCTGTGTAAAGTGAGACTCTCTAAAGGTGAAGCCATTGTGCAAATAGGATGAAACTGCCTTGCACATCATGTTTAATTTTCCATCCGTGTTAAAATTGAGATTTACTCTTTTAATGCCCAGGGAATGGACCATTGTACTGCAACTACTTCAAGGAACAGATTTTTGGAAACAGTGAAAGCATCTCTTACTGCAGGGTTTTAGACTGACGTTTGGGAGATGGACAAAACTCCATCAAACCCCTGTTATCTAATCAAATGTACCTTGTACACCCAAGATCAGATTCAAAACCAGCCAGAGTTGGTAGATTTTTTAGAGCGTAAAATTCCTAAGTATAATTTCCTGTGGAAGAGAAGCAAAGCTATTGGTCCTGTGTTGTAGATTTATAGCATGTAAAATAACCTCAAGCTTGAAAGAAGAGCTCTCTGAGCAAAATTTATTGCAATATTTACATTGCAGATGGCAAATTGAAAAAATTGTTTTGATGATTGCATCTTGAATTATTCTGAAAGTGCTTACAACTTTGCCTTATGAACTGTTGGTAGAGTACTAAGAGTGCAGCAACACATACAAAATCAAGTAGAGTAACAAGCAACTAGAGATTAAAATGTGCATGGACCTTACAGAGGACTGTGATTCTGGCAAACAGCTTTAATTGAAATTTATGTTTTTTCCTTGCTGGGTTGCTACATCAACATGGAAATTATTGGGGCTGTAAGTTTATAACTACACCATTTTAGGTCTCTCATTCTGCTCTATAAATTGAGACTGTAGTGTTTTATGTAGCTGCTCAAGAATAATCTCATGAAAAGGTGCAACAAAATAACTTTATTTTGTTTCATTTCATGTTCCTAAGATAAAAGTCTTAAACAATCTATATAAATATAGCTATATTTTTGTAGCACCTTAAAATCTGTTTCTAACTGATTATATTAGCCTGCAAATAAAAAAGAAAATGTTCATTAAAAACGAAATTAGATTTTTTAAATGCAAAAATGCATTTTGTTTTGCCATATGTCTTGTTAATTGGAAATGGAGCAAAATGTTATTTTATGATTATGTAAAAGTTTTCATGATTTAATATTGATTGAATTGAGTAAGTTATATACTAATGCAAGTATGGATTATGCAATCTTATTTTTTCCTACTTTAAAAGGAAGTAATAGCTACTTTGTAAACACAAGATGGTTTATATGTTCCTTTGTATGTTTAAGCTGACAAAACAATGTGGTAAATGAGTATTTCAAACCATTGGTGCTGTTAACACATCTAAGCTGGCCGTACTTGAAATAAAAATTTCATGCTATCTAAATATAGTTTTTTAAAGAAAATAACGAATATTTAAGAAAAAAGTTATTCTTTTAGTCTGTATATACACATGCACACATAAAGGGAGGCTTCTTTTTAATGAAGCAGAAAATGAATAAATCCAAGAAAAATTATAAGATTGTGAAACATGGCTGAAAAAGCTACAAAATGCTGTTTGGAATGGATAATAAGTGCCGAAGATTTCAACAAGGGCTTCTACGGTTATAAATATGCCTTTTGGCATTAAAAACAATTTTTCATTCCAGAATTTTGTCAAATTTGTAATTAGATTTTGCTCTTTAAGACATACAGAGAAGAGAGATGTGTCACATGCAAAGCAAATGAGCAAGGAAATTGAAAGGTACATGAATATAAAGATTAGTTGAGTACATTCCTTAGAAATGTTCTCTTGAATTCCTCAATCTCCCTTTTCGGTAATATTTGTGTGATTTTGAAATTCTTTGGTGCTCTCTGGAAGGGTTGTTATTACAATCAACCAACAGCTATTGATCTTTATGTTCACATCCTGATAGCATCATTGTACATCTTTGATCCTGCAGAAACTATTAATATTGCTATTCTTCTTAAATTTGGAGGTAAATGATGTAGATTTAATGCTAAGAAATCAAACTTCAGGTTCATGCTACAACCAAGAAGTTTAAACTTGCCAAGTGAAAATTCTTTCTATAGAATTTCCTTGATGTTGCCAGAAATTTCTTCACAACTTTTTTGAATGTATTCCATGCATCTTCCTCAATCTTGTTAATTGAATTTGTGAAATTTGTCATCCATCATAAGCTTATGAATCTTCATCAAATATTCCTCCAAGTCTCCTGTAGATAATGGCTGTAAATTAAAACATCAGGCACAAGGTAGAAGTCCCCTAGAAAATAAGAAATCACCATTCTTAAAAAAAACTATTGTTTTATGCTGTGGCAATCTGTAATCCATGTCATATTCTGTGCACTGCCATGAGTGGTCGAAGTCGTTTAGGCGCGTACTCGTGAGCCTTGGGTTCGAATCCCCCCCTCCTCCCTGACTGAGGTTTTTTCCAGGTTTTCCTCAGTCCTTATAAATGGAAAATGCTGGGTAGGTACCCTAAATTTAGGCCTGGAACATTTTCTTAAAAAAAATCCTTTCCCAAAATATCATTTCTTCTCAGGTATCATCAGTGTCCAGCGCCTTTGGTGCCTCAGTAGTAAAAACGGCGTTAAACACCATTTAAAAAAAATCTTCTATTCATTCCAATTGTAGTGTCATTAATATCTGCTGGTTTTATCAAAGAGGATTCAGTAACTTTTAAATTAAAATTTTTACACTCTGCTATGATCTGATAGTGCAACTGTTATTTTCTTCACTTGTTTCTGGAATTATTACCTCATGAGGTTGTCATTTATGTTGTTTCAGAAGTAATTTCAATGGAGAAATTGGATATTATTTGATTATACAAATAAAATTTAAGTTATAATAAGTGACAGTGCAAAAAGTGTTTGTTATAATTATTCAGAACATTCATTATTTTCCTGAAAATGTAAATATAGCATTCAAGAGTTTGTTTTAATTAACATTCCTGCCTACTACAGTCATCAGTATTCTTGAGAATTTACTGAATTTAAAGCAGTACACTTTCAGTCTAGTACCTAAGCAGTTAAATGGAGCGGGCAGCTTTTAAGTTTCATGTGACTGGTGCTTGGATTTCAGACCATCCAGGATCTAAATTGTAGACTAAAAACAGCCAGACATTTACTCTTTTTGCATAACAATTGGGGAAATGTATTACATTTTTATTAATGATCATGGAGATTCTGTAAAAGGTCCTGAAAGTCAGAGCCTTATGTATGAACTACTAAAACTACTACTTGGCCTAGAATTGTGCAGAAGACTCAATTGGCATTCTAATATCATTTATAGTTTTATTTTCTTGAAGTCAATATGCATTGTTCCATATAACTTTACACTAGGAATGCACTTTCCGATTATTGTTGAAATCTTCATGTGGGCTACATTGATAAGTCCTTGTCTGGAAACAGTGCATCAGTAGAAAAGAAATTGGTGGTAGTTTTAAGTAATTCACTCTGCGTATTTTTCTGAAAAAGGTCGTGTGTCTACTGAAAGATGGTGACTCAGCATATAAGAGATATACTGTGTATATGCAAAGTTAAGTATCTGGAACCAGACACTGAAATAGTAGTGTAAATTTTTATTTGCATCAAAACTTATACTGTTCCATAAATGGGGTTGACTTTCCCATAATCCTAGTATTGATTATGTGACTGCTCTATAGCACATTCATGATATAATGCTTTTGTACTTGAAAGATGCCCTTTAATTGTTGCAGAGCCAAGAGAACTGCATGGAAGTGGGCGCAGGACAGAGCAGGTGTTGCAAGTCGTTGGACATGGCTACAGGCGCAAATTTCTGATCTCGAATATAGAATCCGTCAGCACAATGAGATTCATAGGTGAGTGTGAATTTCTTTCATTCAAATATTGTATACATCTACCAGTCACTTTTTTTTTAATTTCTACATATTTTATATTTTTTCTTGAAAACTGCATTTTGTCTTCTGGTGATGGTGTTTTGTACAACTTTTCATGTGTGTCCTTTCTGTTTATGATGTGCATTTCATTCCTGCTGCTGCCTGAAAGTTTCACTGCCATACAGTGGAATGTCCCAAGCCATGGGCTCATTTTTCACTTATACATAAACTATTTTAAACCGAAGGATATTTTCTGGTGTTGAATGTAGCTTTAGAAAACCTTTTTAAAATAAGCATTTTTGGCATTATGGCCAACTAACATTAGAAAACATCTTCCTTAACAGTGTAAGATTTAGTTTGTTATTTTTAAGCTGTGAAAATTTTGTAATTAAGATGTTGGGATAAATATACATTGAACATTTAGTACAATATCACCTCATTAATCTAAATTCTGTTTAAGATAATGCCACTTTAATCTGGAAGGTGTCCTTGGTGGGAAGATGTGGAATAGAAAAGTGAATTAATAATCTAAAACTAAATTGAATGTACATTTCAAAGAAAGTAAATAACTAAGCCATTACTTCCACTCTTTTCAAGCTCTTAGTTAATCTATCTCTGCTATACAACTGTACAAGAATGAATAGACATACTTTCGTTTGACTGATAAGACAGACTTTCATTTGATTGCTAAGTTTATATTTCACAGTTTAATGGTTCTGGGGATTACAAAGTTTGTTTGTTAAATAGTTCATTAGAAAAGCTTAAGTAAGGGAATCTGATAATACTACAATTTGAATTTTGAAAATGCATCCGACATCAAGGGAGGACTGGTTTTATAGGAATGTAGAGTAGAAAATGCAATCATTGGTCCATTTTAAGCAGGCATGGTGGACCTCTTAATGATGAGATTTGCATGTCTTCATTTACTATAATTATAAAAGGAAATTTACTCTCTAGCAGAGTCACAGTTCTTTGGTGGATTGTTTTGGTGACATTGCACTATCCAAATCACTGTCAGAAATTGGTTTTGTAATTTCAAAGAGGTTAGGCATCATTGAAGTTGAAACTCTTTTAGGTCACTTCCACAGAGCCATGAAACAGTTAAAGTATTGAAGATAATGATTACATTGCATGTGCAAGGATATTTTTGCATTGGATCAACAGCAGGTACATCCTCAAGTCAGCAAATGTTTTGCTTATTGGCTGCCATTATTCCTTAGTGTAAGAGCAGAAGTCTGGTGGCATATTTCTTCTCAAAATAATAAGGTATATGATATAAACAATGTAATACAGTTTTTTTCACACAAATGTATTCACTTACATAAAAATCTGGAAATATGTTTCGGGAGTGATCCCTTCCATCTACAGTTTATCTACAGGCTGAAGATGGGAGGGATCACTCCCGAAACATATGTCCAGATTTTTATGTAAGTGAATGGAGTTAGTGTGAAAAAAACTGAATTACATTGTTTATATATATACCACTTCATTGTCAACAGCTTCGTAAGTACATTTAATTGGGGAAGGTATATGATGATATGTAATTGTGAAGGGCATTTGAAATTATTTTACCAGTAGTTTTTTTTTTAATCTTATTTATTATACAACATGGTTCATTGTAAATGAAATTTTTCAATATACTCTGAATCAACGTCAGTGCACTGTTGCCATTTCCCTGCTTCATACATGGCATCACAAAACCATCGTTTGGGAGTACTATGCCACCATTCATGGAAGTTCACTGATTTTTCTTGTTGCAGAATTTTTACCTTGTAGTGAGTCTTTCATGTTTTTGAATAAAGCATAATAAAACTGAGCAAGATCCGATAAATATTGTGGATACAGCACAAAGAACCCAGCAATGCCCGCTTTGCAGTTGTAGTGTTGCTGGTGGGGCCGCACATTATCATGTAATAACACTCCTATTGACTTCTGCTTTTGCCATTCCTAAATCCAATGAGTAAGCCATGTAATGAATTTGTGGTACACCTTGCTGTTGACAGTCTTTCTTGAAGAAGCCATTTTTGTTACCTGAATGCCTGAATTGTCCCAAAAGATGGTAATAATCTGTTTGCCCACAAATGGAGCAGCATGAAGTTCCTTGGGCAAGGGACCCCATGGATGTTTCCATTGTATGGATTAGACTTTCTTCTCTGGTGTATGGTAGTGACACAATGATTTGTCACAAGTTGTCTCTAAAACTTCAATTCTTTCATACTTTTGTGCCTTTGTCAAGCCTTGTGGATCCCACGCACTTTTTCATAATAAAATCATTGTGAATGATGGTGTGATGGTTTTATGGTCGAGGCCGGTATCTCTCCAGTCAATCAAAGCTTATGTGCCTGTCACCAATCCATTCAGACACATCACTGTTCCTGGAAGATCACTATGTTGACATATGACAGTACATTGTGTGCAAATTTCCTGTTGCAGCGATCCCATTGACCCAGTTGTAAATAAGTCTTCTGTGCAGGAGCATCTTGGCCAATACAATGTTAAACATCTATGAATTTCTGCAGTTTTGATGCCTTTCTTGCACGAAAATTATGCAGTCCATCTTTGTCCAGGATAGTCACCTACCATTTTGTCCATATCTTTCTGTACTTGATAACCCTGTCATTAGCTACACACTTTGCTTACAATCACCATTTAGTGTCTGCATGGCATCCTAGTATCAGCCCATTGCCCGATGAATGGACATGCATGTATGTGGTTTGTAAAACCCTGCTATTGAAGTAATTTCCAAATGCCCCTCATAAATTCACAAAAATTTATGGATGCAGATTGGTTGAGAGGCACACATCATTATAGAATGGAAAGTAAAGCACCAGAGATCATATTTGTGTACTGTGACAATGCCTGATTCAGATTTAGATTTCCTGATCAACCAAAAAATTAGAATGCTTCTACATCTGCCATATATTCCAGATTTGGCCCTGTATTACCTTTTTTTCCCCAAAAGAAAGGAAAATCTTAATGGACACCAGGCTCTGAAGAGGCCAATGATCTTTGTATAGAGTTTGAAAAGCTTTATCAGTTTAAAAAGGTAGTTTCAAGCCAATAAACATTTTGTCAGCAATTGCTAAAAACTTTCAGGAGAAAGTGAGGGGAGAATTGAAAAGAAATCAAAGAAAGAGATTTTTCAAACCAGAGCATTTACAATATTATGTAACAATGCATATGGTTAAAAATATGTCCCATAGTTATGCACTATCAATCACAATAATATGGTTCCTTTGATTTTATTGAAATCTGTATCTGAATAGCAATCAACATTAAGCCTTAAAAACTTCGAGTGGTTTATTTTACATTAGGCTCCTTGGGCTTCCACACACTTAAGCCCCCAGGTAATCTTCCATTGATGAAAGCATCTCTGGAATGCCTGTGTTAGACTGGTTCTGAACTCCGTTGTTTTGCTGTACAAAATGTTCTTTCATTGGAGATTTTAGTTTTGAGGACAACTAGACGTCACTCATTGAATGATTGCAGTGTTTTTCTTTATCACAAAAATCTGTAGCAATTTGACTTCAAATTTTTGTCATTCCAGAAAAATTAAAATGCAATATCAAACAGAAGCATTACCTCAAAATTGATATGCACACATGAAACTCCCCTGCATTTCTGTTTGCAGTGTTTCCAACATATTGTAATTACTTTCTGCAGAAAAAAATAAGGTTGGATGCAGAACTTGTATGTTAATTAGGTACCTTCGCTATTATGGGTTAGTTACAGTCTTTAATATGGAAAATGAGCAATAATCAGATTAGTACATCACAAGGTCATCTAGTGGTATCATACCTCCTTGTATATATAATGTCATGGGTTCAAACTTATCAGGGTGAATGGGTTATTTTACGGAATAAAAATCCTAAGTATGGTTTCCTTCAGAAGGGAAGTAGAGCCATCGGTTCCGTGTCATAAATTTATTGCATGTAAAAAAATCTCAAGAGGCTTCTGAGCAAAATATATGGGCTGTTTCATGTCCTTAAATCAATGGATACTAATATCCAAAGCTGTTAGAAAGCATCCTTAAATAAAATAAACCTAAGGGAGACTATTAGAATCTTGGTTTAAATACTGTTCTGGTGATTGTGATTTTGGGATTCTTCTTCCAAGAAATTCTTACTAAATTATATACTTTTGTCAAAAATAGGAATTCATATTTCTATTGATATTCAAGAGATAAAGTATTCCACTAGTAGTTTTAACATTTGCATTCCTGCCATTTTTTAAAGTAGTTGCATTGTTTTAGTTTACAATAGCACAATATTGGTTAGTTTTACTTTTATAAGATGCATATGCAACCATAGTGTTAAAAAAGAGCCCTTCAGAGAAAAAGATTTTTTTTTCTTGGTTCGAAGATAAAGGACACTGGGAATGAATTTTCAAATTTTCAAAGTTCTCCATGTTTTTGTATGGATTTTTCTGAAATTTTTATTGTGATTGCATTGCTGTTAAGTTAATTTGTATAACATTTTTCATTCAAATTGGATAAATACTTTGTAAGCTATAAATTATTTCATAAATGTTATTACCTAAATATGTTGCTTAATCAAATATCCTACTCAGCTCATGATTTAAGAACATTGGTTGGCATGTGTTTAATTGAAGCTTTGAACCATGTGCAAAAATTGTATAGAATGATATTTTGAATAAATTCATGAAGTGAACTGTGATTATTTTTTTAAATCCATAAGAAATTTTAATCTTTATAATTAATAATTTTTTCACAGAAAGTTTTTTTTTTAAAATTATTATTGCTGTTAGCAGTATTTTATCCTATATCATATTACAATGGATATTTGTGCACATTATGGAAAATTTTAATTGGATTTAAACAAAAACTGTGATGCATGGGACATTTTGAATGTGTGAAAATGAAGTTTTGAGAAAAACACTATTTAATAAAAAAAGTATGCTGGGAAACTGTGATTTAAAAGGGCACGAGGCTCTTTGACTGTAGAGCCCAAAGGGAGAGGGGACATGCAAATATTGATTCTCTGTGGATAACCAAAGGTTCAAGGAACTGTTTGCAGCAAATAAAAAACTATTTTTAATTTTTTGACTGATTTTAGCTTAAAACTCACTCCCAGTGTTCCATAAATATATTTTTCAGTCAATAGGAATTAACCATGCCAATGAGTGATGCATATATATAAGGGTATCTGTTTAGCTTTTGGAATTCTAGTAAGTAGGAGACCGTAAGTAACCAACTCCACCTACTTCTTTTTATGTTGTCTCCCCACTCTCACATAAAGTTCATCCTCTGGAAGCAGAATGCCAAGCCTCTTTACAAATGGCACCCATCTTGGCTTCATAGGACACAAACAGCTGCTTCCAGGCTCCCAAATTGTGGGTGTGCATGATGGGTGGTTCACCAGTGTTATTTCTGCTTCTTGCACATATTTTATCTTTTCAAAGTGGCATGTGCAGAGACTTTGTCATGGTGAAGCAATGATTCTCACAAGTGCATTTTGGTCTTCTTTCTGTTAGTGTTCTAAAGACCCTGGGGAGGTAAATATGGTGTACCAGTTGGCAGTGATTTTTTCCTGGAGTGGAAGCGTTGCAATATGGATGCACTCTGAGAAGAATCTGGCAACCATCTTCCAATCTACACTTTGATATCCCTTACCTGGGCCTCTGAGCAAAATTTATCAGCTGTTTCATGCACTGAATTGAATGAGATGCTAATGGCCAGAGATGTTAAGAGCAACCTTAAATAAACCAAATAATAATAATTAAAAGCAAATCCTTGTTGCACATATATACATCCTACATGTTTATGTAGCATTTTATTTATGAAGGTGGCTATTTAATTTTTGTATTCTACTAAGTAGAAGCCCATAACTCACCAGCTTTGTTAATTTCTTTTTGAAGCAGTCCTCCCCACTTTGGATACAAAATTGCATCCTGCAGAACCAATTATGGAATCAGCCATGCAGCAAGTACATTTTTTTAGAGATGGCATCAACCTCCTTTTTGTAAGATGCAGCAGCTTCTTCTAGACCCCCAAATGATGTCCCCTTCAATTTTTCCTTGACAGTTCGAAACAGAAAAAAGACACATGGAGTCAGAACAGGACTGTACAGTGAGCGGTTCACTATTCTCACTCTCACTCCAATTCTTGCAAAAATTACACTGTTTTCAAAGTGGCATGTGTAAAAGCATTGTCATGGTGAAGCAATAGTCCTCGCAATGCAAACTTCGGTGTTTGAAGACCATGGGGAGGCAGTGATTGTTTTTATTGTACCTGGAGAGGAATAGTTATATTTGGTGATATTGACATAGCTAAACTTTCACTGGAAAGGTTTTTGGCATTACTCAGATTGCAACTGCTTCATTTTATCCTGCCGGTAGCACAAAAACCATGAAAGGTCCAGTATGTGAGTACCACCCATAAAAATCTCATTTAAAATTATTGTTGACATTCAACCAAATCTTTGATTATATATAATGACTTGTTCATTCTATGTTGGTAATCACTATAGATTTTATACCAAAAAATCTGCTAATGAATTTCAGGCAATGTCACAGTGTAAGGGAATCATTGAAAAGTGAATCTTTCTGTTATTTATTTGCTGTATAAATGAAGGCAATGTGTTTCTGCATAAATTTTATCAAACATGGTTTTATGAAAATGAGAAAGAAAAACCTTCTATTTGCAATCCTTAAGGATCCAGCAGTAAATATGTGGCTATTCTTTGCATGTATATTTATTTTTATTGTTTTCTAGTTATATAAAGATTTTGGTCATTATACATTATGCATTTCTTGACTACATCTATGAATATATGGCTTGATTTTCATGTTAAGTTTTTATTAGTTTAGCTTCAGATGCAATCATTGAAACTTAAGTTATAAGATGCATATTATGAGTTAGGAATCTCTGGATCATCCCTGATAAATAAAATAAAATGTGTGTCAGCTTTAAGGTAAACTGCTTAATTTATTTATGGGTAATTGTAAAAATAACTAAGGTATTTTGTTTAATTTTTGTTGTAATAGTTACCATCTTAATTCAGAATTCTTTTTCCCCCTTAGTGCATAAAGCAAAAAAAAAGTTGATCTGTTTCCATTCATTAGATATTTTGAGTACCAAGATTCATGTTCTGTAAATTTGTAAAAGTAATTTATTAGTCCAGACATTCATACTACTAAATAACAGCAAATATGGCTCCTTTCATTCTATAAGTACAGGTGGATCCAATCAATAGGTCATTGGTGCTTTTGTTTAGCATGACATCGTGGGTCTCATGAGGGTAAATGGGTAACTGCAAGAAGAAATTAAATAAAATTAATGCGTTGATTGTTTAACCTTTTTTTTTTTTTTTCTTCCCCTAAGCATTTTGAGCGATTGCTGATTAAAGTAAGCTTTTCCCCTTGAGAAATGGGCAAGTAACTTTATTTCATATTCTTCAAGGACGTGTAAATTTTTTATACTAGTGCGGTGTGAAAAATTCTCAACCGAACAATGAACACGAGTTTTTAACTTTATGATGATGATGATGATTATTATTAATAATATAATAATTATTATTGTTATTCCTCATGTTAATACATTTTTTCTAGCGGTGCACCAATGCTGTTATTCCGTCTCTATAGTGAATATTCTGAAGGTGTACAAAATACTTCTCTACAGCTGCAATCGCATCTCTCTCTCGGAAGTGTTTAACGCCCATTTGAACTACTAAGGCATCACAGACAGTGGACACTGGTGATACATGAGATGAAATGATAACTTGGGAAATAATTTTTAATCCTAAATTTTAGGGTGCCTACCTAGCATTTGCCGTTTGTGAGGACAGAAAAAATTGGAAAATACCTCAGTCAGGGAGGAAGGTTCTGGGGAAATCGAACCCCAGACCTCCCGCTCACGAGTCCGCGCCTTAACGAACTCGGCCACCCGGCAATCTCCTCTTGATAGAAAACGCTCATCAGTAAGGAGTTTAAACTTTGGGAACAGATAAAAGACCGAATGAGCTAAAGTTGGGGAATAGGCTGGTTGATTTGTTTTATTTACGAACCCTCCTTAACATCTCGGGTCATCGGCACCCTTTTCAATTTAGGGCGTGAAAAGGTCGATAAATTTTGCTCAGATGCCTCTCCTTTCAGACTTGAGGTTCTTTATTGTGCCGTAAATCTATGACACGGGACCCTTGGCTTTACTTCCCTTCCGAAGAAAGCCATACGCCCCCCCAAAAAAATCCATCGACCTTGGCTGGGGTTGAACCCGCTATCATGGGGTTTACGAGGCAAGTATGCTACCACTAGACCACCAGGACCGACTGGAGTAGGGTGGATGCACCATCAGTTCATACTTCAAATCGCTAAATTTTTTCATCACTAATACACTTTTGTGAGTAGGTGCATTGTTTTGATTAAAGATTACCTTTTCCTCTGCAAATGGAAGTTTTCTTGCGTAATTTTTCTCAGCTAGTTGTTTTAGAAGATTGGAATATCACTCTCTGGTTATGGTTCATGGTTTTAACCTTCTGAAGATAATCGGTAAAATTTCTTTAGCAACACAAAAAAGTGACAGCATAATCTTTCCTGAAGATGAAACTGACTGACTTGTTTTCTTTGGTTTTTGTCCACAGTTTCCATTTTGATGTGTGAAGCTGGAATCAACTGTAAGTGGACGCACAAAATCCGTTCTTCGTACATGTCCTGCTCATTGCAGTCTTCGACAAATTCAGTTCTGTTGCTATTAAAACATTCCACACACTATTGCTATATTTTCATAGAAGCATTTTTGATGTGCACAGTACTATTTGGGCAAGCTTTTCATATGCATTTCTGCGTGTAAAATAGAGGGGAAGTAAAACATTATCTGCACACTTGTTTCCAGTATATTTACTGTATGTCATTTTTCTACTTAGTCTCCATTTTCGTATTCTTGGTTGCGTATTCCCTCCAAGAATTCGGTTGAGTGTACAGCATTTATGCACCGCTTTCCTCACTTCGTCCGCAGAAAGTGGAGACCTCATAAAGCATCTTTGAGCTGTCAAAAGAGATGTCTGTCGGAATCGTCAATATCTGGGGGCTTTAAGCAGAGTGCTCCAGCATCTCGAATAGTTGCAGCGATCTGGCCGGCCGTGTGTGACGTTGCATTTGGTGCGAACTGTTGGTTTCAGATCGTTGGTCAGCAAGTCACTTTATCTTGTACTGTTAATCGTACGCCCAATTAAGTCTTCCTTTATAGGCATTTTTGGCTCAAAAAACCGATTGGCATAATTTTTCCCGCAGAAGATTTGAGTCTTGAATTTCTTCTTCGTTAGCGATCCAAAATGTTTCCACTCCTTACTGTCGCGTTTGTATCCTGCCTCTTAGTGATGAACGCACCTTTCATCTTCTATTACTACTATGCTCAAAATTTGTGTGCCTTCATTGTTGTAACCGCCAAGCTTCGGCGCTTGTGTTCTGTTGTAAACTCTCTTGACACTCATCTCGCTCAGACTTAATCATCGTCGTGGATGATTTGATAGAACTATGACTAATCTGCAGAGAACACGCTATCTCTCGAGCTTACTGAATCTTGTCAGTGGTAAAGGTTGGCAGGTGTGTTGCTTCCTCTTCGTGCGTCACGCTTGTCGGGCCACCTTTAAACTTGTTGATCAATCATACACACTTCTACGCGGTAGAGCACTGCCCATGTTGTGTTGAAAGCCTCCGATGAATTTAATTCCAAATACTCCTTCCGATCGGAGAAATCGGATCACTATTTGTTCTCCTTTAGTGCACACGGCTAGCAGAGCGACCATCTTTACACAGTGAATAGTAAGGAAAATATGCGTCGAGGTCAAACTTTGGTTACGTAACCACAGTAGTACCCTAAACATGCATACACAAAAAGCAGGGTGGCAATCCTAAAGAGGTGTTATGGCGAAAGCACAAACAACTTTTTACTCAATAATATCACACTTTTGCCGGCTAAGATACTTGCGAACAGTGATATCAGTCGATGAATTGCATGCCGTTTCGTGAACGTTTTTGGACTGTTAAACAACCCTCATTATAAGTGGTTTTGAAAATTTCATGAGTTCTTATAATGAAATAATTAACTGTGTGCTATAGCTAAACTTGTTAGAATACTTAAAATTAACAAATAAAAGAAGACCTTACCATAAATTTTAAATAAAGAGAGGAGTGGCTAATTTTCGACATGGTTTACAGTGTCAATCCCGGTTATTGCAAGAATAGCCTTATTTTCTAAGCGACGTGCGCAAATGTATTGTCGAGGTGAAGCAACATTCCTCGCAACCCATACTTTGATCTTTTCCCATTAGTGTTCTAAAGACCCTGGGGAGGTAAACTGCTATACTAGTGATGTTTTTGTTCCTGGAATGGAATAGTAGTTCAGAAGAAACTAGCAACTACTTCTCGACTTATACTTACATCGCACAGAGGGAATTTGGGAAGATCCAGATCACCGACAGCTTTGATTCAGGGTCGTATTGGTAAATCCAGTTTTCATCGCTTGTGAAGATATCGTGGACAGGTTGGGAACTGCCATTGTGGAAACAGCGAACCCTTGCAGCTGTTCTGTGAGGTTGTGAAGTACCGACAACAACAGAGCCTCCTCAAATGAAGAATTATGCAAGATTTCTGACATCTGCAGCGGCTCTTTCGGATATTTTTTTCACAATGTCTTGTACACAAAGGATATTTTCGTCTGTGAAAAAGTTGCTACAAGCCCCATGTGCTCCTCTTGAAGGCAGTTCTTCCTCGTTTAAACTCTGCATTTTGGAATTATAATGCTGGAAATATTACTTGGAGACATCTTGAGTGTAATATATTGACATTGCACGTGAATTATAAAGAGTTCGCTGAAAAAACTTCCAGATATTTTAAAACATCATTATATGTACGAGAATAGGTCCATAAGTTTCCGGCCTAATCATTTTCTAGGTATGATAAAGACAAAACCCTATTTCACTTTTCATTATAGTTACCCTTTATTGCAATACACTTCTCACATCTTTGAATTAACATTTCAACCCCCCCTCCCGCCAAATAGAGGTCTTGTCTGCTAAATGAGCATAAACAGCATCCATCACTTCTTCGTCGCACTTAAATTTCTTTCTTGGAGGATCCTCCTTGAGTTTTGAGAAGAGCAAATAGTCGCTGGGAGCTAGACCTGGGCTGTAGGGTGGATGGTCGATCTCTTTGAAACCACATTTCTTCACAGCTTCCTTTGGAACAAGAGCTGTGTGCACAGGCCCATTATGAAGAAGGCGCACACCAACACTCGGTTTTCCTCGCCTTTTCTCTTTGATGGAAGCACGTAACCTGTACAATAGACCAGCTAATACTCTCAATTTACTGTGGTGTTCCTCTCCTTGAGGTCCATGAAGAGTATTCCTTCATTGGCCATAGTCATCTTGGTTGACTGAGTAACCTTGGCCTTTAAAGGCGGTGCTTCTCCAGGTTTACGCCACTCCATTGATTCTATTTTTGACAAGGGATCATAGTAGAGAACCACAGTTTCATCCCCGGTAACAATGGTTTACACAACTTATCTTCTGTCTCGTTGCCACGGCAGAGCTCCAAAAATGCCTCACAACAGATGACTGGTTGCTACTTTTGGACTGAGGAAAGAAGTCTAGGCACCCACCTTGCACTAACCTTATTCATGTTTAAATGTTGATGAATAATTCGAAGGAATATTGTTTTATAAAGGCCCAACCATGCTGCTATTTCTGTAACTTTGAGCCGCCGGTCTTCCACAATTTTTCCTTCACAAGATCGAGCGATATTTTCAGGAGTGAGCACCTCCAAGGGCTGACCAGCACGCTCTTCGTCTTCAATGCTTTCTCGACCCATTCGAAAAAGTTTGACCCATTCTTTTACGGTAGAATATGAGGGAGATGCTTTTCCATACACCGTTCAGTCGCTGTTTAATTTCGTTTGGAGTAAGTGCTTCTTTTGTGAAGAACTTAATAACAGCTGGATACTCCATTTTGAACATGCCACAATCTTACACACATAGCCTTCTTTGTGCAACTATATCTGAACAACTGAATACAGCGGAGCGTAAGTTACAGCTGCAATTATTTACTTAACAGATAAGGTATGACACCAGATAAGGGTTTTGTGAAAGCGATAATCCTTATCGGCGAGGCCGGAAACTTATGGACCTACCCTGCTAGCGTATTAAAATGTACTTTCCCCCTCAACCTCTACACTAGTAATCCTTCCGAACTAAGCGTGGAATCACTGGCGCCACTCATTGTCCTAATAAATGCTAAGTTCCTTTTCGTTTACCACCACAGTATCTGAGCTGCTGCTTCTTTTAAACGGTGTTTAACGCCTCTTTTTACTACTGGGACACTATAGGCGGTGAAAAGTGATGACATATGATAAATTGGGAGAGGAGTATTAGTATTTTTTTTTTTTTAAGGAAGCAGGCATTCCAAGCATAAGTTTCGATAATGGCGATATGTACCATTTATGAAGACTGAGGAAAACCTGGAAAGCCTCAGTAAGAGAGGAAGGTCCTGGCAGGAATTGAACCCAAGATCTCCCGCTCACGAGTCAATGCCTTTAGGACCTCTGCCACCCGAGCATGAAAATTGCTCTCCTTGCAGTCGGTTCTAACAGGAGGAATTTGTAGGGGGCCAGATCAGGACTGTAAGGAGAATTGGTGGTAAGCATCATAGGGCTGCTTTCCAGGAAGTTACGTGGCAATTTGGACAGGGGTCTGATGCCTCTAAATCGGTTTATCGGCACTTAGCTACTTTTTGGAAACCTTTCGGGAAACAAACTTTGTATGACTGCGGCAACTGTACGTCGGTCTTCAAGAGGAATATTGCTGTATGCTAATGAAGAACGAGGTCACTATTTTCTAACCCACCTCCTTGTTCTCATGACTTTGGTTTGCGGTGTGTTGCCTTGAAAGATCCAAATTAATGTCTTACGCTTTGTTTCTCTAATAGGAAGGTTACCGCAAAAGTCATGGCAACCATTTTTCCCCCAACTATGAGTCAGATATTAAATTTTCCCATAAAAATTGGAAAGTCACGATATATGCTTATATTTAATGTATAGATTTTGAACAGCATAGAGATTTGTATCAGGATAGAGAATGGGACAAAATTAGAAACCTCAATCGCTCATTACAAATGTATTTATTCTTCTAATTACAATACACAAATCACATACACGTGCATATAGTATCTACAGTTCTTCGAAATATTCGCCTGCAGAATTCACCACACCTGCGAACTGTGTTTTGACGCCGAAGCTCCTAATTCTCACCTTGAAAAAATCTGGTATCACATCTTATTGCTGTGACAATGTCTTCACGTGATCGAAAGCGTATTCCACCCAATGACTGCATTTTCGGTTTGAGTTGGAAATCGGAGGGCAAAAGGTCCGGTGAATAAAGTGGATGCTCGGGTACATTCTGTACACATACTACCGCATGGATTTTGCGTGTTCATAAGTAGTAGGATGCGTTCACTGCTTGGCTCTGTGGTAAAATGACACAAAATCACCCTCCTAATGTCATATGCTATGATGACGATTAACTTGACAAGGGAAGGATTTCGCTGAAATGTCTTCCTTCTTGGCGATGCTTGATGTCGCCATTCCGCTGATTGACCATTCATTTCCGGTTCATAGGCCATGGCCATATCGTTACTGCCGACGAAGGTCGTTAAGGCTCGGGACTCATGAGCGGGAGGGAGATGTGGAGTTCGATTCCCGCCAGGACCGTCCTCCCTGACAGGCTTTTTACAGTTTTTCCTCAATCCTCATAAATGGCAAATGCCGGGGAGGTCGCATAAACACCGCTTGTAATGCCTCAGTAGTAAAAACTAGCGTTAAACACTATTTTTAAAAAAATCCATGGCCACTGTTCTCATCAACAGGTGACTTCCCTCCTGCTCGTATCGCCCAGGGTAACACTGCTTGTAACGTCTTAACTGTTCCACTTCGCAGCAACTTTTGCACCTTTGTATATCTATGGATGGTTCTTCCATACCTGTATGAAAGCTGCAATTTCTGTAGAGATCTCCTGTCTTCCTTCATGCTCTGGACAATTAGGGCGCGAGTACGTACGCGCATTCACAAGGTCGTCCTGAACGTTACATGTGGGCGGTTTTTCTCTTTCGCGCCCGAATGGTGCTCGCAACAATTCGGTATGGTAGAACGTCATTTGCTAACGCTTGCACAAGATCAGTGCGACATTCTTTCCCATTCCTTCCACGCAAAATTATTGTTTTCACACATGAATGCTGTTCAAGCCGCATCACATTCATCCTGCATGACTGACTTCCCACGTCCCTCAGTGGCAACCACTGTCACTTGTCGCCTTTGATGGGACTACACTGTATACACATATGTTAAAATGTTTCGTAGACCTGCATTATCATGGGGGGGATGGTTGCCATGACTTTTGCAGTGACCTTTGTATATTTATAGAAACATGTTTCATCACCTCTTATAACTTCAGAATCAAGGCGAGAGTTCTTGTTATTGTATGATGTGGAGTATTTCTCAACAATATTTTCTGTACCTATCGCAGTATAAAGTCTTCTGCTTTTCTCCATTTTTAAAAGTTGTGCAACCCCTCCTAAATAAACTGAGGACCATTGTTTGCAAAGGAGAAAGATATTAAGTCTCTCAAGACATTAAGCCCCTTTTAAACTCATAATAAATCATTGCATCCCCGAATGCAACTTGAATTACAGGCACAGGCATGCTTTTCAGTGCCATTGTTGAGGCTGTACAGATGGTACCTGGTGGAAAAATTGCTAATTTGCAGGTGAAGATACGGGCTGCTACATGGGATATAAATTGATTGCAATATTATAAAGTTACTCAACTACAAATACTTTCCAACTGTTCCTCACATACAAAAGCTTTTTTTGGAAAGGTGTACTAAAATTGAGCCATATTTGCCACTTGATATCATGGCATGTGCATTGTCCAGTGTTGCCATCAACAGGACCAATGTTGTGCAATGATGGGCTATCGGTTGGATCACCTGTATTGTAAGCATTATATCATTTTAAAATCAATGTGCATCATTAAGAACATAAGTTATAGAGAAGGATGACTTTCTTGTTTGTTTTTTATTTTTTAGAATCTTGCAGTTTTAACAACTTTGCATTTGTGCTTTCCTACTCTCTTGTTTTAATGAGTTGATTGTTCTGTTAGCATGAATTATGTTATTAATTTACTCATGTAAGTAATGTGAGATTTTCACGTAGCATCAAGTCAGTACAGTTATACTTATGATTGTCAGTATGTGCTTGAACAAAGAAGAAATACTAGATTGATAAAGAATGGGTGATATGTGAGCGGTTCATTATTGTGTGTTGGGGCTTTGAGTAACATGAAACATTGTCGCTGGTTTATAGACATATCCGTGCCACCAAGGGTCCCGTGACACTCAGCGAGCCACAGATATCAACCGCTTCTTCATCACTATCCGCGACAACCTCCATTCCCCGAAACAACCATGTGGTGGTGAATGGTTTCCACGGGATCCTCCCCGTTGGTGGGGTTCCTGGGAAGCCCGCAAGTGGAGCGGATGAAGTGGCAAATGGCAATGTGCAGGGTAGTTGTGGGCAGGCGTCAAGTTGTGCCCGTGCACGGCCGTTAAACCGAAGTTTGTTCAAGAAGCGGAAACTTCTTCAAACAGCGGATTTACACTTGGTGTCTAAGAAAGCGGCAAGACCATCAACTATACGATGTGGTTGTCGACCGCCCCTGCCCACATGTGCACTGTGTACAGGCCGTGCAGACCCAATGGCACCCCAGCAACCCGATCTTCTCACCGTACCTGAGAGGATAGCACTACTAGATCCTACATACCACCCAGTGCTCTCCTTTCCTGAAGGTGAGTACTTGGTCTGGGTGCATGCCTGTAGCCCAGAGTAGAGAGAGTGCCTAAAGGGGATCCTACCATTTAAGTTTAACTTTATATCTTACATAATGAGTGTATGAGCTTGGTCCTTTGGCTTGGGAAATCAGGAATCAAGCCTGTGCCCTCTGTAGCAGGTTAAAATATGTTGTGGTAGTGGTAACTACATGGCAGAGGTGGAAAAGTAAAAATGCTTAAGATTATGATGTGAGAGTTGTTCCTGTGCTCCATCCTACCCCATTTCTAGCCAGTTTAAAAGTTGTGTTAATAGTTGATAACTATGACAAATGAGCAATATCAGGTCCTTACAATTTGCAACTGTTGGAATAAAAATATGAAGTGTGGTGCATAAGCTTCTGGTTTGATCATGTTAGATAGAATAGTTTTTCAATGCATTTCTTGCATCTCTGAACTAATATTTTAAATGCAATTTAAAAGTTCTGAAGCTTTGCCTGCAAAATGCTGGAAAATAGGTAATAGTTGCTGAGGGCAAGATCTGGACCATATAATTTATGATGTAGATCTGGAAGTCATGTGTTTTCACAGCAGCCAAGTGGAATGCTGCTGTTGTATAGCAGATGAACTCCTTGATTCAGCATTCCACGCCTCTCTTCCTTGCAAGTTTAATTTCTAAACTGTAGGCTACAGTCATAGGAAATGTATTAATTTATCAGAACAAAGCTGTAAGCTATGTCTCGTGTTAAACTTACTAAGAAGGCTTTCAAATTCAGGCAGTTCCCACAAATAGGCTGTTCTGAAGTTTGAAGAGCATCTGCATTACCAGAGTGTTTCATTGGATGATAGATAACACAAACTGGTAATTACTGAAGTTAACAGCCCGTCAAAAAAATATAGAAATAAGGGTATCCCAAAAATAATGTAAAATTTAAACTGCATGCCATTTTTGTCCCATTGGGTTGATAGCACCCTATGAAGGTATAACTTTTAGTTCAAAATATAGTGGTATACAATGCAGTAGCATGTAATGATTGTTAAAACCCCTTAAAACTACAGGGAAAGTTGGAAAGTTCTGCTGAGGATTTGCAACTTGGTCAGAGAAACTTGCTGAATGAAATGATTGTCCAAAGACTGGTTCAAAAATTTAACAGGGTCACTTATGGACAAAACAAGTACAGTCGGTGGGTTGAAAACTTCCCTTCTCTATGTAAACTTCATTTTGCTGAAATTCATAGAGAAGCACGGTGCAGCAGATTTAGATGCAAGATCTGCATTTGCATTCCTTCAAATTCATTAAATGCAAGAACTTAAGCAATGATCATTTGATGCACCAATTATTAGTTGATTAGTTGTTGGATAATCAACACATACACAGTGATTTTACTAAGAAAACCTGCTTTAGCAATGAGGTACATTTCATCCTCAATCAGTATGTCAACAATCTAACAAATGTTAGATTTGGAGCAAGGAACACCTTGGACAAGAACAGTTGAGCAACATTTTGGTGTAGATTTTTGACCATCATGTGATTGGTGCATACTATTTTGAAAGTGAGGTCAAAAATGCAGTATGTGCCATTAGTGTATGTTATAGCATCTTTTGTGATAATGTTTACTACTAAAAACTACCTAGGAATAAATAAATGTTTTACTAAAGTTAAATTTGCATTATTTTTGGGATACCCTATATTGGAGCATAACTGAGAGAATTGTGTAATATCGGATGTCATGATGATAAATAAATGAATGAATGAATGAAGCGATAATGGCAAAGATGAGTTGATCTGGTATTCAGCTTGAAAACTCCAGAAGAGATCTTAAAGAACATGCCGTAACTGAATCAAACCATGGCCTATACACATGTTTGCATCTGAGCCAATAGTGAAAATAAGTAAAAAATGTGACACAAACTTAGATAATTAGAAATGGTCTAGTAGCGGAGCATAGGATTTAAAAAGTCATAATTTTCTCAGCATCAAAAGTACCAAACATATATGTGTTTCATATTGAAAAATCAGAACATTATCAAACACTACTGACTCAAAGTAGCTTTACATAATTATAAAAATCATGGTTTGCATCAGTGATAAATTATCAAGATATAGAAAACATGTAATTCATGGCTATTAGCTATATGTATTTTTATGTGGGTTTGCATGTCATGAAGGTGGAGTAACAGTTTGTTGTTTCCATTTACTATTCACATTTTATAGGAAATACGAGGATTGGAACATGAGTAATGGCAACTATTTTTTATTATTATTGAGAATGCATGTCCAGACAAAACTTTGAAAGGCACAAATGGAAGGGAATGGTGTGTTGTGCTATTAAAAGTATGAACAATGTGCTGATATGGAAGTGTGAAAAGTCAATAACAGTATTGTTCTACATGCATATATTACACACACATACAATTTCTCAAAATGGTCCCCATGTGCTTTAATTCCCATTTATAGCATGTCAGATGGTTGCAGCATATTGCATACCATTATTTATTTTGAACTCCAGTGAGTTCATATTGCAACCATCTTCTATGTATTCCTGCATATGAAGATTTTATTGAATCCTGCAAGTGGTTTATTTCCATATTGCACATGACATCATACCACATACGCACAGGTCTACCTGAATGTTGAAGGTTACTAGTTTAATGGAAGTTTTTTTAATGGTGTTTAACCCCCATTTTTGCTGCCGAGGAACCACAGGTGATTTAATGGGAGTGACAGATTGGTGTGGAAGGGCATAATTTCCTACAGTTTCCCAGCTCCTGGTGGTATTCTCTGGCATTTGCCCTTATTTTCACATAAAAAGGCTGTTCATGTAAGTAACATGCCTTGCATGGTGATTAGGTTCACATACTCCCCATGCAGTAACTGCACATCACTTAACATCTAGTGATATCACATGGTATAGATGACATACTCTATAGAACATGAGATCAAATTGCAGTGACCTTATTTATTTTATGGAAAAATAAAAAATAGTTGCCATGCCCAAGCCTTGCATTTTGTGTTGTTCATATAATTATAGGATTTGGTGCAAAATTTCTCCTAACTTCTCTGAATAGTAATGAAAGGTTTTGAGAATTTACATACTGGAACATCATGTAATGTTTTCATTATTTGTATGTAGAAACACAAATATATAAGAATAAACTGTTCTTATAGTGATTGTTAAGGTTGCTTTCTGGACTCTTAGAATTGGTATTAGATAACAGAATGAGTTGGAAACAAAAATACAACTTTAACAGCAGTGAATTCTTATAATGTAAGGGGAAGTATAAGCATAATTGCAAAATGCAAATAGCTAAAATTGCTCTTTACATAGTTAAACTCTTTGTTGTATGAAACAGTAAAAAAGCACAAATCATGCAGAAAGTGTGTGGGATCATATCATTTCTTATTATTGCCTGTGATCATTGGAAGAAAAAAGTATGAAACTGATTATTTTTAAAAATGAAAAAGAAAAGTATAGAGTTCTATTAGTTAGTAATTGGTTAAATTTTCACTTTCATGTATGCAATTAATGTTAAATGATGGGGTTTCTGTGTTGTAGTTTGGAAATAGTGTAAGGTTCCCAATGAAAGTTTTTGCAGATGGATATGTATAGCAACAAATGTTTCTTGATTTTGACTTTATTGCTTCTTAAAATAGTTCCACTTTAGATGCCACTCAAAGCTTCAGCAGTCCATGAAATTTCATTTTAATGGTTGGGAACTATGGACTACTGCTAAACAAAAAGAATATACTACTTTGCATTGAAACAGCTGACAGGATTAAAAGAAATGAAATAATTAGCAACCATGTTCTTGCCAGTGTTTTGGCCTCATTTTCAATTTTGCTGACTGACAGTCGTTATAGAAGATCCACAGTGACAATTGGTATATTCATTTTCAGGCTCATAACTAGACAACAGAATTTTTAAGCACTTCAGGTTAGATATAGTCAAACCACTAGGGCAGTACAAACAAAGCAAGAACACAAACGCTGAGCCACTGCTGGGCAGGTAAATAAAGGGTGAGCGACTCATGATAGTCCAGTACCAATGTAACTTTATTGTGGTTTTAGTGCTTAGAAATTCTGATGTCTACTCATAGCATGTGCTATGCTGCCAAAAATGAATTTGCCTGAACTTTTTAAGCATTTTTTGCCCCAGTCAACACGTTTTGTCTCGCAGCTTCTGTCAAATTATGTGAAGTGAGCACACGCTTCCACACAGCAAGGTGGTTGTATTGCATTCATACCTATCTCAAAAGACGTCCCAACTTTAATGTAGGTAATTCAATTTCTTCTTTGACATTTGATGTGCAGCATTGACATTTCTGTCACTGATCTCTGTGCCAAATTGTTGCTTTTGTAAGTGTGTGCATATTTGAATTCTGCAAACCAATCATAACACAGTTCTTGCTGGTGGTGCTTATCTCCAAAGCATTTAGTTTATTATGCATATTGTTTACAGAAACTTTTAAGTGTGACCTAGGTAACATAATACGTTTTCATTGTGAATTAAAGAATGCTGTATAAAATGAACTGATTATGCTGTTGGTATTCCAAAATGTCTCGCGGTTTATCACAGACTTACATATACATTTAATGTTTCTTAATTATATTGTATTATCAAGATGTCTGAAAAGTTACAATTTTTTGACTTACAGATTACTGATTTCAGATGTGAAAATGTAATTTCTTTGATTTGATTTTTTACGCAGTACTACACTGCATCAACTGGCTAATCTGTCCTACATCAGTCCCTATACTGGCCTTAACAGGGGTGTGTGTAACTGCCATGGGTGGCCGAGGTCGTCAAGGCACGGAATTTTGAGAGAGAGGACTGGGGTTTGATCCCCCCAGTACCATTCTCCCTGACTGAGGTTTTTCCCAGGTTTTCCTGAGGTCTCATAAATGGCAAATGACGGGAAGGTGCCGTATAACTCAGGCCTAGAATGCTTCCATCCTTTAAAAAAAAATCGTTCCCAGTTTATCATTTCGTGTACCATTAGTTTCCGGCGCCTGTAATGCCTAAGTATTAAAATGGGTGTTAAACACTATTTAAAAAAATTAAAAGTGTGTTATGATATTCTGGCCTACTCCGTAACTGTGAGAACAGTGCAAAACAGATGGATAGTATATTTTAAAAGCAATAGGGTAGTTTCCTATTAGTTAGGAAACAAGTATGTCATGTACATTTTTTACACTCGTCTCTCCTATTGCTCTTGCGTTCCACAAAGAATTTGTTATTCTATTTACCACTAGGGGTACTATGCTCTTGGTGAACAAAAAGGATGGACTTTTGTTACGTTGTAATTTGAAATGTTCTTAAAAACTGTGATTTTGTATTTATTAGACATACATCCCCTAATCTTTTGCACACAATTCTTTTTCCTTATACGGTAATAGTACGATATTGAATTTCCATTTCATAGCTCGGTTCAAGATGGGTCTCCAATTAGATTATGGAGGTTACTTTAACGCCTTAACTATATCCTGAACAGAGCCCAATACAGGTGTAATTCAACACATATCAAGACGCAACTAAATTGGAAGAACAGTAGGGATATAAAAAATGCATTTTCCTGTTACAGGTCTGGGACTACAGACCAAATTGCAAACAATGTTAGCAGGAACTATGCCAGCAGCTGTTACAGAGATAACGTTATAGACACTCATTTATTATTTCTTTATACGACTTTTAACATTTTTCCTCTGCGCCATGTTTATTAATGATGGTAGTCAAATAAAAGTACGTCAAAGTGCGTTCAAAAGTTTCGAGGTTTTGACATCGCCTTCGCAATTCTCGAGGACATTAACAACGTGTTAGCCAACATTATGCTGGAAAAGCTAGGTAAAATACAGGTATCGTAACACGTTACATTTTTAGATGATGGTAGTATATAGCACCAATTGATGATATACTGAAGATCTTGTCAACACTACTAATGTTGTGTAATAAATCTTAGAAAATATGTTACGGTGGCACGCAAATGTATTGTAGGAAGTACATAATTCGTTTCTTAAAGTCGTCTGAGAATGGTATAAAGTTGTGTCGGCAATACTAATGAACCGCAGTGTACAAGAAAAACACGTTGATGTCTGAAGTCACAAGGTGGTTCATATAAAACTAATCCCATTTATGTTTGATGGCAGGTACTAACGTACAACTGCACTCTAATTATAAAGTATCACTGGAAAAAGCGCTTATTTGAAAGCAGATGCTGTAGACCAGTGGTGCTCAATATTTTAAGTCTGGGACCAACTTTTTTTTTTTTTTTTTTTTTTTTGAGTAGTGTTTAACGCCCGTTTTCACTACTGAGGCACCACAGGCGGTGGACACTGATGATACATGAGATGAAATGATAAATTGGGAAAGGATTTTTTTTTTTTTTAAGGAAGGAAGCGTTCCAGGCCTAAGTTTAGGTACCTCCCCGGCATTTGCCAGTTATGAAGACTGAGGAAAACCTGGAAAAAACCCCCAGTCAGGGAGGACGGTCCTGGCGGGATTCGAACCGCAGACCTCCCGCTCACGAGTCCGTGCCTTAACGACCTCGGCCACCCGTGGCGGTGGGGACCCACTTTGAAGGATATTAAATACAATAGGGTTTATAAATTAGTACACTCTAACACAGAAGGTAAAATGACTTCAATTAAGAAGGTAAACTTTGATTAAAACATTAGCATTTCTGAGGTTCTAGCCCCATCGGGAGATTGCGCGACCCATCAAAAGCCCCCTCATGTGGACACCAGTGATTTGGACCCATAGGTTGAAACTCTGCTCTAGACACATCTGATCACATCGAATCATCTGATTAGACGCTATACTGGGCTACGTGTGAAAAGTTTCACCATCTTGTTGAAAATAACCTTAAGTTAGGTAAATTCCTGGAAAGTTTATGTGCATTCACCGCGAAAATGCATGTTCACGTACTCAACCTTGATTTGTGAATCTTGTGATGTTCAGCAGAATGTCAGATAGTCGGTCACACAATGAAAGCAAAGAACCATGTTCCAGTTATATTTACGATCACAGTTTCACTACCTTTGTTGGAGAACCCCTGAGACAAAAACGAAATAATTTTTTAGGATATATCTGCAGATAAACACGAATCGCGGTGCTTGCAGTCGCTTATCGCTCGTTGGATGTCCTTTGCGTGACAACGGTAGAGTTCAATATCCAGTAAATTATTTAATGAAAACACATGCCAAGGTAGTGTATACGTCATCTACATCTACAGTATTACTAACGTGATGACGCCGTACGTACAGTCAAATTATAAAGCGTAACTTCTACATTCCTGCGTTGTTTACTGAAACTTCGTGCGATTGCGCAAAACAAGGGACATTTAAAAAATTTCCGGATATGGCCAGACATTGAAGATAATTTGAAACTTATCACTACAACTTGATATGCTCCCTCTCATCCTCTACACATCTGATCAAGTCGATCCTTGTGATCTAGTGGTGCATACTTGTCTCGTAGACCCAAGGTCGCGGATTCATTCCCGGCCGGGTCGATGGATTTTTTCGAGCGTAAAACCTGAGATGTTAAGGAGCGTCATCTGGAAATAAACCAAATAAATAAAACACCTGGTCTTCCTTCGGAACCAGCACTGGAATAACTAAAGCCATTCATATTCGGTGGTGCCTAGCTGCTACAGCATCTTATGAACTTGAAAAATTGCTTCCCCTTCACCAAAGGAAACGGAAGAAGTCTCAGGGTGCCAAGCCTGGACTGTAAGCAGGATGGGTGACCCGCTTCACATGGAAGTTAGCTGGCGGTGCGGGCAAAGGCATTGTTATGGTGCAGCCATTTCCACAGAAACGAAGAGAGCTAGAAGTGTTGGCAAGAATACTTTAATTCAAATTCTTCTCGTCGTCAGCTAGTGGCCACATTGTGACAGTTCCACTTGGACATAAAACTGTCTCTGCCAGATAGCGCACCATGAAATGCCTGCCTCAAGTCTTTAATTACCGAGAAAGAAGCGTCCTGAGACTGATCTGCGCATACCCAATTTCTGCAGGAGTCAGCAGTAAACTGTTTGCCACATCCTCTTTACGGTCCAGATCTGGCTCCGTGTAAAAAGTTTCTATTTTTTAAAATAAGAGAAAAAATGTATCAACTATTTGAATCACCTGAAACCGCAGTAGCTGCATACAAAGACTATATTTACGCCCTAACCAAAGAAGCATGATTTCAGCATTTATAAAATTGTTTGAACGGTTGAGATGTTGTGTACAATATAATGGAGAATACTTTATATAGTGCAATAATCAGATCGTATTAAAAAAACATTGCTTTCACTTTTAAAAATTTCAAGAGTTACCTTTGGGTTTGGCTTAGCTTGCAGTAGAATGTCTCGCCATTACACCTATAATTAACAAGCATTAAAGTTTATTTCACTGATTTGTGTTTCCAGATATCGCTTTTCATTCTACTTATCACAACATGCCGTCTGCAAACGTAGTTCACACAAGTTTATTACCTCGTTAAGTCATATCTGCAAACAAGCCCATACTTGAAATGTATGTGAGCAACGAGTTGCTGAACATTAAAGACGTCAATTAATCCATTCTTTGGTTAGAATAGTTAAAAAGGCTGCATTCTCACCCATTTCTAGTTGATCTAAAAGGTTTATTTCGTGGCACATATTTTCCCTAAGTACGGAGTGATCCGTTTGGCATGTCAGATCAGCAAGAAGCTAATTAGATTTATTGCTTGGCAATGATGACCACCATTGCGGATCCTGTACACTCCATACCGTGCGGACACATTGTGCCACGTGACAAGCAGTGTTTCTAATCTTCTGTTGCATGTCGGTCGGCTAATTCTGTGGGTTTTTTTTGTTTGTTTTTTTGCGTACACTGTTAACATGACATACCCCCAAACAAAATATCTGGAGGCATCATGGCAGTAAAGTGGAGCGGGCGTTTTCGCTGAATGTGGTATGTAAACGTGTTGAGGTATTGCCTCTTGACACAGTGTACCATGCTTGTCGAATGGCTTACTCTTCGTTATTTGTTTTATTCACGAACGTTCTTCAACAGCTCAGGTCACCGGCGTCCCATTCAATTCCGGGCGTGAAACGGTCGACAAATTTTGCTCAGAGGCCTCTTCTTTCAGGCTTGAGATTCTTTTTCATGCCGTAAATGTACGACACGGGACTCACGGCTTTACTTCCCTTCCGAAGTACTTAAGATTTTTACGCCCGAAAAAATTCATCGATCCTGGCCTGGTTTGAACCCGCTATCTTGGGTTTAGGAGGCAAGTATGGTTACCACTACACCACCAGGACCGACTTACTCTTTATTGCTGTCACGACTCTTCCGCCTGTGTAAGGCATTGTCAGACATTGGTTAGGAACGTGTACCACTTAACAATGTGAAGGGGCATATTCACGCCTATAAGCTCCCTGGGTTCTGAAAACATTCATAATCATACATACTATAGAACACACTGAGCACGCAGTTGCGGCATGATCACCATTTATTTAGTCTATCATGCACGTTAGCGCTGAGGCTGCAAGCAGTTGAGGTCAGAAACACAGCCCACTCGAAACTTACATCCTTTCTGCTTATATTAAAATAAACCGCTCAGAGATATGTACAGCCTCTATGTTATAAATTTCTACTTTTTTACATCTTAATCTGATAACTCTGCGCATGCGCAGCTTCAAGTTCATACATGGTAACTGTTAAAGACACGGATGGCTAAAGTCTATAAGTTAAGGACTCGTGAACGGAAGGTCAGGGGTTGATTCCTGCCAGGTCCTCCTTGACTGGGCTTTTTTCAGGGTTGTATTCGGTAGATACAGGGAAGGTTCCTTAAATGTACGCCTGGAACTCTTACTATCAAAATGAAATCCTTTTTCAACTTAGTATTCCAGCTAATGTATCGTCAGTGCTTCCGCCCGCGATGTCACAGCAGTAAAAATGGTCTTTACGATTTGCGGTTCGTAGTTTTGAAAACAGATAATAGTCTTTAGGGCATCTTCTGGGCTGTGTTGTGGAAGATTCGGTTCATGTGTTCACAGAGCAGTGTGATTTAGTGCATTGTCGTCTAGCGGGCGAACTCCTGGACTCAGCATTCCAACTTTTCTTTGTTGACACTGCGTAATTGAAGCAATGGATCAGCATATTACAAGGGCTGGATAAAAAGTAGTGTAAACACTGCTGTTAACGTCAAACCGGTAAGTCGGCGAGCTGCCATCTATGTTGACAAAACGAAGGCCTGTTAGACGAGTTTGTGCTGCGAGCGCAGACACTTCTCTGTCAATACACCATTGAACTTCATAGCAATAGTGCAACCGCCCCCAACATCATGTTTACAAAGGTAAAAGAGCAACGTTCTTGGCAAAAATTGAATTGGCACGAGGTTGGAGTACGCAAGGATGTTTCCAGGGACTGCATGAAGCATGCGGTGACATACAACACAGTCGCACGATGGGTTAAAGCGTTCAGATTAGACAGAGATGCTGTGAAGGATAACCCCCGTACAGGACGACCGCACGTGGAGAACAATACAGTTGAACTCCTTGCTTCCTAGTGGACGTTGATCGCCGCTGGACTGCGCATGAGTTAGCAGCTGAAGTCGGAGCATGCTTCAAAACTGTCCTCCACATTCTGGGTTACCGCTAAATTGCAGCACGTTGGATACCCCACGAAATTTCCGAGGTGCAACAGTCGCACAGGATTTGTTGGGCCGTTACCAAAGGGTAGGTAACGAATCGTCACTATAGACGAAACCTGGACGCGCCTCGTACGAACCAAACTTGAAACCCAATGACTGGAGGCTTCCCGGTTCTCCTCGTCCAAAGAAAGCGCGCGCTACACAAATCGCTGTTCATTGTGGCATATGACATTGATGGGATAATGCATCACGCTGTATCACCAAGGGTGACGATAGACGCTGCCTACTACTGCATGTTTCTGCAACACCACCTTCGTCCAACGCTCAGGCGAAAGCGACGACCTTTCATGGAACAGCACCCCATCATTCTGCACAACAAATGCAAGGTGCCACACCGCTGCTGCTGTTCAGGACCTCTTGCGCCGCTGGCAATGGAACAGTTTGGACAGTTCTGGACAATACTCGCCCGACATCAGTCCTCGTGATTACGATCTCTTTGCCAAAGTGAAAGAACCGCTGCGAGAGATCCGGTACAACACCAGAGATCCATGTATAGGGCGGTCAATACGGGGCACAAGACGCGCAGATGGTGCCTTCTCGTCAACATTCCAAGCGCATTTGTATTTGAACTGCTGAAAGAATTTGGAACTACCTCTTTCACTAGCCTTATGCATATACAGATGTCGATAGAGGTGAATAAACTGTTGTCTTCATGTTAAGTGAATAATTGGCAATATGTAATTAAAATTATAGCAGTTAAGTGTTTGGTGGAGAAATGTGTTAGGTTACCTGTCACTAAATTTCTTCATCGATGAGCAAAATGTTTTCTAGTGTCAAAACGTCCACAGGCCTAACCTCACACTTTCAAAGCTATCTCTGTCCAATTGAAATAATTTTGACCATTTCTTCACAGAGAAATTACCATCAACGTGTTAAATTAATTGGGTTAGTAGTTAAATTTTTAATCACTACCGTGTATTCAATTTTGAACACTACGCTGTATTGTGCAATGCGTCTGACATGAGATTCTCCAAGCAAATGAATGGCGTGACCTGAATAGAAATGCACTGTTTACACTGCTGTAACATATAATCATTGTAATAGTGAATCCTGGCATTGTATGTCAGATCGGAAAGTTAATGGACTGCACACCGCCACAGGCTATTAAGGCGCGGAGTCGTGAGCAGGAGATCTGGGGTTCGATTCCCACCAGGACCGTCCTCTCTAACTGAAGTTTTTTTTTTTTCCAGATTTTCCTCAGTCATAAGTGGCAAATGCCGGGTAGATATCCTAAAGTTAGGCCTGGAACGTTTCCTTTAAAAAAAAATCCTTTTCCAGTTCATCATTTCATCTCATGTATCATCATTGTCTACCACCTGTGATGCCTCAGAAGTTAAAACGGACATTAAACACTATTTAAAAAAACTCGAGTACCTGTCGCGACGTCTGTTGAAAGATGAATAGTGCTGACGCACAGGGAAAATGGAGTGAGTCGAACGAAGAGCTGTAATTAAATACCTTGCAAATGAAGGAAATGCTCGGATTGTCAACAAATTGGTTCGAATATGCAGTGCCTTGTAATATCATAAAAGATGATGTTGAAATGTAAGTATAAACGTGGTAGAATACCCAGGGAAGATGAGCATGACGGCGGTCCTTTGAAAAATTGTCACAACAGAAGAAAAAGGGGCTTCTTGGTATATAGTTGCAAGATGCACGAGTGATTATCAGGGTAGCGTCATATATTATAGTGTATTATAACATTTAAACTAAAGAATTAGACATGGAAGAAAGTACAAGATGGGTACCAGGGAAGATGACACGTTCTTCTAATCGGTTGAGAGACATTAAGACCTTTTGCAGATTTGTAACTATAAGTTTATGGGTCCATTACTGTGATCCTAAAACCAAAATGCAAAGCATTGGAAACTTATGGAGTCCCCACCCCTAAGTAATTCAGCAGCCAAGGTCATGCTGTTTTGGGATGGATATGGTTTTATTCTAGTTCATCATTTGCAAAGGGGAGTCACAATAGGAGATCATTATTTTACATATTTAATTTCAAAATTGCGAGATGAAATCAAGGAAAAGAAATAATAAAGTATGATTTGAAGTACTAGAACATCCAGGGTACTTCCCAGATCCATCTCCTAGCGACTTCGAACTGTTTTCAAAATTGAAAGACAAATTGTGAGGGAGGAACCTTTCATCAGATTGTCAAGTCAGGAAGGCTGTAAATCAATGGCTTGCAGGGGAGGGGCAATCCTTCTTAAAGAAAACTGTAGAAATGTTACGAGCATCGTTGGTAAAAGTGTATTTGTCCTTAAGGAGAGTGTGTTGAACATTCTTAATTAAAAAGTTAAATCAACTAGAAATGGAACAGGACAAGAGAACCTTTGTACAATGAGTCCGCAACAGCTGTAGCGAAGAGTTCAAGTTAGGTTGGTCTGTGCAAATATTCTTGCATATAAGTGTACTCTGTCACTATGATGATGTCACAGGAAAGGAAATTTTATTTGCAGATGAACTGCAGTTATTTTATTGGTTGCAGTGTTAAGCTGCATAGTTCTTATTTATGATGAACACATTGTAGCTGTTTTAAAACATTAAGTTTGTTGTTATAATGTTGATGTAGCCTCCGTGTTCCAGCATGGGAGAAGTCACGGACAATATTGTATGCACAAATTCTTAATTTTCGCATAGCTTATATTTCACTGTAGTTGATATACATCGTAGGCTGCATTCTACACTTTGCAAAAATTGACGCTTTTGCTAAAGCTGAAATTTTCTGATAAGGCAAGAGGCTGCTAGGCATGCAGCCCGTTGACACTCGTAGAGCGTGCAAAAATAAAGTTATGGCAACCTGCTAGGAGAAACTGGAATCACTGAGCAGCTGTGTAATTAGTTTGAATGAAAATGAGAAATGGCTTTTTCGTGGAGGGAATAATAATAATAATAATATCCTGGGGTAACTAAAGTAATACGATTCCTATCTTTTCGAGCCGTTCTTGTTTGCAGGTACTTATGAGCAATGTTCGAGACTTGAACCCATTAGCATAAGATGTAGTCAGCAAAATGGATAGCTGGTTAATGTAGCTCGAGATTGCCCTTCCGTACTCCTCCGGCCGTAGGTATGAAGGGATCAATGTAGGTATGGACTGGACACTTTCACCTCCATGCTTCTACAGTGTGATCCGTTTTGTTTTCTCCTGGAGTGATTTGCCTATAGACGAGCGCGTCGTTCATTAGTCAGCCAACCGGGTCTTTTATATTAGCGGGAAGGTAAAATAATAAAATACATCAATTTAAGAAACTCATTACTCACCAAATTATCAAATGAGGTGCTCGCCTTTATTCTCCACACTTTTGGCGTCTCTTTCACTGTAGTTAATTTTGAGAATTCTGGATAATTTCCTGAATGTTGTAGTTGAGTTTTTGTATACGGCATATTTTATTTACGCCAGAGATTATAGTCGCAGGCTGTTAACTTGGGGGACCGAAGGGGCCTTAAATCCCTTTTAATAACTTCGTGCTGTGGAAACACATTGCTCTCATGGAATTATACGTAGTGTGAGCAGTGGAAGAGTTCTGTTGAATAAAGGAATGATTACGCTACTTGTCTGTTCATTCTCTGGAGAAAAAAAAAGCGCTTAGTATGGAATGCACATAAATAAGAGAGTGAATTATATACTAAAAAAAACTAGTCGGATGATTCTTTCACCACTGAATAAACATGCATGAATCGTATATAATAAAGACAGGCTGTGCCTTTGTAAACACATGAGGCATAAATACATGTTATGTATACTGCCGAATTAAGAAACTGCAAACGAGTGGATGTTCGCTCATAGGAAAAACCCCGCGCCGCGAGGGAAAGCATCACTGATCGCACGGTATTAATTTCCACGCCAACACTTACAAATTATCTCCGCAATCTCTTGTGCTGTCATATTCGCGTATCACATACATGTGCAACCTATTATTTATTTTTGAAAGGACCGGGGTCATTCCGCCTCTGAACTTTCAACGTGTAAATAATTCTCAGCATCAAGTGACCCAACCACCTTAGCGGGCAACAAGTGATTGATAGACATAGCAACTTGCCAAGGACTGTTTACTTTAACCAGCTATGCATTTCACTGACTGTACTGGGTGTATACTATACACAGTTGACTCGCTGCGTTCCAAGGGGCTGGAATGGTAAAGGGGAGAGCGATGTTTACTGTAGTCATGTACATCACCTAGGAACTTTTTGTTTTGTTCTATACTACCTCATGTCACTTTTGTAAAATCTTTTTATTGCCAAAGTTCTAGGACTAGAAGATTTGCCGCTCTTACAAACTAAGACCGTGACTCAGAAGATATTGATTTTAGGATCCATTTTTATAAGATCTTTTTTTCTTATTTTGTAAATATACCTTTTTTTCAGAACACCACGTGTGTGTGTGAGAGAGAGAGAGAGATTCTGATACTTAGTAATTGCTTACTTTTCAGCGTTTAGTACTAATTTCTTTCCCCGATTATCGATCAAAAGAATTAACCACATTTGGTAACACCCAGATTTTGTCTGCTACCTATCTAATGTTACTAAATATTCTCTCGTAGCATTTTTGCAAAAGTTTGCCGTTAAGTAGTACTAGTGTGCAATATTTTATTGGCATATTTTTAATAAATGCCTTGAAAATAAGAATTTTTTTACTATTAATAGTATTGCAGCTACCATCATTTTAGAATAAATAGCTGCTAATTTTATTAACCCGTGTATATCGTTATTCTTTTAATTTTGACATTACACAATTTACACAGCAAAATAATCACTGCCAATCTTCAGGAAACCCCCACGAGTGACCAAGGTCGTTAAGGCGCATGCTCGTGAGCGAGAGGTATGGGGGTTGATTCTCGCCAGAACCGTGCTCCCTGACTGAGTTTTTTTTTCCCCCCTCTAGGTTTTCCTCATTTCTCGTAAATGGAAAATGCCGAAGAGGTACCCTGAAAACGTAGGCCTGGAACGTTTCCTTCCTTTAAAAAATATCATTTCCCAATTTATCATTTCATTTCATGTATCTCAATGTTCACCGTCTGTGATGCCTCAGCAGTAAAAACGGGCGTTAAACACGACTTAAAATTTTTCTTCAACAAAAATATTAGCTTTTTGCATTATTTAATAATTATGTATACAAAGCGTGTTCCTGCTCACTAAAGAAATGAGTTGCAGCAGCCTTTGTTTGTTATCTATTCCCTCCCACCATGTCTTCTATTCACGTTCTGAAACCACACTGCCCTGGACTATAGGATATATAATTTCGAAGCCTACATGATCCATGAGTATAATATATTGGGGGAAAAAATAGGGCAGTATTCATGTGTGAAAGTACACAGAAATGCCCTCGTTAGGAATGGAGTGTTGTTTCTGTATGTCTGATTTTCAGGTATCCAATGAGGAATGTTGTGCGTGCAGTCTGACGATGTATGTTATAAATCGCTCGATATGGTCGCGTGGTTGCCGCATTGTTTAGAATTTGGTAACGTGGACTGATGTTGGCTGCAGCTTGAATATTTGACCTCTCTTTTGAGGATACATATCCCATGTAGAGACTGCCCAGATTTGTTCATACAGATGTTTAACATTGTCACTTAAAGAGCTCGATCCGAAAGCTGGCAACAACTATAAAGGAATTGTTCATAAATATCGGATTGATTCTGTAATGCAGCTTTCGGAATTCAGGAACAGTACAACTTAAGACATTCTTGTAGCGTTAGGGAAAAACTCACCATTTCGAAGGTGAACTAGAACGCGCTTGGTGCCTTCATTTTTAGAACGTTTAACGTTTTATAAACTAATGCAAGTAGTAGATTCATCTAATTAGTTTAAGTTAAAATCTTTACGTTAGAAAACTGAATGTGCTTCTAATAAGCACAAGAAAGGAAGACACTAACCTGCATTTGAAAGGTATCCGGATCGATTGTAAGGCATCTGTCAGCTAAACGTGTGTGTGCTTTTTTTTTTTTTTTTTTTTTTCCCCAGTAGATTTTTCCCTCCTAGTGGATTTGGCCTTTGAAATGTTACGCAGATGGAAATATTTGCTGGCTAATTTCAAGGTTAAGCAACGTCAAACGTGGAATGCTCGTTTGTAAATAGATTAAGCTTTGCGTAGCAAACTGTCCCATCTGCTTTCCATGCGAATTCCAAAAATAACGGAGAGAAATTTCTGAAATAATTTGGGCAAAGATTTCCCCCCCAACCTTCTCCAACTTGCACTGCAACTTATAACACGTTTCTTCAGCGTATACCGCGATACATGAAGGTTTTTTCTTAAGCACGAAAAGTCGTATAATAAAAACATGGTGCATTCCTGAAATGAAGGGCAATAGGGTAGATATACTGTTTCTGGAACTAATAGAGAACTACTTGTGGATAGCGACTTTTCGAACATCCCGCACATTTAAAGGCTGCAGAAAATCGGGAGGGTGACCTTTTATTGTCGTCTCCGAATAAAATTTGGCCGAATTTCACTTACTGGTAGGAAGTGGGATTTGATTTTCTGCTTGGAGTGTGTGAGTTGTGATCAGCGCGTTAGTGAGGAACATGCCGGAGTAGAGCGATTTCAGCCTAAGAGAAGTGCGTTGCCCCGTTTGAAGGCCATGCAGAAAGTCAGCGGCCTGGGTTCGAAGCGCGGCTACGGTGCCCTTTAATAGTTTTCCATATCATGTACATTTGGATTTATTGTGACCACTGAATTTTTATTGTAGTTTTGAATTTCTTAAATCTAGTGTTGATGCAAATAACAGATACTGGGTAGTCAGAAGGCAATTCTGACTGCTTATTAGAACTAAACTTCGATTTCTCAGGTACTGTTCAACATGAATGGAACTGTGATACGAAATACAACAATTCCTTCTAAAGCAAATCAAATAATACTTTTTAAAATTATCATTGCAGGGAGAGTATTTGATTACACTATTCTCACAAACTGAGTCTTCTGTTCAATGAAAATGTAATATGTTATAATATATTAACTTCTTGACATATTCCACGTAAATGCTTTTATCACTTATGAATGCAATTGAAAAAATAATTTTTATTTCTGAATACCGAATTCATTCAAATTTGTACACACATTTTTTTAAAAAAAATATAATAAACAATTGGGTAACCAATTTAGGTGGAACATGTACTTATACTGCAAAACAAGCGATAAAATTCTCGTTCATGTACCTTAAGGGATTGCATAGAAAACTGCATTTGAAATGTGAAAAATACAATTTTGAAAAACAGCAGTTCCAAATAAACGAGAAATAAGCCACCAGTTTAGAACATCCCAAGCCCATGATCCCAATCTTTTGACCTTTCCTCACTTTATTTCCATTTGCTTTTGTCTGTTAACTCTGGCCTCTTCAGACATATTTTGCAACCCCGTTTTTTGCATCGATGCCCCTTCTCTGGTGCAATTTTCATACTATTCATCCACTGATAGCCCAAACTGCTCATATACCTTATTTCTGCCTGCAGACATCATTAAAATGTACTACTGCATTCAATATACTTCGTTTTAATGTGACGACTCCAACGTGTATAACGAGATATTTTTACAAGAGGCCATCTTCAGTGAGAACCCTGAAAACTTGCTTGAAATCTGCATCAAGAATCTGAAGTCTAAAGGCAGCGTTGTTTTTCACAAAACAAAATTACCTCTCTTCTACCAAGATATGGAAAGAAACGAGCATATGCAAGGGGTCACATTGGTGTTATGTTGTCTGGGGAGGGGGGAGAATGATCTGACTGTCGCCATGTTTAAATATATTATTTAAAAGCCCTTAGGAACAGAAAATCTCATAATGTCATAAATTTTTAAAAACTGAACATGGCTAATCTTTTTCGAGCTCTTATCAACTACCCAACTCCTTATATTTTTAGAGGCCTTGGGCTCATTTAAATGTAAATAACTGCACGTCATTGGAATTATTAATCTTGCAAGCGAGATTTAATATCTTTAGCCTAATGGTGATTTGTCAGTTGTTTGTTAATTTTGGAATCAGAAATTTTAAAAATACTGTCTGAAAAACCTCTTGTGGTTTTTCTATGTATTGAATTATACTCTTCTGTTTTTAGCAAATTTTCCCATAAATTTAAAGTGGGAATGCATATAAACACAGTTCATTTACAGTGAAAACATAACTATGTTAGTAAACATAATTATGGGGAGATTGTTATGAAATAAAAGAAAATAAAAAAAATTACCTTATTCTTAAAATGGCTAATTATTTTGGCATGAATCTTATTTCTACTGTGAACAATTGGTTAATTACTTTTTATTTATTATTATTATTTTTTTTTTTTCTGCAGAAGTGTATGAAGGCATGCACTTTGATGCTGTGATGAAGACCCCTGAATGGCAGCAGAAAGTACTCAGGAGTAGTCTGAAGTCTCTCAAAACCTCAGGACTTACAAAAGTGGAGAAGGAAGCTGGGATAGAGAGGAGGAACAAGAAGCAGCATGTGGAACACAGAAAGAAGTATACTAGTAGACTTAAAAAGACTGTGGCCAACACACTGACAGCAAGTAAGTACCATTTGTATTTCAATATTCATTTAATAATTAAGGACAAAGTACATTTTAATTGAAATGCACTAACCCCCCCCCCCCACACACATACACACACATACAAAAATAATATGTGCAATCAATGATTTTTTTACCCCGGGAAACATAGTTTTCCTTAAGAGCGAGTCCCTACTCGTTGGCCACTTGTGGAGAGAGTAGCCTGCTTGCCTACTTGTTGACCCTTGTTGAATGTTGCAATAATTTGGAACTGTTCCTGGATGTGTGTTGTGCTGTTTGTTTCTCAATTTGGCAGTATACATAAAATGTATTTTGCACTCGTGCATTTACAATGGCACAGCATGTCTTTGTATGATTCATATGTGTTAACTCAATGGTAAAAGATCACAGAACCTTCTTCTTCTTTATAGCATACAGTTGGTTCTGAGATAATTGTGTATAATTTCCGAAATACTTTATAATAGTTCAAAATTAATAAGAATTTGTATTGCAACCATGATAACTATAAACACTCTGAAATGTGTACATTTTCCTCCTTCAAAAATAACTATGAATTAAACTTTGAGTTATAATAATTCTTGAGAGACTTAACTGATTTTAAAACATATGAAGGATAACTTAACATGAAAATCATAAATGTTATTATATAAATAGGATGGAAACAACTACAAGAGTATAACTCTTATACATACTAGTTAAAAGTTGTATAATAAGTTATAACTTGAAGAGAAAGTTCACATGTCTGCCAGAAGTGGGAATTATGTCAGTAGATACCTAAAAGCATTTTTTTTCTTACACTCATAATATTTAAGTATATATTTTATAAATGTAGATTTATAGTTATATAAGATATTTTTTAATTTAGAAACAGCAACATACTTTTTAAGAATTTGAGCATTATTTGAGGGGGAATTGATAAGTCTGGAAACAAAACATAAGTAAAACAATTTTTGGAAAAACTAAAATTTATTTTTCAACATCATCTCCTTTGAGCTCAATACATTTGGTCTCAAAATTCTAATTTTTTTTATTCCTTCAGAAAGAAAGTCTTTTGAACTGTGCATACTACTAGTTATAGTACATATAACATTTTATTTGACAATAATTTCTTCACCCTAGGCCAATTTTTGACGTTAGGAAAGAGAAAAAAATCTCATGGGTTCAAATCTGGGGAATAAAGGGGGTTGTTGGGTACTGTTTTGAAACCTAGCCCATACACTCTTTCTGTCTCAATGTCAGATGAGTGAGCAGGCACATTGTCGTGGTGCAGGAGCACATTCTTATGTGCTGGTCTTGTCGCTTTTGCTTCAACTCATTATGCAAACAGTTCATTATTGTTACAAAATAACAGCCAGCGACTGTTTTATCATTTTTCAAATAGTCAAATCATGAATACCTTGTGAACCCAAAAAAAGTCGCCATCAAAACTATGCCAAAAGCCATTTGGATTAAGCTGCAACTTTTACATGGACACTTTTGAAGTGTTCTTCCTGGAGCTTTTTTGACTTGGAGTCAACAAATGCAGCACCCATTGTGTACTCAGCTTCTTCATATGCAGAATATTATGTACATGCTCCTATGAGATGCCTACAATCTCAGCAATCAAATCTCAATGCGATAGTCTTCTATCACAATACTATGAATTTTATCTATAATTTCTTCAGAAGATATTTTAATCAGGTGTTGGCAGTGCTCATATGACTACGTTGAAATTAATTTATTCAGTAATAATGGTCTTGAGTGCTGGTGCAGAGTCCTTATGAACTTCCTTTAGCTCAGTTTGTATCTGGGCCACAGTTCCCTTTAGCGAAATCTGAAGAAATGTGGCTCTTGCTGTTGTACCCATACCTGGCACGTGTGTGTTAATGCTCTAGCAGTTGCAATTTTTGTTTTTCCTCAGCGAAACTCAGTATACCAGGTAAACCAGCAGCCCCTATTTTTGCAATGTTATGCAATGTGCAGTCTATGCTTTTATCATGAAAATATTGGGCCCAATGGTTCTACACAAATTGTGTAACATGGATACCTTTGGTTGCACACTTAGTGAAATGACTAATAATATGGTAGATGTTATAGTATCGTTGTTTAGTGCACTCATAAACAGACAGCAGACATAAAAGAAATGTTTGCACAACTAAAAATGTATGCTGTGACAAGCAAATACTTAATATTATGTTAATTTGACTGTCAAACCCTCATGCTCCTAAATAGCTCAATTGGAATGTGGTTGATAGAAAATTCGTGTGCATTAAAGGTGGTTTGAGCCACATTTATGCTTATTTTTTAATGTGTTGTAGTAGTCATAAATCATGGTTAATATTTTAATTGACTATTATTTTTCTTTTTATTTATATTAATATTTTATTATTATTTAGTGTTTCTTTATAGTTGATAAGCTACTAGTACGATGTGCACTTATTTTTTAATGTGTTGTAATATTCATAATCATGGTTAATATTTTAATTTGCAATTATTTTTCTTTTTATTTGTACCTAATATTTTATAATTGTTTAGTGCTTGTTTATTGCTGATAAGCTACAGGTAGGTAAGTGTTTAAATGCAACATAGTTACTCTTGATGAAGATGAAGAAGGATTATATAAATTTGATGTTCTTGTTTGAACTTGCTGGTGAATAACAACGGAAATTGCCTGAACACGACTTTTCTAACAAAGTGCTCAAATTGATGACCTTCTTGGTTAATACAATTCTAAGCATACTATGGCATGGAAATTCTCACTTAGGTGTAACATGGCAGTTGTAATGGATCTACAGACCACAGTAATATGTAATACTCTCTAAATCCTCTGGTTCTGTGCATTGTTGTTTTAAATAATGGAAAAAGTCAATAGGTGTTAGATAGGGTGATTTGACTGGCCAGGAGATTGATCCTTGTCTTTCTTCCAATGATCAGGATGTGCTTTATTTATATAATTGCAGACGATCATTGACCTGTGTGGTAGAGCACCATCATGTTGAAATCATTGTTATTTACTCCTCCAGTGATACATTCTGTAGTAACAGTGGGAGTTCAATTGGGGGTGGGGGGGTTGTAGGTAGCTGCTCCTGTTAGGTGCCCTCAAAGAAAAAAAATTGTTCAACATTTACTCCCTGCTGTGTTTGGAATGCTGTTTCCCTTACTCAGCGGAAACTATCAACACTCCAATAATTGGCAATTTATGGTCCCATTGTTGTGGAATCTGAATTCATCTGAAAACAAGATTCTGAATATGAACCCCATATCACTTGCCATTGCCTAGCACCAATTCACAGAAGATCACTTGAGCCTCAAAAGCTCTCCCATAGAATTCCTGGTGTAGGTACAAATGATACAAATGAAACTTATCAACATGCAGTATATTCACTGCAGAAAACTGCTAATGTTGACCTCTTGTGCAGCTGCCCATATACTATTTCTGGATTATTCAGGATGGCATTCAAAACAGCTTCCTCATTAACACTGGATATAGCTGGTGCGCTCTAACAGAAGCCATCTCAATGAAACTCAGAGAATTTCTTCTAAGTAAATCGAACAAGTAGTTTCCAAACATCAGGATAATTGGGTCATTATTAGTATTATATTTGAAAAACAAGTGGGGGTTAAAGCTAAATTTAAAAATCAGTCAGTTGCAGCAATTTAATTTTTTTTTAAGGAAACTTGGTATATGCAGTTGAAATAAAATAAGAAAAATATTTTATGAAAATCAATGAAATCAGAGTATTAAAGGGGGGATTAACTTGAAACCCCAAATTTAAAAATTGCTCCAGTGACATTAATATGTTTTCTCAATGAAACTTTGTATATGTATATACCACTTAAATAGAATTAGAAAAAAATTTCTGAAAATCATGGAAATTGGGCCATTAGGAATGGGGGTTTACTTGAAACCCAAATTTCAAAAAATCACTAGCAACACCAATATTTGTTTTTTCACAGCAAAACTCTGCATATACCATTTAAATCAAATAAATGTATTTCTGAAAATCAGTGAAATTAGGAGTGGGGGTTTACCTGAAACCGAAAATTTAAAAGCAGCTCTAGTTGCACTAATTATTTGTTTCTTCGGTATATATCATTTAAACAAAATGAGAAAAAATTAGTTTCTGAAAATTAGGGAAATTAGAGTAAGGGGTACTTGAAAACCTAAATTTAAAAAGCTCTCTTGAGTTTAGGTTTCTCTGTATTCTAAAATAAAAGCGTAAATTAATTCAACATATGAACTGTATTTATAAAAATGCACATGTTTCATATGTAACATAAGCATCGTTGTGAAGATAACAAATGTGAAATATCAATCTAATATGTTAATTGATATGATTGTATGATTCAGTTGAATTACACACTCTTAAAGCTTCACTTACTTTTCATAAATGGGACCGGTTTCGAGAACATTTAGTTCCCATCTTCAGCCAGGCTAAAGCTCAACTGAATCATACAATGATATCAATTAATATGAATAGCTTCACTGTGCAAGTTCCAATTTACATTTAAGCACAAATATGTTATATTTGTACACAAGATCGCTCTGTAATAACCTCCAGAAAATGTTTGCATTACATGATTTTACTACAATAATATTTAAATTAAATTTCAAAGCTAATGAAAATTCATTTACTTTTGATTATTTATTGTTATTTGTGTATATTTGCTTAGTACATTGTAATTTTTTTTAATAGTAACTTTTTTTTTTTTTTTTTTGAATCAAATATACAATGTAACTCAAAACTTTCTGTTATTTCTCTCTATTTTAGTGAATGTAAAGATGATTTCAAGGGCACAGTATAGTTGTCATATATTTCATTTAATTAATAATATACCATTCATTTATCTCGTTTAATAATTATTATTATTATTATTTTTAAAATGTGTGTTTTTTTTTTTTTTTTTTTTTTTTTTGCAACATTTATAGATTTAAAAAATTGTAAGTTTGTTCCCCTAATACCATATAGTAATGCCCATAACTTATTTCATTAATTAATAATTTGGATTTTATATTTTGGGCAAAGTTATACTCTACTAGGTAAGGAATTCACTTTGTTCACATACCTCCTGCATAACTGACTTTTTTTTTTAAATAAAAATGTTTTATCACTGCACAGTACTCATCTTTTCTATGAAACCTATTACATCAATCACTTAAGATAGCTGCCAGCAAAGAATTGCATGATGCAATTTTACAAGGCATTCATTCTTCTCTAATTCAACTTTCAATTCATAAGACAGTCTCTAGTTGGTTTGTATTAAGAACATATGGTCTATAATTTATTTAATTATGTTGAAGTTTGCTATGTTTGAATAGTTTTGGAGGATAGTATGATGTGCTAAGAATAACATGGCATATGTCCATTGGCTAAGTTTGCTCACTTTTGTTTTAAGAATCAACATTATTTTAGTGTTTAACCAGTGTTTTCATTTTGTGTTCCATGTTTACTTTTGCAGAAATAAAACGCAAGCTGAAAGGGAGAAAACCAAAGGTTCATGACCCTAACCATTCATTCCAAAGACTGAGAAAGAAAAGACATATGAAAGGAGCTGGTGGTAAGAATACCTCTAAATAGCATATTTACTCACATGTTACACTCCCATAGGAATTGTGACAAATTGTTTTCTTAATTACAGCAATTTGTGAATATATCTTTCATGATAGCCAGAATGGTAACTCTCAGTAAGGCAGATGTAATATCTGTGCAACTGATTCAATATCACAGTTTATTGAAAATAAGCTTGTACCTCATGATGGAAGATGTAGGAAACCTTATCCTGGTACATCCCCACATTTCTGGAATCTTTTAAGAAAATTGTCATTTACTTATTTCACTTACTTTACCAAAATTGGGTCAATTTAAACTTTAAGAATTCAAGGTCACCGTTGTCCTTGAATTGCAGGCAGTTGATCCTGATATTCATGTAAATTTATGCAATTTGATGTAAAAACATTATTGACAAAGTAATAAATCTATGCTTGATGTTCTTTGCCAATAGACAAAGTTCCAACTATTGCTAACTGCTATGCTCATATAGTTCCATACACCAATTTTCTCCTCATGCAAAGCATTTTGTGTATAAAATCACATTTTTCTTACTTTTTTCTGTACTTCATGATCAGTTATTTTGCATTAAAACACGACTAAATGAATGGAACCATGTTTCAGTGAGAATATTAAGCATGGGTCAAATGACTTGATATTAACATTCTATAGCACTCATTTACAGAAATTTACTGAAATATCAAGCATATCTACCTTTAATTCATGGAAATTGTTGGCCTTGTATGATTCAAGTTTAAATTGACTCAGTTTCAGAAGATGAACTGATGCATAGTTTTCTAAAAAGATGCCAGAAATGTGTGAATGCAACAGGACATTTCCAGCATGTCCTGCCATAAGGTTTTCATTATAATTATAGTTGTAATTAAGAGAACTTGAATGAATTGTGCAGATATTACATCTCTTTGCCAGGAATTACTGCTCAGGTTTTTCTTTACGTAGATGCAAATAGATACTTAGATCAAAGACTTATTAGATAACATGTTATCATTTTTAGACATAAAAATAAGAAAAACCTGGAATTTGGAATACAGAAAGAATACAAGTGCAGACAATCATATCAAAGCTGAAGGTTTTAATCCCACAACTCTCAAACATGCAGCTATCAACAGCTAAACACATTGGCTAGTTAACCTAAAATTAGCAAAGAAGAATACTTTAAAGAATACAAACAAACAGAAAGAATAAAACTTCAATGTAAATTAGAACTCGCACAGTGAAGCTAATCATATTAATTGTTATTGTATGATTCAGTTGAACTACACACTCTTAAAGCTTCACTTACTTTTCATAAATGTATAGAACTGGTTTTGAGAACATTTAGCTCCCATCTTCAGCCAGGCTAAGGTTCAACTGGGAACACAGCTCAACGAATGATACGACAGTTGAACCTTAGCCTGACTGAAGATGGGAACTAAATGTTTTCAAAATCAGTTCTATACATTTATGAAAAGTAAGTGAAGCTTTAAGAGTGTGTAGTTCAACTGAATCATACAATGATATCAATTAATAGAAATAATAGTGGTTAAAATGTTTATAACAAAGAGCTAGTACACGAAAAGGTAAAGAAATTCAAGAAGCATAAACTTATTGAACCAACCACAACACTTTCAGCATAAAAAGATCTAATTTTTAAAAAATTCATATATCGTCCATGGGCTACAAAAAATTTCAGAATATTCTTAAAAGATTTTAATATTAGGTTAGCAACTGTAAACAGATTTAATGTTAAAAATCTCCAGATTGACAATGTTAATGATAGTATTCTACAAGAGAAAAAAGCAGATTGTGCAGAATGTGAAAATATTTACATTGGAAAATGTTAGAGGTTCTTTAACACGATTAAAAGAACATTTCTGGAACATAAAATACAAGCATTTGGAGAATTCAGAGTAACATCTCATTTCTGGACAGAAAATTACGACATATTGAATAAAACAAAATTATTGAAATCAGTGCAAGGACCTACAGAATTAGTAACATGGAAGAAAATCTACATTTACAAGTACAAAGACAGTTTAATGAATTCCAACACTCCCTGGGATGAAAATGTAAACTTTAATTTTCATCACTCCTACACCAGAAGAGATTACACATTCCCACAGCATGTCGACAATGAGCTGACAATGCAGACAAAGGGTTCATGAAACCAGTTCTACATATGTTAAACAAGTAAATGGAGGAAAAAAAAGTGTTATTTGAACTGAATCACACAATGATCTTAATATTTAATAATATATTGGTTTTCCTACACATTTAAAGTAAGATTTGCCTCTGTTTTGCTATTAAAAACTGACCGTATAAAAATACCGTAGAGCTATTGTGTGCACAGTATATCTATATTGTAACACATTAAGAGAAAGAGAGTGCTTGTGCTCATGCATAGTTGTGGATTATTCTATTCCAACAGTTTCTAGCTACATGTTTCACTGACGAGTGTGGTTCTTAACTTTCAGTTCTTTTGTAAAAGAATGAACACTTAAAATTAAGTAAGATTTATAATATTGGCTCTGTTATAGTAAATATTTTATTTTATTTTGAATAACAAATTATGCACATTTGTTAATATTAGATAATTTTATATTATAATATAAAAATATTATAAAACTATTTTATATATGCAATGGTCCACAGTTCCAACAGTCACAAAACTGCAGTCACAAAAACTGCAAAATTTTTACTTTTCAAAGTTGAATTGTATTGTATTGTTTTGTGGTAAGTTTTAAATATGTTCAGCAATATAGCAAATATAAATTATTGTTAAAGTACCCTGCTGGGTAAGTGACTAAGCCTGTATGACAATAATTAAAACTTGGCTCTTGTCTGTATAATTTCAGGTTCTTTTCATGTGGTTTGTGGAGAAGAGAGAGAGGAAGATGTGGGAATGGAAGCAGTTGTTCCTGGAGGTAGTAGCAAGCATTCCTCTCCTGTTCCGTCACCATGCCCGGTCACAATGGCTCTTGGTTCAGAGAGAGGGTCCGCTGGCAAAGAGCGTGGAGAAGTCATAAGGTGAGAAGTTGGCTTTTCTATCTGTATATAGGGGACTGGGTATTAAAATAATTTAAATGCCTGTTCCTAGGGAAAATTGTCTTTTATGTTAGCTTTAGCAGTATCCAATAAACATCAACTTTTTTTAAATCTATTGCAGCTCATAATATTTCTACTTATATCAACTTAAGGGGAATTTGTTTTACCTGTGGGTTTGTTAAATTAGTGAAACATCTCTTTTGATCCATATAGTAACCCCAGCTTCATTATTACAGACACTATCATCAATGTCACTGTAACCTTAAGGCTAGTATGCAAAGACTGAGAATGATGTTTTTTTAATGGAGTACAGATTTGTTTTGTCTAAATCTAATCTAGAATCATCATTTTTTCACTTATTTAAGGAGAGGGTGAGAAAAATCACCAAATGAAGAATTTAGTCTTCAGTAATAAATTTATTTGATCTATAATAATTTTCAGTTTTGCAATTGTGATTTTTTTTGACTGCTGACTAAAATTTGTAGGTATAAAGAAAAATAAAAGATCCTTTATTACTTCTGACCTACTCATGACTAAGCACCAGGTTGAATTTACACTTAGGTAAACATTCCAAAGCATGATGATGAGAACGAAATGTTCTTGAAACCGGGTATATATATTATGACAAGAAAGTGGAGCATTAAGAGTGAGTAACTGAACTAAGTCATACAATAAAATGAATTATATGATTGGCTTCAATGTACAAGTTTCAATTTACATTTTAATTCCAGAGCATGCCTAGATTTCAACATTTCTGTGACACATGTTAAAAAAGCATATTAACATTATCTACCATGCATCAAATGTAGGTATGCAGTATGATGGGGATTCTCACAGTGACATGGCGCAATAATTAAATAATTTTACTTCACTAATTTTTACTAACTTGGAGGGTGTTGCCTTAAACATCAGCATGGATTTACTGACCATTTTCATGAATGATATGCAGACCTCTCTGTAGATGTGACGAAATTGGAAATATTGTAATTTGAAAGATAACTAAAATTTCTCAATTTTTTTGTATGAATAAATTCTTCTGTGCAGTTAATTGTATTGATTTCCGTATAGCATCAAGAATTTTGGTTTATTTTGGAATTTCAGATCAAAAATTGTATGCAAGTGTTTATATTTAACTTTTCCTCAAATGTCCCTTGAAATGCAAAGTTATATTTCTGTTATTTTTAACAATATTTTTTTTTTTGCAGTCTTTATAGCTCATTTCATAAATACCTGATTGTTTGCTTTATGGGGTGGGATTCTATTCTTTGTGCTGGTTTTTAGGAGATTTGTTAAATTTTTGGTGTGCCCGTTTCAGTTTCCAATTTTATTGTACTGTCTTGCAGGTTGAGTAATATGATAACATCTTCTTTGCATTTTACATTAACTATTGTAAAAATGTCATCTATTTCAGGACTGCTGAAACTTTGCACTTGGCCGTTAACGTCACTTTATGTAATGTTGGTTATGATGCGGTTGAGATGATGCAGCAGCCACCACTGTTTAACTGCTGGTATTTTAGAGTTTTCAATGTCACCTTGTAAATGTATACTAAGTATAGTGATAATGAATAACTTTGCTCCAGAATTATTTATAACTGCAATTAAACTGCTTCATAGTAATGTAAGCATAATAAGGAACAGACTTTTGACAATAAAGAGATCTACTATATAGATATTTGCTCATGATTTTAAATAGTAAAAAGCTTCCGGCTGTTACATTATGTGCCATTTCTAACACATGTTGTGTCCATGTAACACCTCAATGCAAAGGATTAAGTATCACAATGCAAATTGACCTCTTCGGGAACTTTCTGACTTCTACAAAATAACCATTTCAATTAATTGCAATAACTTAATTCAAACATGTGATAGAAATCAGCTAACACAAAATAAGAAAATCAGGCTACATAGAAGCTTTTACATCAAGACTGACTGACTCATAATGCTACTTTGTAATTGGTTCAAAGGTGGCATTCTTCATTTGTTAATCTGTTATGATTGCCAACTGAAAAGGTATCTGTCACGTGCAAAGTTTCAGTAGCCTGGAAACACATAATGGTGCCATCATTTGTGGTGAGATAAATATTCAACTATTTGTGCTCCTAAATTGCTCATGTTTATATCTGCTAAAAATAGGGAGAGTGGATTACCAATAGCCAAACCATTGCAAACATTTTTGTAACAGTTCAAGAAAAATGGAATATGTAATGAAAATAATGTAGGCGGTATGAATCTTAATTTAATATAACAAATGTTCATCAATGTTAGTAAGTGACAAGTAATCTATAAGTAGTTTGACAGAATGAGACAGAAATAACATTTTCATACGAAAAAGTTCTTGTAAATTACATTATTTCTTGCTTTTTCTGGCTATAAAAGGGGGCTAATATATGAGGAAATACTGTATATCAATTTGAGATTATGATTAACAAATTTAAAGGAATAAGAACACGTTTTGAAATTTGTAAATGTAATTGTTTGTTTACAGCAGGCGGAAGAGGGAAAATTCCTATGACATAGACAATATTGTTATACCGTACAGCATTGCAGCTGCTACAAGAGTAGAGAAATTACCATATAAGGAAATACCTACACCAAAGTAAGTGTTGTGAATCATCAGCTTATTAAGGTTAAGATGTGAATTTTTAGTAATCTGTAAAATTACTAAAAATAAAATAAGATTAAGCTAAATTATCTAAAGTTATGATGGGGAGGGAAAAAATTGACAAAGAGTTAAATTAAAAGGATAAAAAAAAATTAATAGTGTTCTGTTTTTACTACTGAGGCATCACAGGCATGTATATTGTTGATAAATGAGATATTTTCCTTTTATATTTAAATATATAGAAGAAAGTATTCTAGATCTAAATTTAGGATACCTCCCTACCATTTGCCTTTTATTAGGGCTGGGGAAAACCTAAATCAGGGAGGACAGTCTTAATAGAAATTGAACACTGGACCTCCAGATAAGTCCTGCACTAGTGACCTTAGCTACCCATGTCTGTATAAGGAGGATTAAAATATAAAAGCTCTTTAAGAATTTATCAGAAGAAACACCTAAATGAAATGTGTGTCAAATTTCATGAATAATGCATTTGATATAGGTACAGTAAACTCCACATTACTTGTGCCAGATTCTTCAAATTTAATTTTTAACATTAGAATAGGAAAGACTAAGACACAAAATGGTGTAATGTTTGTAAAATATCAATGAACACAATTACACAGCACTGATATGAATGAATCATTATAGACTGCATGTATAGTAAAAGCCCCAGGTACTTTATTTCTGGGGACTGATAATTTATTTTAAATGGTAGGGGTTTGCATTTTTTCATTAAAAAATGTTATACTGTTGTATGAGCAGAATTATAATTATTGCTAGAAATATATACGAGATTAAAAACTGTATTATTTCAAACATAATGAGGTCATCTTTTGGTAAAACTTTTAAAATTTAAACATAAACATCAATTAACTTAAAAGCAAATTGTCATCCAGAATTTTTTTTGTAATGTATTTTATATATGGTTTGATGTGATTTGTTTACATAGGTGGAGGACTGTTGAGGAAGCAGAAGCAACTTTGAAGTTGGATTTAAAAAACAATGGTGTAGTCCGAAGATCTAGTCAGGAGAGTGATGTAAGTTTATTAATTTTTTTCCTTTGCATGGTATCTTTCAGTGATAAAATGTTTACTCTTTACTTGCAATGTACAGTATGTAGAGCAACCCAGTTAATTATGAACCAACTTCCAGTGTTTTGTCTATAGGGGAGAGTATTGCTTACCATCTGTGAATATTATAGAATGGCATTGAAACAACCATCTGCCTTAACTATTTTAAAAGGCATTACTTACAACTTTATGAAAGAAGTGCTGAAATTTTTTTTGGTGGGAGGGAGCTAAGACATACTTTTTTTAAACTATTTTAGAAGCTGTCCATCACTTGCCATGGTTCATGTCGAATAATGCTTGCCATTTCCCGGCCTATATTTCGTTTTAATTCTTCTAGGGTGTATGGGTTTTGTGTTGTATGTGGTATTTTTTAATATACCGCAAAGATAAAAGTTGTAAGGAGTTAGGTTGGGGAACTGAGGGGAACACAAATCCTTAAAATAGCATTATGCAACGTTAACTACAGCAATGATGAAAAAATAATGTAAAATAACCTTTAAAATACTTTAAGAAACTTGTATATTTGTATCAGCATCATCTGGGTACCTGTAGAAAGCAGCAAGGTTGCTCTTGCACTGCAGGTTGCTTCATGGTTAATTGGGTCGCTCTATATTTGTAGGGCTTAGTTGTCAGCTCTTATAGTGTTTGTTTCAGCTGTTGGGCTGTGGTATTATCTGTTTATTTTAAGTTTGCAGACAGCTGAAGAAGAAATAATTATTTTTAAGCTGAGTGCTGCTGACAGTACACAAGCTTTACTCAGGAGGAAGGTTTCTGTCTGTTTTACTTGAACCATAAATGGTGATATCTTTATTATGTTTATGCTCATTAACAATGCAATCTGTCAAAGTTAATCTATTCCATACACTTTTGCAATAAGTTTGTGCAAGTAATCTGTGTTTGTACCTTCTGCTGGCATGTCCACATGACCAAGCTAGCATTATATTCTGCTGCATATAAGGATGGTTGGAAAGGCACCAATAGAAGAGAGGTAAAGAGTTTGCAGTGCTCCCACCAGAATCTGCAAACATAAAATGAACAAGTAAGGTGCATTGCAAAATGATAGGAACAACTGTAAAAATTCTTAAATATAAAACTGAAATAACATATTTTAACTAAAATACATACAATTATATAATCTTTATCATGTGATTACTTACAAACAAATGCATTTCTTTTAGAAACAGCTGAATACAAAGAACAGTTCCTTGCAAAATGATAAGAACACTTGTCATTAATACCCTATAAATGAACCCTTTTTCAGAACAACGTAAATAAAATGATCTGTCATACCCTCTACAAGCCTCTGTAACACATACAATTCAAGTTCATTCCATGCAGATATAATAGAAGTTTTTAATTCATGCACACTGGCATATTGCCTCTCAATTTGATAAACTGACCTCCATAAGATTCCCCATAGGTTTAGGTCTGGAGATTTGGCAGGCCTTTCCATAATACTTATCAATTTTGTGGTGGAACACTTCCTTATGGATCAGGCTGTGTGGATGGTTGCATTTTCCTTCTGAAATATCCAGTTCTATGTTTCAATTCTCTCTATAACAAGTAAAAGTTCAAGCACTGTATGAGTGTGTATGGCTTTCATATGACTTGCAGGGAATGCAAGATATGCTTTTCTTCCATGGCGAATCCAGCTCAGATCATCAGACTTCCCTCCTTGCATACACTTCCTCTTCTTTTCTGAGGTCATGCCAGTAGTATTCCAACATGTGTTCACAGCAGCCATGTGGCCTAGAGTTTTTCAGCAGACTAAATCCTTGACTCTGTATTCCATACTTCTTTTCCATGGTGGCACTGCACAGTTGATGCAGTAGCTCAATTTAGTACTTCCCAGCCACCATTTGTTTCTCTCTTTCAAGTCGTATCAGAATTGATCTGCAGTTCCAAAATATTGTCTACTTTTGTGTGACCTTGGCATTTCTAGGAAGTGATTCACCCTTCTTCCACTCCATTGATCTGTCCTCTTGTCACTATGGCAAAAATTAAAAAACTTCTAAACGTCATTTCCACATGCAATTGCATAAAGAATTAGGGGCATCCACTTTGCATGGCCGTAGGCATATGGAAATGTTGAAGGATGTAAAGCACAGTTGTTTTAGAAAGTCCCAACATTGCAGCTATTTATTTTATCTTCAGATGCCTGTCACTCAGAATTTCTTGCTTGATAAGAGAGATATTTTCTTGTGTCAACACATCCACCAGTCTATCCATAGTGGGTCATCTTCAAAGCTCTTTGCACAAGCAAAATAATTTTGACCATTTCTTCACAGTGAAATATATGGGGGGCTTCCCAATACACAACATCAAGATGTTTAATATTGATGGGTGAAATTCCTTCTTTAATTAAAAATTTAATGATATCTCTGCATTCAGTTTTGAATAATATGCTGTACTATACAATACATCTCACTTAATTTGACTTCTAGAGCAAATGAATGGCTTGGGTTGATGGTATTTACTCTCTTGAAACATGTGAATATTAGAGAGCATGAACATTACAGCAGTGAATAATCAGACTGGATACCTATGGATAGACTTGGAAATAAACTGTCCTATAGTGTTTTTTATGTCTTGCGGGTAACCTTGTCCATACCATACACTAAAGCTTCACAGTAGTTCTGGCAAACTTTTCTTTATTTTGAAAAAAAAACTTTTGTTGAATGTGCAGTGTAACAAGTTTGTTTTTTTCTTTATCCATGGTTATACATACAAATCAATGGAGGGAGAAAAAAATCAATATATATTAAATGAGAATTTGTAGAACTTTCACAGTGATAGACATATTGTAAAGGCAATGTTTTAGCTGACGAGTTTATTATATACTTTTATTTCTCCATTTAGCAACATGTTCTATTTATAATCTTTCAAGTGGAGAAATAAGAGTATATAATTGACTCAGCAGCTAAACATTTAATTTATAAATATGATAAATGTTTTGAACCAAACAATGTTTAAGGTATATACAACCTGCCTCTATTATGAAAGCTGGTAAGGGGAACATGAATTATTGCAAATTCATGATGATAGATTGTTGGGAATGATCTTTAAATTTCACCTCAGTTAGGCTGCAACATCAATAATAGAGTTGACTGGAGCAATGGTACTAGAGTGCAGAAATTTATTTTGAAATGTTCTGTTATTAGGTTGAAGATTTGACAGAGGAAACTATAGGAGCAAGGCATGACAGGTGTGAAGTAGAAGAGAAGAAGAAGTTTATGAGCTACATTAAGCTGCCACATAGTGGGCGATCAAGAGCAAATCGTCGTACTGACAGTCGTGCAGAAAGTAGTGGTGCAAACACACCTGGTAAGTAAATAATGAACTAAGAGGGCTTTGGAGGCTTTAAAGATTCGAAGGTGTTTGAGTAAAAGATTTATTGATTGATTATGAGCGGAAATGTTGAACATTCAATTTAGAATGAAAAGTATATTGGGGGTTTTATGATAAGGAAGTAAATTAAGACTTCAGACAAATTCTTAAAATTCGCAATTTGACATGCTATGGCTCTGTTTACAAACAAAACTGCAGGATATGCCTGTCACATAGCACACAGTGACCAGGAAAGTTTAATAGCTGTATACTGAAGTAGTACAGTTGATTGATAGGAAATCACTCCCTCCTGCTATTTGTATGTTTCATGTTACCAGCATGTTCCTCTGCTTGTAGAGAAATTTATACAAACTACCAGTGTCCGACTAATACTAATACTTTCGTGGAACAGAACCAGGAAAATTACTTGTATATTTGTAAGTATGGAGTAGTAAAGCACAAGTGTAGCGGAAATCTTTGTGGAACAGAATTTTACTAATAACTACAAGTTGCCAGTTCGTACACTTGTAATGTATTAGACCATATTTTTGAGAAACCTGGAGTGGAGAAAGAGGTACTCTAGGATAGTATTGTTTGAATTTAGAAAGATAGTATTTATTTTTAACATTAGATGTAAGTCTGTTGACATCAGTAAGTTGTATCTTCACTTACTCAGCAATTCCGTGTCATGTATGTGCAAGAGACATTATGTACATCATACTGGGACTGTTCCTTATGATATTTTTTGATTTTGCTGTGTTGCAGCATCCATAACAAATATCAAATTTGTATACTTCACACAAGATATTTGTTTCTTGCTTATTGAAGAGAAATTAACAGTATCTAGTGCTTTGCCTGTTAGGAGTTAGGGCCTACCAGCACCTTCTGCATTCAACTTACCTACAACTACATTGGCTCCCCAAGGAATCTATAGTATTGTGGATTAAAACCCAAAGTTCTCATTTTCAAACTCCTTTCTCAGTTCACGTACTCTTTGTCACATGTATGTTGTGTGCATATCTGGGATGTGTCACAGGGTACATTTTTTCTAAAAACAGTTTATCATTTTCTAGTGTGCTAAGTGTAATGTCAGTTGCAAAAAATGGGTATGTAACTTATAAAAATGATGTAAATTGACTAAACTATGGATGGGACACCCATTTCACCTCACTAGCTTTTCTATTCACAAGTTTATGTTTTTTACTGTATACACATTTCGTATTATTAGTTGTCATGGTTTCTCATTTTCACCATATAAAACTTAAAGGAAAGATCCTTGTCAACTACAGAAAATTCAACTATTCCACACTGAGAATCATACTTCTGTAATATATCAGTCTTAATCAATTTCTCTTTCTGCATTCTGAAGGAAACAGAACAACTGTAACCTTCCTCTTGTTCTGCATAAGTTCTGAATAAACTGCACTCTGCAGTCACTGTGTGACAAGCTTATCCTGCAGCTTTGTTTGTAAACAGATATAGTTCTTTCAAACTAGCTCTGTGTAGTACCTCAGTTGGAAAGGAAGAATCTGACTTGAAAAATTTGAGTCACAGCCAGGATTCAAACCACACATCTTCAGCCTTCCACATTGACAATAATGAACTGAGCTATGTTCTCTCTAAGCACTGGACCATGAACCATCTGCTACATATACATCCTTATAATTTTTTTGTCCTGCAAGAGATTTATTCCTTAAGAGGCGACTCAAAATGCTACTAGTACTTGTAACCTGAACTGCTAGATTCCTTTCCAATATGCACACTGTATGCCAAATTACTGACTTTTAGCAATACTTTTTCTGAAGTCTACAAATTATAATATTGTGAAAAATTATTTTGTTTATCCCAATCCTTAAGTATACTCAACATGGAACATTGCTAAACATCTGTTGGCAGCAAATGCAGTTAGAGCACACCTTAATAAAATGATTTTTCATAATTTTCTGGACTTTGTCTTTTTTGTAGGGAATAAACTTCTGGAAACATCACTAATTCTCTCAAATGCTGTTTCTGTCAGTGTTGCAAGCCAAATTCAACTCTTAACAAATTTGTCTAATTACAAATATTGCTTTGAATAGGAGTTGGATCATACTTCCTATATGCTCCCTTTTCTTTTCCTGTCAAAGGAGAAGCTCATTACAAAGAGTAAAATAAGGGATAATTCACTTCATATCATGTAAATTTTCTGAGTATGCAGTGATTGAAAATCTGGTTTTAGTATCACATGCATTTTTTTTATTTATTTTTAATTTAATTTTTATTTATGTTGTAAATTTTTGCAAGCATCTGCAGTCTTTCTTGTGCATGCCAGGCATTGTTGAAATGTGTATGTATAATCTTTTCTTATCTACATTTAAAACAATCAGTCACAGGAATTATTAGAAGGGCTTAAGTGTGTCCCTTATTGAACAGTGTGTCAGTAATAAAAAGTTCTGGACATTTGTAAAGATTTAAAAATCATTGATATGTTGATGGGAATACATGGGGAGGTTAAAACATCCTACTGCTTCCTGTGCCTATGGGACAGTCAAAATATAACAAAGTACTGCATAAGATGTGAACGGGGAAATAGATGTATGTACAATTGAGGAGAAGAAATATGCAGCACATATCTTTGGTTGAAATAAAAGTTTTATTCCCCCCCTTTATATTTAACTAAGGTTAACTGAATGCTTTTTGAAAACATTCAAGAGGACAAAACCAAAAGGATTTAAATATCTCTATGAACAATTTTCTAATATCTGATCTGCAAAATTAAGGATGGTGGAGATCATGAATGAGAGTGAAGTTAGAGCTTGGAAAAAGTTCAGATGGCTTTACATGAACTCCCTGGGCAAAAGGAAGTCCCCTGACTACAGATTGAAAAAGTGCAGAAATAATTGAATGTTCAAGAAATCGGTTGTCTCATGTCTCTCAAACTGAATTTCTTACACTGGCATTTAGATTTTTTCTAAACCAACCTTGATGTTAATGGACAAGAGAATGAAATATTTCACTAAACATTATTTATAGTTACTGGCAGGAGTACATGATTGCAGATTATTTTTACTGGTATATCATGACAATTCAGGTAAAGTATACAAAAGAAAATTATATGCTTAGTATTTGTAGCTTTACTTCTTTATTAAATTCAATTTAGATTCTAAGTTTTAAATAACATTTTAAGTGTATTATCATGCTATTTATGTTAAAACTTTTTAAACAAAAAAAAATGTTTGGTGATGAAACAGTGCCTGACAATTTTAGTAAATTGAATGCTTGGGTTATAACTTAAAATCTATGTGTGAAATTTAAAATCTATATATGATAGGAGAAATATGATTATGTTGCTGAAATCATGAAAAATTGTATTAGATAGCACAATTTCATCTGTAGCAATTAAAATTTATTTTTAATTTGTTGAACAGTGTACTAATATAGATCATATAGTACATACCACTATTGAATTGTCTTCAGTCAGAAATAAAACCATCTATATGATGCACTGTTATGTTGGAAGCACAATAGTGCTTGGTGTGATATCTTGTTTGAAATTGATATTGCACTGTAGCAGGTGATGCCTGTTATATATTTCAAAATAATGATGCAAATTGAAAGGAGGTATCAGAAACATGCACACTGTAGATAAAATATTTGAAAATTTCAGATCCAATGTCGCCCAGCAGCATGCTTGATCAGCACATGGAACCTGGAGGTTCACCTCTTACCTCTCCACCTGCCACACCTCTGGCTATCATGGTGGAAAATGACGGTATCTCTTGCCAACAGGCTTGGGGAAGACGACGGACCATGTCACAATCTAGATGGAACAGGGACAGAGACAAAGAAAGAGAGGAACCTAGAAGCAGCACACCTGATTCAGTTGCTGAGGTAGGTATAGTTCTATGCATCTGTTAGGCTGTACTGCAGCATCTCCTTGCACAAATTGTGCAACAAACTGACATTACTACAGCAGTAGTCTAGCTACTGTAAAATGTCTGTGTATGGCTTCAAAGAATACTTGCTCAAAATTATTATTACATGCAATAGGGAAACTACAGCTGCTTACAGAAGTACAGCTACTGCAACTAGTAAATGAGAGATAGTCGCTGCACATATTTTATTTAGTATTTATATTTTTACTGAGAGCATAAAATGATACTGCTTAATGGCAATAGACATTGCTGGGATCTGTGTAAGTAAATCCTGCATTACAGATAACTTTTCATCCATAAAAACATGATGCATGATGGTTCAACCACATTTCTTTTCATTAAAAGATCCTGTCTATCTTAATAAATTTCTTCACTAAAAGGAAAGGATGATTATTGAAAATAGTTTATATGTATCCCCAATATCTTCAGCAAATGCAGATAGTAGTAGATTGTGATAGTTTATAAAACAATTTTTTACGCATCCACAGAGTAGTCACTGCATTGCATGATGACCAGGTTCCTTAAAAGCTGGATGTTATGAATGTGTTAGTCTGCTTCAGTTATTGTTCAACAGACAGAACATGTAACCCTTCTGGACATTTCAGGTGGTAAGGTCAAATTTAGGACATGTAGAGCAGCAGTTTAAGTCTTCATTGGGATGTAAAGCAGATACCTGTCCTACACACAGCACTACACACTGTACTCTGTGCCATGAATACTATAGTCCAAGATTGACACTTCCAAACATTTCACAAATTAAATATATTTACATGTTGGCAAAAGCACAAGAATTTACATTGCCTATACACAACTTTAAGCATGCCTCATATTCTAAAATAAAGATGACAGTTTGCTTTTTAGCACGGTTGCATTTTAAGTTCAAAATGTCCACCTCTAACCGGCTATCTACTTTAAACAATGTGATAAACATATTAATAATATCTACACTAGAGAAAAATATTACTGAATGTTGTTCCTCATTCTGCTTCACTTGATCTTCCCAGATTTCTTGAACATTCAGGTTGCCTGTAGTAATATCATCACAAGCCATAAATTCATCATAAACGATCAGCACCTCACAAGATACCTGCATGCAAATGCACAAGTCTTATTCTGAAACAATGTTTATGAACAAATTGATGCCTGATAATTCACTTTACACACTAAGATAGAGCACTGATGTGCAAATGAAGCATATGTGGAAGGGAAGTGTCGTTGTTTTGATTGGTGCAACATTTCAATCTTGGGCATTGGTCGATTAGCAACATGCATATCTATGATGACTGCACTCAGCTAAGGTTGGATGTATACATCTGACATTTTCTAACACTAAATACAGGTTATTGTTACAAAATCACTCAAATTTCACTAATTTTGTTCCACTTGGACATGTTTCAAAGGCGATTGTCTCCATCTTCAGCTTGGTCCCACTGGCCGCTTCCCAGTGTGGTATTAAGATGTCGCTCTGTGGCTTTAACAAACTTATTGATGAGGTACCAGTTGTTTGGGAGATCAAAGTTAACCAAAAATTCTTTGTTTTTATTTATAAATATATTTTCCCATACTGTTAATTCTATGGGTTTTTTAAGAGCTTTTAATAGTTTTGGTTCCTTTGGAATTCGTGTTTTTTTTTTGTGCCAAAAAATGGTCTGCCTTCTGATTTTTCTGTGTTTTTATATTTAACATTTCTCATGTGTTCCTTAAAACGTATGGTAATATTTCTTTTTGTTTTGCCTATGTGTTTCATGTCGCAGTCTTTGCAACCGATTTCATAAATGCCCGATTATTTTCCTGGAGGAATTTTGTGTTTTGTGTTGGTGTTTAAGTGGTTTTTAAACTGAATTTATTTACTGGGGCCAAAATGATGTTTGCCTCTCTAAAAATCTTCCAGAATTCCACCAGGAAAGCAAACAGGCATTCATGAAATCGGTTGCAAAGATTGCGACATGAAATACATAGGCAAAACAAAAAGAAATATTACCATACATTTTAAAGAACACATAAGAAATGTTAAATATAAACATACAGAAAAATCAGCAGTGGCAGACCATTTTTGGCACAAAAAAAAAACACGAATTCCAAAAGGAACCAAAACTGTTAACAGCTCTTCAAAAACCTATAGAATTAACAATATGGGAAAATATATTTATAAACAAAAACAAAGAATTTTTGGTTAACTTTGATCTCCCAAACAACAGCTACCTCATCAATAAGTTTGTTAGAGCCACAGAGCGACATCTTAATACCGCACTGGGAAGTGGCCAGTGCAACCAAGATGAAGATGGAGGCAATCGCCTTTGAAACATGTCCAAGTAAGTGGAACGAAATTAGTGAAAATTGAATGATTTCTTAATAATAATTTGTCACATTATAATATGTTTCACTGTGAAAATCCCCGATACAAAATCTACTAAATGCAGGGTTTATGCTAGTGTAAATTACCCTGAATCAAACGTGAAATTACATTGCTCTTTTTCAGGACTTAAAATTTCTTGCATTAAATGCAGGTTTACACTAAATTGAGATCAGGTAATGGTTATACTGTATTTGCACAGAACTGTTGGTATTAAGAATGCAGTTCTATGAATAATATAGACTTGTGAGCTGGAACAGTTAAATCCTCCCGTCATTGATAGAATATAAGTAATAGAACTTTTATCAGTGGAGTACCTTGCTGATTTGCAATATAGGAAAACTATAGCAATGTTAAATATTGTACTTACGAAGCTATTGACAATGGAGTGGTAATATACCCTAAACTTAGGTATTCATTTGTTTTCACTAAACTACACTTACTTACATAAAAGTAAGTAGAGTTTAGTGTAAAAAAATGAATACCTAAGTTTAGGAAATATGATATTACCATTTATAAGTATAAAATGTCCATTATGCTATTGCTGGTGAACCAAGAACTGGAGACAAATGCAATCGAGGTGGAAATTTTGTACTTTGCGTAATTGTTTAGATTTTAGGTAAAGATATTAATATAAAATTAATTATTGTATTAAAAGTTGTAATTGTGAGGAGTTACACCTAAAATGGCCTGGGTCAAATAGGTGGAGGCCCCTTTGTAATTTGTATTTATATTTTTCTTAGTACTCCAATAAATTTCAATTTAAATATGTGTAAAATATGTGAACTTTATAATTGTGTTCCAGACTTGTAACCCCTGGAAGAAAAATAATATACATAACATACAGGCTGGGCAAAAAGTCACTTTCTTCTATAGTTTCAAATTTAATTTACATTTGATTACACCTTCCTTTACAGATATTGTTCAAAATGGAAGCCCCATTTCTCATACATTTCAAATTTAATTTACATTTGATTACACCTTCCTTTACAGATATAGTTCAAAATGGAAGCCCCATTTCTCATACATTTGCCAATTCACCACTTATACATGAGCTATTCATTTGTTTCAGTTATGGCATCTTATATGTGTGCAATATGAAACCTAAAGTGACTTTTCTCCCACCCTGTACAATATTGATATATTGAAAATGACCATTTTACCTCTCAGATTTCCCTCAGGATAGGTAAGCCCAGAGCACAACTATTAAAGCATTTTATATTGCCACATTTTTAGTTTTTATATCATTTTGCTTTAAATTAGGTGCCATTGCAATTAGTATCTTACAGCAGTTTTGGTCATAAATTGTATTTCATATATTCCATTTTTGAAAGATGCTTTCTTATTTTAAGAAGTTTCTTTTGCTAAATTCTTGGAAATGTTCAGCCACAAGTTTTAGTTCAAAAAGAGTTCTGTCGCTACATTGATGCACATAAAAAAAGCAATTACATATGTAGAAAATGTGACAATGATAAGTATTCTGTGTGTTTTTCATCATGCCAAACAGTGTTTGATACTGGAGAATCAGAATGGCCATATTCATTTTTTTAATGTTCACATTACCAATGCATGTGAAATTTAATATTAAATGTAAATTTGTTGCAAAATGAATTTAACCTAAACATTTTTGAACTAAACAAGTTATGAAATAAATATATTTTATCACAATAACCTTTCATGAAGTATAGTATGCTTATTAAACTATTTTGGTGGAAAAATTGGTTAGAATAAAGGGGGTTCTATTTTATATTCTTAATTATGTAATGAGTGGATTTGATATTTATTTGTTCTGTTTGTTATTAGGTAGGATAGTCATAAAATTATCCTGCTTATGTAGAACACTTCTTTTTGTCTCATTTTCCAGGTACCTCCATATGAACTACGAATGTTTCCTCTAACTGAGGAAGTTTATGATAAAATGTTGAAGGCTATGCCTGAAGGACATCCATTTCCTCCTTATACCGTTACACCAAAGAAACTTTATACCAAAGATAATGAGCTGGTAAGTCTCTTAACTTTTATTTTTTAATTATATAAAATTAACATTTTGTAAAAGTTAACATTTATTGAAGGTAAGAGTTTGGATCATGTGAACCTTGCCTGAAATTATTTCCCAGTTTTAATTTGCATTCCCTGAAGCTGTGGACACATTTCAGAAATAGATTTATTGCTAAGTGAACAAAAGATCTGTTGATAAAACTACAGCATTTTAGAAATGTAATGTAAGAACACAATACCCTTAATGTGATTGCACATTAAAATGCACACCATGGTTACAGTAGGCACCTCAGATGGTTTCTTCCCAATTAAAGGGAAAAAAAAGTTAGAAATATTAAACAGGTTACATTATCTCTATCATGCTCTTAATTCAAAGCTGTCAGCCATTCCTCTATGACCTGTTCTATTTCCATTCAACTTTAAGTTTATGAATTTCTGCATTTTTGAAGCAGCAGAAGTTTGTTGCTTAAATGAGAAAAAAAAAAAACCTGTCTTTTCTTTACATAATTATGCTGCTCTGAAATCCTCGTTTTTGAATACATTTTAATTAGCAACAAAACAAAACAAAACATCCTTAAACTAGAAATGTTAATTAGAGCTTGTACAGTGAAGCCAATCATATAATTGAAATCGTCTCATCACCATTTTCATTAAAATAAGTGGGTAGTGTTGCAATCTAACCAGCCTTCAGCTTCACTGTTCCATATTGTTTGATTCATTAAATATTTTATTAAAAATGAAGTTATGTCTGTGACAAAGATTTGCTAACCACCCTTCCAATGCCTTTTGTTATATATTTCTCCTTCAAACAGCACCCTTTGAGGGGCAGAATTTGTGACAGGTTTAAATATTATATTATCATTATTACTTTTAGGTTCTCTGATAAAAAAGAATTTATTCAGAATATTGTTTATTCTAATAGCTTTCATGCAGATTGTTGCAATAACAGAAATGGAAGTTACAGCTGTGTTTATATTCTGTCTTTGGAGCATGTGATGTTACTATATCAACTTGATACCACCATGAGTGGCCCAGGTTAAGGCGTGGATTCGTAAGCTGGAGGTCTGGGGTTTGAATCCCTCCAGGACCGTCCTTCCTTACTGAGGTTTTTTTCCAGGTTTTCTTCAGTCCTCATTAATGGCAAAAGCCAGGGAGGTACCCTAAACTTAGACCTGCAACACTTACTTACCTTACCTTACCTTACCTTACCTTACCTACTTCAAAAAATTCTTTCCCAATAAATCATTTCATCTCATGTATCGTCAGTGTCCACTGCCTCTGGTGCCTCAGTAGTAAAAACGGGTTTAAATACTAATTAAAAAAAAATACCCACTTGATATGAGCACATACAGTAAAAACTTTTCTTCTATGACTTGCATTGTTTCAATCATTTGTCGGCTTTACAATATCTGATATTAAACCATACCAAAAAACTTTGATAATGTAGGTTTAAAAGCTGTAGATACATTCTGGTCATTGCAAAATAATATACAAACGAGGAATGTCATTGTTTTCAGTAAGTGAAATAAAAAAACATGTAATTGTGCAGAATGCATGACATTCTATGATCCCTTAGGAACAGTTGTGTTAAATTTACATACAGCTAGGCTTAATGTTACACCGAAAACAGTGATACAAGTCATGATTCATGATGACATGGGGCCCTTGACTTTACTTTTGTTCCGAAGAAACTTAGGATTTTTATGCCAGAAAAAGTCCATTGACCCTTACTGGGATTGAACCCAGTGATCTTGGGTCAACAAGGCACATATGGTTATCATTAGACTACTAGGAGCAACAGCAAGGTGTAAAATGTATACACAGTATCATGTAAAATTGATGCAAATTATAGTATTTAAAAAAACTATATAAGGCAATATCACCGTGAAGCAAATTGTATGATTAAAAACATTTGGGTTATGTTAACTGTTGACTTAAACACTCTTATTGCTCCATTTACTTGTTATAAAATGTGATACCAATTTCGAAGACCTTTGTCTTCTTGTTTGAGTGGACATAACCTAATGTTTTTAAGCAAAATATAATATTTGCTTGTATATTGGCTTTATTTATTTTCCAACATGATTTATGCACTTTCCACTATTGTTTTCCTGCATCCATTGTTTTTTTTAACATGGTTCCTCCAAAAATGGTGAATCAAGGTTCTTTCGTAGCAAGTATTCCCACATAATGAAGAAACATATTCCTTTTTAATTTCATTACAAACAGCTGTGCTTCATCACCAGAGTTTTTGAACCAGATGAAGTAGTACCTAACATTATGAATGAATGTCCATGTTTTCTTCTTCATTTTTATCATCAGTTCCCCTTTTACAGCACTGTGATCCATTGTTACTTCATGTTCATTAATTTTTTCAAAAGCAACACACTTGTCACTGAATCTTCAGGATCAAATAATTGTTTGTAAATATAAAAAATTGTACTTGCTTCAGCCACCTGCGTTGCTTCTTCCAAATATAAATGTCACCTTTTAACCTTTTTGAAGCTCTCTCTTATAGTTCTTTCAAGTGTAATAAGGAAATTGCATTATTTTTCTAGAATTCCTGGACTTTTCATGTAAAGAAATTGTTTATTAATTTATATAATGCGGGTAAATTTCTTACACACCTCACTGTAAAGAAATTGTTTTAAATCTCACAAAACTTCATTTTCTTCCATGTAATGAATTGAACATGCTAAGGAGGTTTTATTTGTTACAAAATTAGATAAATTTTTATTCAGGCTGATTATTGAACAGGTGATTTGTCTTTATTAGTAAAGTGGTAAAAGCTCAGGTTCTTTATTTGAGCTTGTTTGTTGCAAAAATTACATCTAAAAATATTACTGCAGTATTTTGAACACTATAATCACTTAAAAAAGTTAACAAGTTGTTAGACTTGCTTTAACATTCAAATTAACAAAAATAGTTTCATTAATAACTGTTAACATTTTGAAAATGACAGCTGTAAATCCAGCTTTAGATGTTGAACGTCCGTATTTGGATATATTAAGTCATTCTGAGCAGAGAAAAGGTTGAACTTTTTATGCAAAAGCAGAATTTTTACAAAGGTACAGAATGAAAAACAGTTGTCATAAGATTGTAGATGAAATACAAGAGAAGTTAGAATACATAAGTACAAAAATGCTTCTCTCCCATTGATTTTGTAAAAGTTTTATTCTATTGTTTCGGACAATGTCAGTATTTATTCAGTATCTATTTTCAGGATTATCAAAAAAGTTTCTGCAGCAGTTGCATTGAAAAGAGGAACTTAGCATTCCTGTAATTAGAGGAATAACAAAAATTATGAATAATTTCTTGTACCATTTGCTTATGTTCTGGAAGCATTTGATTCTAGCACATAAAAATTCAATATCCTAGAGCAACAGAACTGATATTCCAAAATTTACCGTAATCACATAAGGCTCTTCCATTAGTGTTAGAGTAAAGAGTATTCCTAATCTCCAATCAGGAATAGTTGTACTAGGTGGCTTGGGTCAGCACATGATAGCATAATTGAGATCATTGTATGATTGAGTTAAACTATACACTCTTATTGGCTTCACTTGCTTATTTAAATTTATTACACGTTTTGCAGACAATCATCGGCTAACTATATAGTTAGTTATATATAGTCGATATATCTGATGATGAGGACGAAAGTAATTGGAGCCAGTAAGAGTGTATAGTTTGACTGAATCATACAATGATCTTAATTATATGATTAGCTTCACTGTAAAAGTTCCAATTAGCATTTCAAGTTTACATGATAGTATATTTAACAACTCTCACTTCAGAGCTCAGTATGAAATGAATACTATTAATGAAGGCTTCTGTTGGATTGTAGGTGTTACCTTAAGGAAATTTCATTTTCATTTAATGCTTCAGTATTATCCTAAAACAATAGCTCAAAATATGTTAATGCAGTGCACGCCAAGACACACAACTAAATAGAATGATGGGGATATGAAAAATGCTTTTTGGGTATTTTAAACCAAACTCCACAAATGTTAATACTTGTGGCAACAGCTGTGTTATTATAACAAACTACCTACCTCCATTATTTCTTTATACTTCCAAACTCAACATATATATAACTTTTCAAGTTTAGAAAAACTTCTGGTTCTGCTCCTTTAATGTTTGTCTCATGAACCACACGTATAAATTATTCTGTGTGAACGAAAGTATAACTGAGTACGTTCAGAAGTGTTTTAGTTCTAACGTGGCCATCTCAATCTGTGCTATTTGCAATTGTCGGAAACCTAAACAGCATGTATAACTAATAATATGCTGGGAAGGTTTGGTGGAATGCAAAAGCGTTACATTTAACAAACACATGTTAAATTTAAAACTAATTTCATGTCAGAACAGTGAAGCAACTAATATATTCTTAATTAAATTAAATTCATTCATTCAACTGACTAGCTAATTAAAAATGCGTGTTAGTATATTTTTAACATCTATTAATGAAACTGGCCTTTAATCATGTAGTTTAGCTATGGACTGTGAGACATAAAATTATGAATATGCTACACAATAATACTTGCATTTACACACCTCATCAACATACATCAGAGTGGGCCTGTAATAGTGAACCAAACTTCTAATTATGTAAATTCTAACTAATGTGTCGTCTAACACACTCTTATGCTTCACTTACTTTTAGGACTGGTTTCAAAGTGACATCCTCTCCGTCTTTAACCAATTTAACGACTCTAATTATGTGTTTGTTCTGCTCTTTGTTTTAGATTGGAAGCAGACCTATAACACCGAGTACAGATTCAACAGAATCAGCCCTAGGTGAAGGGGAAGATCCCAATGATCCAGAGTGGACTGTAGAGGAGGAGAAGGAGTTTGAACGAGAGAGATTGAAAGCATCAATCAAAAGATAAAACCATCTTGTGACACTTGAAAGGAAAAGTAAAAGTCCTTGATGTGGTTCTTCTCTTGGACAGAGTTGAGCCAAGTGTTAAACAAGTCTTGCTGGTTCCAGCAATGATCATAGGTACAGCACTTTTGCCAGTGCAGTTGGCAATGCTTACTAGGCATTTTACTTCTTCCATCTGGTAACAGTGGTGCTGGATTGACAACTGTTGCAGTAGAAAACTGAATAACATGCCATTAGTGCATTCTGACAGAGTTAATGTAAATTAAAGAAATTTAAATTGAAATGCTGATACAAATTTAGTAAGATGTAATTAATATAGGTACTGTAGCACTTTGTCCTACCATTGTCTCTTCAGTTAAAAGAGAGAGAAAATTGTGTGCAGGGGTGATGATATAGAAGACTTGACTTAGAGTCCATTTTAATCTGTAAGTGCAAGCTGCCTGTTCTGTCAGCATTTGTGTCACTCTTTGGATCATGTTACCATTATTATTTAATATCAGTATTTTAACTAAAAGCTCTTTGGAGTTAATGATTTCCATGTATAGCTGCTTTTTCAGTAAATAATAATGGCTTGAAGATAGTTAGTGCTGGCATTATTAAATGTTAAAGACGCCTTTTTTTAAAATGATAAATAGAAGTATTTTGTACATATGGTTTAGTAAAGGAATTTTAACTTTACACAGTAAACTTCCTTTTATCTGTAACTACTGTTTCTCTTTTTGATCCGGGATGTAACACCACTTTCCTATATACCCACCAATAAGATACACATCCCAACGTATGAAAGCTTGAGATTATGGGTCAGGTTGCTGGTGGAATTTTCCCAGCAGGTCTGGGTCTTTGAGGCAATAGCAAATGTTTGCTTTCCTGTAACATCGGTCCATTGTCCATCTTAGGATGTTAAAACATTTCATGAAATAACTAAATGCTTTTAAGAGTGTTTTAAATTTTAAGGCTTATGTCCATGTTATCAACTTTTTAAAAGGTATTCTGTATTTCTAGCAGAATTTTTTTTTGGGGGGGGGTTAAGATTTACTTAAAAATCAACAAACCTGTTGTTTAGTTTGTTCTAATTGCAAAGTTGTCCATCAGAAAGCAACAAGAAAAAAAAATGTAGATTTTTTTGGATGAGAAGCAGCAAATATAGCTGCATTTGTTTTTAATATAGTTTGTATTTTCTCTTCTTCCCCTTTAAACTTATGTCTGACCAACTGTTGACGGAGCAGGCTGCCTCGTTGTAGTTTTGGTGTACTCTTTATAAGAGCATATTCTACTATCTCGCCTGCTTGGAATCTTACATATACTGCAAGCTAACCATTCCATGGTAGTGTGAGAACAGCTGTACTTCCCCAATAGTTGTTTTTGGTTCTTTTTTTTATATATACACACACACTTGAACTATGAAACTGATGAGACTGATCCTAATGGTTGCTGCATGCAGAATGATGGATTGGATGCATGGGCTGTTGGCAACATGTTGAAATGTACTGTGAGACCTATGTAGATAATAGATTTTGTATGTATTCTCCAGCACTAATACGCTTATTAAAATAGAAAAATTAAAAAAAATGTTCTTGTTTCCTACAAGTTGGTTGCAGGACCTTTGTCTCTAGTTTTAACGAGGATGGACAAAATCTTACTCTGTAATTACAGTATGTTTGAGTAATTTGTATTGTTCTTTTTGTTCCTTCAGTTTGGTTAGCTTATAATATTTGTCATATATTGTATTAAAATTCTCATAATTGCTCTGAAAGTATATTTGCTGTGCGATCCTGCTATATGTGGATATTATTTAGTAATTTCTGTTTAAGAAAATCAAAAAGTGCACTTTTGAGATGTACATTTTGTTTCTGTCACCTGCTGCAGTGGTCCAACTTCCTTCCCTTCAGTCAACAAGTAATGTACCATCAACCTATTTACTGTGCAGAACTGTAAGCAATCGACAGGTAATTGTACAAAGTCTTTGCTATATTAACATGACCATTCTGGCATATCAGAAAGGATCAAGACATTAATGAAGAGTAAAAACAGCTGTGCAAAATTCATTGTTGAATAATTGTATTTTGCCCCAAAATGGGGCATCTTGAAAATAAACCCTGAAACCATATAATGGCAACAGCTTTTCTGTCTATTTCTTAAATTTCCTGTCTACAGATTCCTTCCAGTTGATGCTAAGTAGCTCATGTTAGACTGTGTATAGAGATGATGTGAGAAACAGAACAAGATTCTTTAAACTAATGATAGGCATATATTGTAGATTGTAAGGTGCCTGGGACCAGTAATCAATACCTATCCTAGCTTCCTCCAACTCAAAAAAAAGTTACAGAAAAGGAAACTCCCTATGTACTTACTTGGACAGCAGAACGAGCTGCTGGGAGAACATTTTTTTGTAGTAAGGTGCTTTAGCATCTGAACTAACCTGTGTAATATAAGTTATTTAATTTTTCAGATTCCAAGAAACTGAACATTTTCTGCTCATACCACTGCAAAAAGAGTGTATTTAGATTAGCAAAAGTAGTAGTAGATAGTTTCTATTTTCATTCGAAAAGAGTCAGTGTCGCCTAAAAAGGCAAATTGCTTGCTAGTGTTGTGCAGAAAGAGACAGAGCGATACTCAACTATGTTGGTAAGCATGTTCTATACCTACATGAATTTCAGAAGTTGTAATGAATAAATAATAAAATTACTTATAAATGTTAAATTGAAGAATTGAAGCTTTCTAGGCAATGATGTGGCTTCACAGAATACTAGCTGAGTAAACTCGTTAAATTTCAAGTTTAGGCCATCTCTCTGACCTATTTAAGGGTACTGAATGGATGTATATCAATAGGTATTATACCTTATGTACTTATGAAGCTGTAGACAATAGAGTGGTATAATATATCCTATAATTATGTATTCAACTTGTTTACACTAAACTCCACTTACACAAAATTATAGTATTATACCTAATGTAGGGGCTTGTGATTGGCGAGGGTGAGACACCAATAACGTGTCAATAAATACCAGCCTAGAACTAAATCTTGTGATTATTGAACCCTTCACATTTCATGATGTTGATCGTTCTGTGTGTGGTCTATGATTGTCCATACTCTTCATCGATCCATGTTGCAATTGCCCTTGCAAGGGGTTTGCTCTTTTTCACGTTTCAGTAATGTAATCTTCCAAGCTTCACTAAGCTGCATGCTGTTGTCTCTGTTGAAGTTATGGTGGTGGATTTTAATCTCTATAGTTTCTTTGATTATGCAGTCCCAGTATTTGGTGAACTTGTCAGACCTGATCAAATAAGATTATGAGCTGAAACTACAGTATTTGGCTAATGATTTCTAGTGATAATGTAACTTAATGTGGGTTTGTATTTGTTGCATCTTTCTTCCACTGTTCTGCCTCTCTGTCTGTACAGGTTGTTAATGAACTATACCAAATAAATTTCAAAGTGTGTGGGGGTGTCTTAAGACAGATAATTTGAGATAGGAAACTAATGGTCTGTCCAAATTTCGAAGCTGTGGCTATGAGTTTCTAAAGCACCAGTATGCCACTGGCTAATGAAGATACCCCTGGAAAGCATAACACATGATAACGAAGGGAGTTTTCAGAACGTATCACTCTGGTGCAATAGTTATGACATTAGCTTTCAAGAAGAGGTGGTCATTTGTTTTCGAGTTAGAATTTGATTCGTCACATTTTTAATTTTGTTTTGTGACTAGGGCCTCTTAATATAGCTTTTAGCATACGTTTTAAGTTGATGTTTCAATTTATACACTTAAATCGTAATATATCAATTCATATAATTACAACTCTTGAAATTGTTATTGTTCTTGCAAATCTGAATAATGTCCTGAGTATGTGTTAATTAAGCTAATTAGCTATTGTATGTTGGTAACTTGTTAATTAATTGATATTATAGTATGATTCAGTTGAACTACACACTCTTAAAGCTTCACTTACTTTTCATAAATGTCTTAATTTTCATAAATACCATACATTTATGAAAAGTAAGTGAAGCTTTAAGAGTGTGTAGTTCAACTGAATCATACTATATCAGTTGATATGATTGGCTTCACTGTGCAAGTTCCAATTTAAGTAACTTATTAATTGTTGAGAAAGAATAAAACTTGAAAGCATTAAGTAAATTTCATTCATAATTCTTTAGTATTGCATATCGTAGCACTTCATATTAAATTATAAAAAAATTTCATCACATGACAAGGATAGAACCTGCAGCCTATGGATCATCAGCTTTTGCATTATTTATTATGCCACACAAGCAGTTAAAGAGCTCCCATCAGAGTAGGTTACATCAAGATAGACATTTAATGTAGTCTGTCTAGGTCACATAATGCAAGAAAGCAGTTAATACTAGGGTTGGTCCATAAGTTTCTGACTTAACCATTTTCTAGGTACAACAAAGACACTTTTATTTCACTTTTCAATATAGTTACCCTTTATTGCAATACACTTCTCACATCTTTGAACCAGCATTTCAAACCCCCCCCCCCCCCCAAATATTCTGAAGTTTTGTCTGCAAAATGGGCATAAACAGAATCCATCACTTCTTCATCACGTTTACATTTCCTTTCTTGAAGGTTCTTCTTGAGTTTCAAGAATAGTAAATAGTCACTGGGAATTAGATCTGGGCTTGGGTGGATCGATCTCCTTGAAGCCACATTTCTTCACAGCTTCTTTTGCAACAAGAGCTGTATGCAAAGGAATGTTGTCGTGAAGAAGGCTCACACCACCACTCAGCTTTCCTCGCCTTTTCTCTTTGATGGAAGTACATAGTCTGTGCAGTAGGCCATTTACTGTGGTCAATGAAGTGTATTCCTTCACAGTCCCAAAAGATAGTGGTCAAGATCTTCTTGGTTGACTGAGTGACATTGACCTTTAGAGGCAGTGCTTTGCCAGGTTTACGCCACTGCGGACAAGGGCTCATAGTAGAGGACTATAGTTTCACCTTCTGTAACAATGGTTTGCAGATCTCTCTCATTGCCATTGCAGATCTCCAAAAATGCCTGACAACAGATGACTCGTTGCTGCTTTTGGACTGAGGAAAGAAGTCTAGGCACCCATCTTGCACTAATTCATGTTTAAATGTTCATGTATAATATGATGGACTGTTCTAAAAAGTCCCAACCCTGCTGCTATTTCTGTAACTTTGAGTCACCAGTCTTCCATAATTTCTCCTTCCACAAGAGCAATGTTTTCAGGAGTTGTTGATTTGGTTTATATACGGACGCTCTTTAACATCTGTGGTCATCAGTCTTTCAGGCTTGAGATTCTTTTTCATGCCTTAAATGTACGACACAGGACCCACGGCTTTACTTCCCTTCCGAAGGAAGCCATACTTAGGATTTTTATGCCAGAAAAAATCCATCTGTTCTGGCCATGTTTAAAACTGCAATCTTGGGTTTAGAAGGCAAGTATAGTTCCACTATACCACCAGGACCAACATTTTCAGGAGTGAGCACCTCCAAGGGCCGATCTGCATGCTCTTTGTCTTCAGTGCTTTCTGGACCCATTCAAAAAAGTTTGGTCCATTCTTTTATGGTAGAATGTGAGGGGGATGCTTCCCAATATATACCGTCCAGTCGCTGTTTAATTTCATTTGGAGTAAGTCCTTTTTTGTGAAGAACTTATTAACAGCTCGGAAGTCCATTTTGAAAATTTCACAATCTTCTACACATAGCCTTCTTTGTGCACCTATACAGAACAACTGAACACAGCAGAGCAAAAGTTACAGCTGCAATTATTTACTTAACAGACAAGGTACGATACCAGATAAGGGTTTTGTTAAGGCAATAATACTTATTGGCGAGGCCGGAAACTTATGATACATGTTCATTGTCGCACTGTCAAAGAATTAGTCCGAGATTTGAGGAATTTTTTTGGCACCAAGTCTTTAAAACATGGAAAATTGATATTTCTATGTGAGCCAGCAATATTCGACATTCTAAACTAATTTTTTTACCCAGCTTGGCTTAACACAAACTTATCAGCATTGATTGCAAAATGTTTTAAAACCATAAAACTGTATCAGGTTTAGTTTTGGACCATAAATTGCTTGTATATACATGCCCACATTGACATGGTATTTTATATATCTCTGATATTGTAAGCATGATGTTAGCTTTATCTTTCACCAGTTGCATTATATGTCTGAGCTTTCTGGAGGGCATGTGAATGGTTCCAATCATATATTAGATATTGGTAGAGATGCCCATTCAGCACCCTGTAAGCTATAGAGTTAGAATGACTGAAAGCTTGGAATTCCAGGAGTTCACTCCACTTTTAAATATTGTTCACAGTTTTTTAAATTGAAATATATTTGATAGATTTAAACACTGCACCACTTTTATTTATCACACTTGTAATTTTTTGCACAGTCCAAAGTTCCTCATCATATGCTTGCTCCTGAGGTGTGGCACCTCACACACTTCCACAGCATGCCTTATCTGCTGATGGTTGCCTACAAAGCTATTATACAGCGTTTCTATTAAGTTTATTCCAGATATCAACAGTACCAGGAGCCCTTTGCCATTCCTCAATGACTGGTGGGCATAGAATCACTTTTTGCAATATTAGTTTTGTTTAACACATTCAGGACTGCAAATGGCAAACAATGTTTAAATTTCCCCTCATGCAATTATGCAATGTTCAACTCCATGCTTGAAATAAATCTGTTTATATTCCAAGCCCAGATGTTAGTATGATATAAGTTAGTGTTGGTTCTTATAGATCGAAGTAGAGATGATATTTCCCTTCCAAATACATTTTTATCAAGATAAGGTGTCTAGTTTATCTTCATTGTTTATAGAATAAATATATCAGCCTTGCCTTTCATCAATATCAAGTACTTGATATCGCAGTGCATTTCAGCATTTCTGTGTAGTACTTGCATTGTGGGTATAAAGCTATGGCTTATCGAACAGACATTTGTTACAGATGAAAAAAACTGTAGACATATTACAATGCAAATTCAGGCAATCAGTTAATTCCTTAAATGAATTCTGACATTAATGACTGAAATTCCAATTCTGGGACCAGACAAACCAGAAGAGTAGTCAGGATACAGGTACACAACATTTTAGTTAATGTCCGAATATCCTATCATTTACATCTATTTCAGTGCTAAATATTCAATTAAAAAATTGGTTACGTAAATTTTCTCTTGAATGATAATTTTTTTAAGTATGTATGTGAATAGATAAATCTGTGAGCAAGTCAAGTGATAAATGTAGGGCTATGGCCTTTCACAAAAATTCAATAATGCAAATGTGGAAACCAGTATTCCTGAACTAAAAATATTAATGGGATTGATTTGATCATAGGAATTGTTCAGAAGCCAGACTCTGTTTTTGAAACTCCCAATTTTTTTTAAAACAATGTCTGGAACTTTCTCCACATACTTTCATTTCTCCATTTCAGTGACAGCAATGCCTATACTGATATTACAGATACTATAGACTATAAAAAATTAACCTATTTTAGAGACTGAGTGACTAATTTTATGAATTGGTGTGTACATGGTGGAAGTGGCATTCAAATAGCTGGTCCAGGTATTTAAATGCTCTGCTGAGAAATTGGTGCTGATTGTGTGAAAGTAATAATTTATCATTATAATTTTATATAGAATAAAACTTGAATGCATCATTCCTGGGAGCATTGCTTGATTTAAGTTGTTCCAGACATAATTTCATTATAAAGAATAGGAATAAAATCTACACTGATTATATGTCAAAGTATTATTTTGCATGTCATGATTATAAATCTAAAAATGATCTGCAACTAAAGAAATCAAACTGTTGAAAGCTTCCAACAATCCCAGGGAATTAGCAATGTGGGAAAAGATTTTCATTTTAAAAAATAAGCATGGTGTTATGACTTATAGTATCATATAACAAATTATTTATGAAGAAATCACTCAAATTTCACTAGTTTTGTTCCACTTACTTGGGCAGGTTTCAAAGGCAAATTTTTTTCATCGTCAGCACGGTTCCACAATACTATAATATACTATAGTGTTATGAATTTTGACATTCCACCGATGGACTTCCTATTTTGCTGTATATTGGAACCACAAGAGGCACATCGTCACCTGCCAACATTAGTCGGTCCCCAGCTGAAGATGAGATCAAATGCTCTTGAAACATGTGCTGATAAATTAATCAGTTACTAAGGTATAGTGTCACCTAATATCGAACACTTTATGTGTATAATCTTTCCAGATGTTTACCATGGGTTAATCACCATACTTCACAGAAATAAAGGAAGTCACCATATTCACTGTTACAATCAGCCAGACATGGTTTAAACTGGCAATGGGGCATTCCCTTTGAAAGAAAAAAAAATTGCGGTTTTGTTAAAAATATTCAAGGCATTTTTAAATTTCATGCTTTTGGCAAATAAATTCTCTTCAGCTGCAGCAATTATATACTGCTTTGCAAATTCCACATCCTTAAATGGCTTGAAATTTTTTATTATTAGCCATATTTTAAAATTAAGACAACCTATGGAGTAACATTGTGGTCTTGACAAAGTTCATTCTTAATTTTTTTTTAGCTACTTATCATTATAAAGTTCTCTCCATTACAGTATACTTTTTATGTTGATTACTATGAATAGCATAGTATATCAAATTATACTTCTTAATTGTGTTAACAACCTTGTCAAACACTTAGCCGAACCACTTTGGTTCATCAATAAAAATAGTTCTACCCAAATAGAAAGAAAAATACAAAGAGAAGAAGGTTGAACCTTAGAATAAATGAAATAAATTTCAGAAGCAGATCGTTAACTAGCCACTATTGTGGTCCAATACTGCATTCTTGTGCCCAGTGTGTTAAGATCACCCATTGCCAAAATTTGCAAGAGTTCAAGGCCACTGCATTAAACTATTATAGATTTTTCAGTCATTTCCTTGAAATATTGGTGAAAAGTTCTGATTCCTCTGTTAATCTTTTTCAATTTTTCTTTTGTCGTGTTTCCAGATTTATGTTCAGTTCTAAATAATACCAGCAGCTCCTCTCACCATACAGCATGTTTATTCCATCTCCAACAATGGCAGAGGCAGTTAATAAATGTGTTGCTGATCTCACTTTTATTTTATAGAGCTATATGGCTACCAGAGCAAGCAGTATTTGTTGTACTGCAATTACTGGGAGAAGGTGGGTAAAACTATTCAGAAAGATAACAAGCTGCTGAAAGGAAGAGTATACATCTGCATGTTTCTACAGAGGTTGAATGAGATACCTTTTGAATGACTGCTGAATACAGGGATTTTTCTATATACTCTGGTAATGTGCACTAACTACTGTTGCAAGAAGACTGGACTTTGGTGTAGACATGCAGTAGTTACGGAAGCTTTGACCAATGCTCACATAATGGGCAAGTTGGCATTTGCAGAGCCCTATGATAATTTTGATTGGGGACTTATTTATTTGAAGAAGTTTTAGTCATTACAAATGCTTCTTCTTCTGCAGAGTTTGTGTACAGGCTGAGTGGAACTTGTTATAAAATATACTACTTAGCTACTCATGCAAGGAGAGATCAAATATACGTTATTTATTGGATGTGGATGTATCATGATGGAGCAACATGCTGGAATGCATTCATAGAATGCTGAACAATAGAGCCTATATTGACATCCTGGAACATGTTCTCCTTCCTGTTCGAGAATGTTATCCTGAAGGAATTATTACATTCCATCTGGATAACCATTCGGTCCATAAGTCAGTCAAAGTGTAGAAATGGTTTTTGGAACACATAGGCATACTCTGGCTACTGAAATCTCCGGATTTGAATCCAGTAGAACATGTTTCAGTGACAATCAAGTGCACTGGAAAATTCTGTTGTATAAAAACCAACTTCATCTAAAGATTCCAGAAATTGCTTAACTGATAATGGAATGAACTACTTCTCTTCTTTCCAGAGAAGCAAAGAGGAAACTGAAAATACACTTGCTTACTCATGTATTTCATAAAAATGAAAAGTTAAAAAGCCATGGAATGTTATTGTTGACATAAATTCGTGGTAGTAATGAACATTGAAAATCCAGGATTTTTTGGGGACAAGTGATTAAATCCAGGGAAAATTTTTCAGGGAATAAAGAGAAATTCATGAACTATGTGAGAATATGGGAACATTAGGTACTTGCTGTAGCTGTGTGCCAAAATGCAACTGTTTCCAGGTTCGATCTGGTCATAATAGAATATTTTTTAACCTTTAAATAAAACAGTTCTTTGCCTTAGATATTCATTGGTAAAAGTTACTGGAGCAGACATCCTTCAAGGAAACAAAAGTTACAAGGGAAGAGGAATGCTCAAGACAAAGGTATATTAAAGGACAGTTTTATGCAATTAACTACATGACAGCATTGGCTCACATGGTGCAACAGTCAACTTTCAAGTAAAACATCCGTAATTGAACCGTAAATATTGTTGCACTATATTGTGAATATGTTAATATGGTAACCTTTATTATGTCTTAGCACAAGCATAGTTTCTGACCTTGACAACTACTTGTACAATACAATCCAAAATTTTGTGACAGTCTTTATCTCACTTCCAGTGCTGCTTCTTCTGTTTTTGGGCATCTAATATGTTTCATTGGTTTTCACTTACTAAGTAGAAGATTTTGCCATAGTTTCTGAAGCCAAACTGCAATAATCTATCTAATAGTCATTTATCAATCTGTTTCCCAATATATGTGAACAATAAATACTTGCTGCTCCACTGTGCGCCAGTATTGTATGTACTGTATTGTAACACAGAAAGACATGGATAATTCATAAACAATGGAGCCACACTACATGGACATGTGCAACAGACAGGCTAGAGATTAGCACAACACCTATGTCATTCCATAATGCTTCTTATGCAAGAATGTATGCATTTTATATTTCACTGAATTGTTCCATTAGTTTGAAAGTTACAAGAAAATTAGGGACTGAAAGTGAGAAAAACTCCTGATTCTTCAATTCAACAGTTTAGTAGAGAGGAGCTTACTGATAGTCTGGTTTTAGCTTATTCTGCACAAATTGGTAAAGAAAAAAACTCTCTGTTCAATAATGTCCAGGAATTGTTGAAAAATGATTTTTTAAGGTAATATTATTTGTTTGGAGGAATAATTATCTCCCTCCTAGGTCTAGTGATTAGCATTGCTAACTATGGCCCAGAGATCCTGAATCTTCAATACCTGTTTAGAAATGTTCTAAGATAGGGAGATCGGGAACAGTATCCATGCAGCTTTGTGAGGACAAACAGGGAGTTGCAGATAAACAGGTGGCATCCTTCGATCTCAGAAACTGCATTAAAGGAAAGATGTCTTGAAGGCTCTCTCTGACCAAACGAAATAATTTTGACCATTCCTTCACAGTGGTATATGAATACATACTGTCAAGGTGTTGTTTAATGTACCTTAGAAAATCAGTTCTTTCTATTCAATTGTGAACATCAAACTGTATTATGCAACATGTCTGACTTTAGATTCTCCAAGCAAATGAATGATGTGGCTAGAAAGAAAATGCAGTATTTACATACTCCTGAAACATGTATTAAAGAATATGAGCATCATAACCATGAATCATGGGCCTTCTATGTCATGGAAATTAGATTGCACCTAGTTAAGGAAAGATTAACATTTTCAGAAATATGCAGAATAATATATAAGCAACTGTAAATGGAGCAAGGGGCTTTAAAGATAATGGCAGAGCTAGATGAGGGTTTAGTTTTGAATTTAAAATAACTAAGGGATAAAAACATATGAACAGATAATTTAACAAAATAAAAATAAATAGAAAAAAACGTTACTTGCCTTATTAATGATATAAAATGGATAGTTGAATATTGGGAACCTATGACCAGCTGACTATTGATTGCTTGGTAAGTTTTGGGATGTTTGGTGCAGGTGTGGGGATGAGTTGCTTCTCTGTCAGCTCTGTTGACTCGAATGGTATTTACTGAATTTGTCCATAGATGGAATGTCAAAATTCATTAAATTATCTCAAATTTTTAAAGTGAAATTTTTTTCCCCCCATGTGAACAGTTCTATTGCAGTGTATTTCTTTGAACCAAATGAGTTCTTGCTTAATTTCATGGTTGTTTTCCCAGAAATGAGTTGCCATTGATTTTTCTAATTGTTTTAGTTAGGTATTTCTAAATTGTTCTTTCTTCCTAGTTTCCAAATTTCTCTTAGTTTTTCCTATGTATTTTAAATTTCAGCCAGTGCATTCTATTGTATATATGCCTGATTTTCTCTCTTGGTGGTATACTTCTTTTAGTGAAAAATTTTATCTAAAGAGAAGTACCTCAAATCCAGTCACAATCACACTAGACAACCCAAAACTTGCCAAGCTGTTAGCGAACAGCTGAGGACAAAGGTTTCTGAAACCTGTCAACATTTGAAAACATTCAGCTTTGAAGATTTCATTTTTTGGTCAATAGCTTCTAAACATATTTAAATATTTAAGTGTTACACAATCCACATGTCAATCATACAAAAATATACATATCACAATTTAAAAAGAAAGAAAAAATTCACCTTGAAAAAGTATACCACAACACATGAGCTATGCCCCTGAAAATAGCAACTACGTTTTCAAGAACATTGTAATAAATACAGAAAATAATAAATTGTTCATGCTGAAACCATATGTTTTTTGGCAATTTGTTGAATAAAAGTATTGGTATTGTAGATAATAAAGAGCATCTATAATATTTGAAACTAAGGTATTCATTTTTTTTACACTAAACTCCATTTACTTACATAAAAGTAAGACACGTTTCGGGAGAATCTCTCCCATCTTCAGTTGCTCACCAAACTGGCATTACTCGAAAATGAGTAATGGTGGTTCAGTGAACAACTGAAGATGGAAGAGATTCTCCCAAAATGCATCTTAAATTGAGTTTAGTGTAAAAAAATGAATACCTAAGTTTAGGATGTATTACCTCTCCATTGTCAACAGCTTCGTAAGTACAATAGCATCTATATAATATTAACAAATGGAACACAATTATAGCTGGCTTGCTTATTTTTGGCAAATAATGAGAAAGAGAAGGAATTTTTGCAATTAGTTATCACTGCAGATTAGACTTAGGCAGCCATGGCTTGCAGCAGCTTAAAGGTGGGTTAACATCGGGAACATTTGTATAGAACTGTATATGACATTTTGTATCATACAAATTTGTTCCATACTAAACAAATGAAGTGTGTTTACATTTGGAACATTTGTATAGGGCATTATTGCAAATCACTTTAAACATGGAGGAAATTTTCTTGCTCTGTGGAGCCTGCTGCTGCTTATGCTGACATTATGAGAAGATGAGAAAATGAGAAGAAATTAGCAAAACGCAGTTGGAGGACAAGGCATTTTTTGCTGGAAAGGAATTCATATTCTCTGATCCTGAAGTTCTTGACTTATTTATTTTCATCAATTCCCTTTTGTACTGGGATTTTAGGTTATCTATCTTTTTTTCCACTTCTCCAACCTCAACTTTGAGGACAGAAGCAATTTCTATGCAAAGAATCTTTGCATGCGATTCTGTGTTTGAAATGTTTATTTTGAGGATCATAAATACATTTTCTAACTTTCATTTCTTCTATTAAGTATAATATTTTTATGACTGACTGCTCCAGTTTGTTGTTTATGAAAAAAAAGAAGAAGAAAAGTGCTGTTAACTGAGTCAATGTGCTCATGATCAGGTTGCAAAGCAAGAATTGTTTTCGCTCATCTAGCGATCATGGAACTTAGTCCTGTACATGTATAGAACTCATTAGTTTGTATGAAACATGAAGGAACTTGTTCCATATTCACCAGAACATGTTTGGAACAAGTTCTGGATGTGAACCCACCCTAAAACTGGGGTGCACAACTTAACACAGCTACTGCTATATATAGATTGCAAATTTCTAGAATTAGCTTTCATACGAGCATGAACATGCTCAACAGAGAGAGAATTTAATGAAATATCATAACACTATTCAAAAAGATCCATTCTCCTAGTTTCACAACTGTAAACATTTTGATCCTTTGATTAAAATCTGAAATCTGCAGGATAAAGTCTATCTGTACAGAAAGCATTGTATATTTCCTATGTTTTGAAATTACAATTTGACTCAAATTAATACTCAGAAATGGTTTTCCTAGTTTTTTAATTTCAATTTTCTCTTCCAAGAAAAAAGTTTAGAATATAAGCTTTGTATAATGTTAAATTTTCTTTACAATAAATTAGTGCTAAATGAAGTAAAGCAACTACTACACAAATTCACACAAAACTTTACTAGTATGCCATTCAGCAACAGCTTATTACTAATGAAATGATTGATTATTCATTGCTGGAGAGAGTCTATATGTGAGCATTGTTATTTTACAAATTTTCGCATATTTGATAAGTATTACCGTGTTGCCTTTAATATACTCTTTTGAGTATAATTATCTAATTATATTTTAACTCTTATATGCAGCTTTCTAAAGAAACAGCAATCAGTCATATAAAACTGGGGTTAAACTTTCTTGAGAATAAACATAGTAAGAACCAGAGCCTGAAAGTTAGGCAAAATATATTTTCTATCTGGGAGGATATATTTAAGAGTCAGATAGAAATGAATATGTTTCTTTGTAATTGGGTTTGGTAGGGCCAGTTTTTAATTTGCCTTCTGTTAAGGTTTAAAAACCTTTTTTTGCCCGTTTTGGGTCATTATAGGTTTTTCTGTAATTATTTATGGATTTTGAAAAGCACATAAAGAATTTAAATAAACTGATATAAAAAAAGCTATAAAAATTAAATGGCATGCTGACCTCACAAAAGCATATATTGAAAATCTTGTTACAAATTTATTTCTTTTCAAGCAGTCAAAAGCTTTCTCCTCAACCCAATCACTTAAGCTCTTCAAACAGTAGAACCTTCATTAATGAAAGGAGTGCATGGTTACCTAATGAGTGAGATTACATTTTGTTTTTACTTTTAATAAATTCCTATTTTAAATATATTGCTGCCTATTTACAGTATTTTAATTGCCTTTTTGCCTGCATGTTTTAACCACAATAAATGCCTGAACTTCTGGGCTCTGGTGAGAACTAATGATTTAGGTGGTGCTTGCACCAATGATGCTTATGGTATAAAGGTTTCTCTTACCACTTCCTCTCACCTCTATGAGTCAAAATGTTCCACAAACTTATCGAGACATAGGGGACATCTATTTTGTGCTTGATGTTTCTATTTGCAGTTATCTGTCTCGATAAGTTTGTGGAGTATTTTGACAGATAATAAATGTATCAGTAGTTAATTGAAAATTAAACTATGTTCTTGGGTAGCACGAACCAGCAAACTCCTAGAGGAGTTGCCCATGAACCCTAGTTGCTCTACTTCAAACCCGAAACAAAAAAATCTTCAATGTAATGGCATCACTGCTCATCCATTTAATTTAAGTGGAAGAACGGATATGGGGTACTTTGTAATCAGCTTTCTTTACAAAACAATCAGTGAATTTGAAAGTCTCTTCTAGAGTTAAATGAAAACCTCCATCTGGAAAAAATAAGGCACAAAATTTTGTCCACTTCCTGAAGAATATTGCTTCCACATTCTGCTATTTCCATGCCTGCATTCATATCACCCCCCCCCCCCCCCCCCGGGATAATACTAGAATTTGCGATAGGGACAGAGTTTACCAATGAAAAAGATCATACATTGTGTTAGAAAGTGAATGTCCTGCTGATTAAGGAACTATCAGACTGCATTGCAAGGCAGGGGACTACAATGAAGAATAAATGAATGAGCTAATACATATTTTGTATTCATTTATTACATTATTATTTACACTTAAGCTATCCATAATGGGTGATTTTTATGGCTGGTTGGTTCAAGCTGGTACTGTGGTGAATGGGAGTCTGAAAATTTGCAACTATGATTGTCATGTTATTACTAACACCTAAAAGATACACTTACTCATCATTATCAAGCAAGAAGATGCTGGAACTGCCTCCATTTTCCATGCATTTCTGACTTTGGCTTATGAAATTAATCATTAATCCCTGCAGTTCCTTCTGTTGTTAATTTGATTTATTTATGGATGCTCCTTAACAGCTCAGGTCATCAGCATCCCATTCAATTCTGAGAGTGAAACAGCTGACAAATTTTGCTCAGAGGCCTCTTCTTTCAGGCTTGAGGTTCTTTTTCATGCTGTAAATGTATGACATGGGACCCATGGCTTTACTTCCCTTCCGAAGGAAGTCATACTTAGGATTTTTTCATTTGAAAAAATCCATCGATCCATTAATAATCCTTTATTAATTATTAATCTACGACTCCCTAATCGTTCATAAATAATATTTGCAAGACAAAACAATCCAGAAGAACATAAACCCGTGGGCAATTATTAAAACAAAAGATATATTAAATCCTTAATTATTTAAAGTTATTAAACCCCTGGTTTGTACCTGGGATCTTGGGTTTAGAAGGCAAGTATGGTTACCACTACACCACCAGTACTGACCAGTTCCTTCTGCAAAATGAAAAAAATTTCTTCATGAATTTTACTTTTCAGTTCATCTAATGCATGTGGATTTATCTTGTACACTTTTTCCTTTTATGTTCCCCAGAGATAAAAATTGCAGGGCATTATCGGAGGACTGAGGGGGCCAAATGTTGTTAGCGATATGCCATTGCAGAGTCCTGTTGGAATGTTACGAATGCATATTCCCTTACACTTAATTTACAGAAAAAGGATTGCAAAATATTCAGCACATATTTATTGATTCAGTGAAACAAAAGACCCTAAGACCTTAATTCTGCCAGTGTATTACTATTAATGGTTTCTTAAAAAAAAAAAATCCTGTATTCTCTCTTCATTAATGGCATACCACACTCCTACCTTAACTCCAGTATTGGTTATTTTGTGAATTAACATATCAACTTAGATCAAACAAAGATTTGTCTGTAAAGAAAATTAGATTATTATCAATTTCTCCATCATACCTATTCAAAATCCATTTGCAAAATCTACTCTCCTGGATGCTGGGTCACCCGGTTTAAGTTCTTGCACTACAGTAATTTTATAGGGTTTTAACTTCAGTAGCTTTGCAGCCATTTGAACAAAGGAATAGATAATTCCTGTTTGATGTAAAAGTTGTTGAAGTGATTTTTTTAGGAGAACATTCCAGCATATCCAATGTTATCTAACATTTCTTCTGTGAGTGTTGTATGTGGCCATGTATGTTTATCAAAAAGACTTTCCATTTCATTAAATTGATTTACCAATCTGTGAATCGAACTTAAGACTTGGAAGTTAAGTATCAAGGAATCTGTCTTGAAATCTCCATACATCATGAGCCGATTCTGTATGCATGTAGGAAAAATACTCTTTGAGAAACAGAATACCTGAATTGAGCCATTTTAACACAATACATTGTATTTAGCCACCTAATGAAATACACTGTTACACAACATATAAGAATATATTGGTACATTCCCACAGTTAAACTTGTACCGATTACCCCTCTGGCTTTCAGCTGAGCGAAAGAGACAAGAACTGCAGCCAACTGCACATGAAGCAGTCTGCGAAGGAAAAATCGCCCAGTAGAAACAGATGGTGCATTTTTTGGGTGCGCTGTAACAGTAGTTTATTGCAAAATATTTTGTGCCCTTAATAAGCATCATAGAATAAATTATGAAAATAAAACCTGCCAAATATGTAGTTCTATTTGCCTCCAGTGATTTAATCCTTCAGAATTTATAGATATGTCTTGGTTTTTCAATCAAATGATTAATCCATCGTTCACGATATTATTGTTGAATCAATTACATCCAAGGAATTTCTTCAGGATTCAAAAGAAAATAATTACTAGGGGCTGGATCAGAACTTTAGCTTCAAGTAGCCTTAATCCATGATAACAGCTCTTTCTTTTGGGGATTGCAGGGTGAATTATCATGAAACATGCCTGCTGGTAATTTTCCATGGTGGCCTCAAATAACAACTTAATTGTAGAAATGTAGGTTTCTCCAGTAATGAATTTACTTGGCATAAATTCAAATGACAGAATAGTCTCTGTATTGCAAAAATGGTTGGTTTTCACAAGAAATTATCTAGATAGCCAAAGATATAATGCTGCAATAAGTTTATCTTAAAGGCTGGATGCCTTCCTTTGCCTACATTTTGGTCAATCTTTGGATAAATTTACCTATTTTTGCACTTTTTTGTCTATATATAGCCTTTATTTGCATATCTTTGTCTATCTTTGCAGATCTTTGCTTATGTTTCTATCTTTGGCTACCTCTGCCTTGTGAATAAGCATAACACAGCATTTTGCTTACATCTGCATATTTTTGCTTATCTCTGCCTGCTGAAGGAGTACATCATGTATTTTTTATCTGTCAAGTTGTTATGTTTCTTTTTTTACATTTATTCAAACAATTTTGTCCATTCTATTAGAGTTTATTAAATATGTTAATACTAACTCCATGTACAAATATACATTTACATTGCTCCCATCATCAGCTATTGATCAAATGCTTGATGTTGTGCTGGATCCCAAAGTGCTTATGTGGAGGCATTTGATGGTTCTAATTAGGAGCTTGTTGAATTTCTTCTATTTTTCAGGATGAAAATTTTTTCCCAAATGTACTCTATTAGATTGTGAAGTTGTTTCAGTAAATTAACCTCAAGTTTAATTTCATGATTTTGATCCAACAAAAGTGAGCTGCTACTGCTGATTTATCTATTTGTTAAAACTAATATTCCTAAAGTGTTTCTTTGAATTTCAATATTTCTCTTTGTTTTACTATGTGTTTTTTTTTATATTCAATTTTGTAAGTTCCTGATTTTTCTTCTGTTAATATGCTGTCTTTTACTGTGGAACCTAGAACATTTTTGATGATATATTTGTTCTTTGGGGCTAACTTTATGCCATGTTCTTTGAATATCTTATTGAATTTGCTGTGGTAAGTCTGATGTTAATGTGAAGCTGAATTTGCTTCTATTCCTTGATGTTCTCCAGTTTGGAAACTCTCTTATAGATTTTTATCTTTTATATTTTTTGAACATTTTGATTGTGTTTTTGTTGAAATCATTAACTATTGCTGTATTAATTAAATGTTAATATTCTCTTTTGTACTGTATTCTATAAGAGAGATTTCCACATTTGAAATCATCAAGGAAAGTCAGAAGCTTCATATATCATCTAACATATCCCAGCAAGTTCAATAAGATATTCAAAGAACATGGCATAAAATTAGCCTCAAATAACAAATGTAATATCAAAAATTGTTAGGTTCCACAGAGTAAGACACTATACCAACAGAATGGAAATGAGGAATTTATGAAATTAAATATGCAAAATGTAATGAAAAATACATCAATAAAACTGAGAGAAATTTAGAAATTCAGAGAAAGGAACACTTAAGGAATATTCATTTTAAAAAAATAGATAAATGAGTGGTAGCTGACTACTTTTAGACCCAAAAATCACAAAATTAAACTGAAGAACTGAAAGAACTTCATGACCTAATAGCTATTTGGGAAAAAAAATTCATTCTGAAAGGTAGAGCAAAATTAATTAATTTTTATGCTCCAAACATGGATGAACTCAGCAACCATTAGAAGCACCTCTATATTCCTCAAGCAATCACTCAATTAGCTGAAGAGATTGCCCTGAAATAAGTCCTTATGTTGTATAAGTGGATTTAGTTTTAACATATTTAATAAATTCTAATAGGATATTCTGTGTGAACAGTAATGCTTTCTCCCACAGTGCAGGGTTTTTCCTATGAGTGAGCTCCACTCGTTTGCGCTGCACCTTGAAAGGGAGAGCAAGCTTACTTGTTGAGTTACAGTTGTAGCACAGCTGTTCCTGGGTGTGTTGCATTGTTTTTTTCTTAATTCACCAGTATATATAAAGTGTATTATGCCTTGTGTGTTTACAATGGCACAGCATGTCTTTATGTCTGATTCTTGTGGGTTAACTCAGTGATGAAAGAATCATACATTTTTTTTTTTTTGAGCATACAGTCTGTTACTTATGTGAACATCGTACTAACTCTTTTTTTCAGAGAATTAACTGACAAGGAGTGTGATCATGCATTTTTTCAACAGGACTCTCCACCTCACACTGCAAATAAAAACAGCAATTCACAGTGTATTTCAACGCTGATGACCTGAGCTGTTAAAGAGCGTCCTTAAATAAATCAAACAGTGTATTTCAACAAGGCAAAGTTATTAGGACTTGTGGTCCCCTAGGTCCCCCAATTTAACAGCTTACAATTATCTCTGGGGTAAATTAAAAAATGCATGTACAAGACACACCTCACACCACACAAGAACTTAAAGATAATATTTATCAGGAAATTATCCATATTTCTCAAAATGAACTACAGTGAGTAATAAATAATTTTCTAAACAGATGCCAAAAATGTGAGGAGAATGAAGGCAGGCAGTTTCAACATCTCATTTGATAATTTGGTAAGTAATGAGCTTCTTAAATTTGTTTGTGTTTTGTTGTATGGTTGGCGGTTTGTTTTATTGTTTTACCCTCCCACTAATTGGTTAACAACATGCACTTGCCCAGAGACAAAACACTCTGGGGGAAAACAAAAATGATCACATAGTATAACCACTCCATTTTCTATAGTTTACCAAGTACAATTTAAATAAAAGTACTTTTATTAGTGTTTTTTTAAAATACCATTTCTATTGTTTATTAATGCTTGTTATAGACATCAAGACTCTCAATGTCATTCAACTTATTTTTTGGCAAAAACCGACACGTGACAACATAGGATGCTTAATTTTTAATATAGCCATTGACCATATATTTATAGGTTCTCTGTATCTCATGAAAGCAGATTTGTGGATTCTGTTTCACTATTCCTCTTATGGCATTTATGTTTTCAGGTTGGCAGGGTAAGATTGTGCAAATTCTCTGGAAGTGTATGAGGTTATATATAGTGTTTAATATCTGTTTTTACTGTTGAGGTAAATGTAATGATAATTGGGAAAGGATTTTTTTTTTTAATGGTAGAAATATTTCAGGCTTAAGTGTTAGGGTATCTCCCCAGCATTTGCTATTTATGAGGATTGAGGAAAACCTGGAAAAAACCTCAATGAGGGAGGATGGTCCTGGCAGGAATTGAACCTCAGCCCTCCTGCTCAAAAGTCTATGCCTTAAGACCTTGGCCACTCATGGCGATGTCTGCTGTTTCATGACATTGCTTTGGGTTTGAACCTTTTTAAAATAGTATAAAATTGTCATATCCAGAGATCATACATGTTGAAATATTCCCCTATTTGATAAAGTTGTTCATTCAGTTATTGTTACAATTGAATTTAGCATTTGTTCATCAGTTTTTAGTTAAAATTCCCCAAATTACTTGTGTAATGACATTTTTACACGAGTTAAAAAGAAAAAGACTACTGGTTCAGTTTATAGTTTAATAAGCATATGTTCTCAATCATACATGAGGTACATTTTATATATTTCATAACTTTCATACCTTTTTTTAAAACATTACAGAGGCTGTGTTTAAATACTCATTTTAATAAAAAATATACCTAGTTTATAACAAGAAATACAAAAATCTTGTTAAATAATATAAAAATTGTGATGCTCTAACCTAACCCTTGTATCTTCTCTAAATTTATAAACACATATAATATTCACAAGCTGCTCTGTTTAAACCAACATGAAATACATTATAATAGTTTATGTATTAATTCATTTAATGTTTTCTTGAAATTAAAAACTGGCAATGCAATATACTTCATGCTTATTGTTAATTGTTTAGGAGTTCAGTTGGTAGATTCAGCAATACCAGTAAAAAAAAAATATATATATTGCTGCCTTTTAACACTAGATCCAGAGTAAATTTTATATTCCAACATTTATAACTGGTTCAAGAAATTTAATTTCAATCTAAAATTTGTTCATTCCAATACCTTCGTGTATCAATACATGTGTGTCAAATGATATATGAAACTAAATGATTTATTAGTATTGCAGGTCTTGTGTTCATTTTCAACATGAACTGAATGTAAAGGAACTTTTTAAATTGAAGAATGGAATTTTTAAAGGTGCCATCTTACATTTAAAGGTTTTTGGTGGTAAATTGCCTCTTAAGTTTAAATAATAATTAAATGATGGCAGCGGTGTTAAGCATTATATAAGTTTTCATTTTAGTAGACAAGTGAAAATTCTCATAAGTCTGCATTAACTAAATTTTTCACAGAATTTGTTTGTGTCACTACTGTAAATGTCTCTGTGCAACACGAAAAGCAAATTGCATCCAGCATTAATAGTACAAAAATATGTTTTATTAAAATTATTTTATAGTTAATATATGATAATTTATTTTTGCAGAGGGTCTAAGTGCAGTTTTCACTATGGAAAACTATGCAATAAGGAAAAACTGCATACTAGATTCGTAAAAATGATCTAATTGTCCTTGTAGAGGTTCACAGACATCAAAAACAATAAATTCCTCAAGTGGCCAATAGATGTCAAGTTAATGTAACTTACAATGTTCCATAGTATGAAATATCAATACTTGATGGAAGAGAATGAAAGAAACATTTCAAGAGATTGATATGTATGATGTATGGCAGAAGGGAGAAAATAATTCAAGGGGTTTCTGAAGGAAAGTAAGCAAGAGGATAGAAGATATTGAGAGAGGCAAGAGATATGGTCAAGCTTTGAGAATGAAATTTTTGAAGTTGTACAAGATATTTAAGAAATTAGGGAGAAGTATGTTGACAGCTGTGATAAGCAAAGGAGGGGAGGATATGCATGGATGTGAACAGGTGCATTGATTATTAATGGATTTAGAAACAGTAAATGAAAATATGTTTTATGTGTGGGGAAACAGAGATTATGGTTTATTGGTTGATGCAGTGCAAAGAAACAAGTAACTGGAAAAAGGATACATGGGATCCAAAATGGAATAAAATGGAAAACAATATTGTAGCAATAAAAATGTTGACAATAGACGGTGGAATAGAAGTAGAAGTATAGAAGTATGGGCGAATATTTAGGAAGATAAGGGGCAAATGGATTAGGAAAGTGAATAGAGAAAATAAGGAAAAGTAGGTCAAAAGGGCTTTAATTCATGTTGACAATATTCATGGCATGTTAGGGTCTCAAGAAAAGTTGGGTTAGTCTCAATTGTAAGAAATGTATTAATCATTCTTTATACTTTTTGTAATGAAAGAGTGAAATAAACATTCTATTCTATAATGTTCCAAATGATAAAAATAATTTACCAAAACACTCAAGGTACAATTCATGTTTCCAGCTTGGCATAGAAGGCCATGGTTCATTGTTGTGAGGTTCATACTATCCAATAGTCACATGTTTGAGTGTAAACACTGCATTTCCTCTTTGGCTTTGGCATTCATTTGCTTGGTGAAGCTCATTTAAGTCAGGTGAGTTGTATAATGCAGCTAGATGCTCAAAACAAATACAGAACAGTGATTAAATTTTTTACTAAAGATTGCCTTTACAGTGTGTATGCATAAGCTTCTTATTCCACCATGAAGCAATGGTAAAAATTATTTCTTTTGGGCAGAGAGAGCCTTGAAGATGACCCATGTGAGTAAGCTGGTGGATGCTTTGACACAAGAAAACATCTCCCTTCTCTGAAGACAAAAGAAATAACTGCAAGGTTGGGTTTTTCTAAAACTACTGTGCTATGCATCCTTCATCAACTTTTGCATTTGTATAAGATCAGTACAAAACAAGTGCCCCAAATTCTTTCAGCAGTTCCAATACAAGTGTGCATGGATGTTGATACAATAAGTCTGAATTCAACAAAATTTTTCATAAAAATCCATGCAGTAGGTAAAAATTTCTCCTGAAGTGTTCAGTGCCCCCTTAAAACTTGACTCATAGAACTTATGCATCATTTTACTGCTAGCCAAGAACAAGAGAGACTATCTTCAAAATTAGTACTGGACTTTATGGAGTCCATACTAAAAATTAACATTAATTGTTTTTACTGTTTAAAACTGAATTACTAATCCTGATCATTTTGATGTACACTTTATGCTGGTAATATTCTGAATATCTCTCATTTTGATGCTTTTGCATTTTCTTTTTAATGAGTCATAAATATTGTTTATTTGGACTTAAAAATGTTTCATGAAAAACTGAGTAATTTTGCATGCATTTGTTTCTTTTAATAATAAAGTAGATAAGTACAGATATTATAATATAATGATGTTCTGTTTTTATCACAATGCTGTCACAGCAGTATAAATTCCTAACTTGGAGTCATAAATAGATATTTCACTCTGAACAATTTCTATTTGTTTCCATGGACAAACTTTACTGGCAGCTTTTGTATATTAAATCAAACTATAATGCAAAGAGGCAAGTTTATGACCACATAAAATCATACACCGCTAAAAATAAAATATATATACATTTTAGCAACTGTTTTTTAATGTACCTATAGTATTTTGTTATAGCTCTTTTAAAAATGTTTCAAACACATTTGTAGCACTAGTCCTTGCTTTACCTGAGAGAGATTTTATTTGAAACACCTTTAATAAAACTAACAGTAAATATATAAATAATATTCCTTCACTATACCATGTAATGTTTTGGGCAAAACATAATAAACTTTTTCAGTGTTCAAAAACAGTTTGTTGGTTTCTCATATAGCATATTAAAGTTTTCACTTGCTACAATTAACTTGTTCATGGGAAAACATTTTTAATTGACTCACAATGTATGAATAATTTTGAGAACTCTGGTTCAATTCTAGGAATTAAACATTCTTTGTATCAGTTTAGGCATAAATCCACATATTCTAGATTTATGTTCAATCCTAATTCTTATTTCCTTATAATTCTAAAACCACTTCCATACAGTCAAGTCATACTGACATAAAAATGTAAAAGATTAAATATTTTTGTTTTTACATAATTTGAAATTAATCCATTCACAGTTAGTGATTTAAATGCCCTTTATTAAAAGTGAGTTATTTATAATATTTTAAATCATATTGCCATTTACAAAAAAAAACAAAGTCTGTAAAATTATTTCTTATAAAATACAAAGAATAATAATCAGAATACTTGATTTCAATTGTGGATGTGATTACAGTGCTTACATATTTATTTACGAGTGTTTAACATTTTAAAGTTAACAATTACCTAACATCAACCTTTAAGTAGATCTTGGTGGTGTAGTGGTAACCATATGTGCCTTCTAAACCTAAGGTTGCAGGTTCATACACGGCCAGGACTGATGGATTTTTTGGGGCGTAAAAATCCTAAGCATGGCTTCCTTCAGAAGAGAAGTAAAGCCATGGGTCCTATGTTATACATTTATGGCATGAAAAAGTACCTCAAGCCTGAAAGAACAGGCCTCTGAGTAAAATTTGTTGACTGTTTCACTCCCAGAATTGAATGGGACGCTGATGACCTGAGATGTTAAAGAGCCTCCTTAAATAAAATTAATAAAAAAAAAATAAATAAATAAAACTGTAAAGTTCTCTCAGATTTAGATGGCTACACAACATAAACCTCCTCATTCTGACAGCTGATCCAAGAAAACAAGCAAAACAGCAAGAAAAATCTTGCAATAAAATACTTAATATTCCTAATTTCTATATTTATGATCTCTTGCAGTCTCTTTGAAGAGTATTGATTCTCTCACTGCATAGAGTAAAAACTGCTGCATAAGGAAAACAAACCCTTTTTTTAAACATACCTTGGTAAGCTATTAATATCACAGTACCCTCATTAACCACTGGCAAGTTAAGAATGCCTGAACAATATACTGATAAACTCTCCTGTAGTTGTAGGTAAGCTCTCATTCGACACAACTCCACATGAAGTTTAACTACTGTTAAATCCTAAACTATTATTGGCTGAAGCCAATATATTATTGGTGTGGTCAGACAAGAGTCTCTCACTTAGAAAGTAAAGATTTTACAAAGCTCAAAAGCTTTCCATTTGTTAACGAGGAAACCATGGCCAGTATGCGTGTGTTTATGCTTATGAAAAGGACCAGTTGTTCACATTTAGTTATGAAGATATTCTACAATGAGGTTATATGAGTTATGAGCTGCCCAAGTGAGACTGCTTACTCTAGCAGTGCAGCCATTGCAACCAGAAAAATGGGAGATGGAGTTGCCATGCACCAAGTTAATATTTTTATTTTATTTATTTGGGTATGTATATTTTTATCGAAAGCATAAAATTATACTGTATTATTATTATTATTATTATTATTATTATTATTATTATTATTATTATATATGAAAGAAAAATAAATATAAGGAAACACTATTAGCAATGTAACAAATTAACAGTAATTATAGAAGCTTTAAAAGGATAAAACACTTGAGATAAAGTCACACTTGAAATGGCTATATTTCGAACTTTAGTTTTTTCATTTAAGGAACTTGGTAGATGTTTTGGGTGAAAAATGTTATTTTTGGCTTTATACATAATATGAAACTATATAGTTTGCAGATTATGATCATATACAGGGGGAGACTTCTCATCCTGCAGGTTGATAACTAGTCAAACCTACATTTTTCCAGTTGATGGGAAATGCAGGTGCTCTCAAAAGACCTGCTGCATTCACCAGATCACCCTATAAAAGAGTGCCTTTATTTAGTGTGTACATATTGCTTCCGAACTACTTCTATTTTTTGTCTTTCTGTTGTATGGAAGAATATCTAGAAAGAGTAAAATATCATTCATTCAATGCCTTATATTTGTCATTTCACATTTATGTAAATTATTCACATTTACTTATTATATTCAATAAAGCAGATTCTTACAGTAATTTGGAATTTAAGTGGAATTTACATAATTAGGATTTTTATATTAATAAATATCACAGAGTAAGCATTATTTCTCTCTTTCATGCTAGAATACAAAACATTATTCTATGGGCCAATATTTCAACCCTGGACCTTCATCGTTAAAGCTCAATGCAGTGCAATATGAGTCAGAACATGCTGGTAGGCACATGGCAGCTAATTTGGCCACAATCAATATAATGCAGGGGACAGTGTTTATGGGATAGTCTGTAAAATGCTGGAATGGTATAACTTCCCAATTTGCAGGATAAGAAGATTCATTTGGTATAATTTTTGTGTTTGGAGCATTTAAATATCACTGCCATGCTGCAACATAACACACTCTTATCTTCTTTTGTTATTTGCCATAACTTACACATTTTTAAATTTAAGTACACTTTTTTCAAAAACTATAAGATAAAGCCATGAGTTTATGTGTGCATGAGAGTTCTGGAAAAAAAAAATTATATATGGTTTAAAATTTACATAAAATGATACTATATGCAAATATTTTGAAAAATTGTACTATTGCTTTGAATTACATATTTCATCAGCAATGCTAAGCAACTGATTTCAAAATCTGAGGACAATGAGATAGTTTGCAAGAAAAGTGCATCTAAAACAACAAAAATGTTACAAAATTAATTTTTCTTATTTATTAAAATAATTAAAAATAATAAAAATTAAGGCTAGCCAAAATTTTAAAATTGTCTGCTTTAGAAATAATTGCTTAATAAGTGGCAACATTTTCATTTGAATATATAATTCAATTATGTTTTTTTTTTGAAAATCCATTTTTTATTCTGTTATGGTTTAGCATTAAAATTGGCATTATGTCTTAATCAAGTGTTCTTAAATAATTTCAAATTTTTGAACTGCTATAATGTAAAGTAGCCTTTTTAAAATACACATACTTGGCATCTTTAACTAATTTAGAAAAAAAATCTTAAAATACCAAAATTTTGTATTTAGTACTTAACTAAAGATATATGGTGTTAATTGAATATTCAACAACTGATCCACATATGCACACATATTGTGTTTATAAATTACTACATGCATTCCTTTATTATTAGGTTTATTTAAGATGGTCTTTAACATTTTTGGTCATTAACATTCCATTCAATTCTCACCAGCACCATCCTTCCAGGCGAGGTTTTCTCCAGATTTTCCTCAGTCCTCATCAATGGCAAATGTCATGGAGGTGGTGTAAAATTAGACTTGGAATGCTTCCTTCCAAATAAAAATTCCTTTCCCAATTTATCATTTCATCTCATGCATCATCAGTCTATACTGCCTGTGATGCCTCAGCAGTGAAACAGATAAAATGCTGCAAAGCAGTCAAAATTTCAGAAGCTAACTTCAATTCAACTCATGAATTGAAATTGTGTTTAGTTGGTGCAAAGCCTATCTTGCAGCAAACAATGACATTTTTTAAAAAGATACGCCTTTTAGGCACATTTTATTTATCTGTATTTTGTTAATTGCATAGCAGGCTGTTCTCTGCTTCTGTTAGCATGCACATAACTTTAGGTTTGAGATCTAAATAGCTAAAGAAATTGGTTTGAAAAAAAGCATTAATATGACCCAAAAGGAACAATCTCTAGTTATAATGTAAACAAATGTTTTCAACAAATGTGGGATTTCTATATGTAACCATGAATGGGTTAATTTCATTTTATTAGAAATCATTTGACATTTATTTTAAATCATTAATAAGGAACTTCTGAATTGATACCTACTATCAAAACCATGAGCAACTATCTGTTCTGCTTAAGTATATAAATGCATCTAAAAAGATAATTATATTTTATGACATAATATATTCTATTCCAAAGTAGCCCAGAGGCTGTTCTTTATTCACATTTTAACTATTTACAAGCAGTTATAGGCTTAATGTGAAACTTATTTTAAATAGATTAAAAAAAAGAGAGAGAGGAGGAGGAAATGAACATTCTTTTGATTTTGGTAGTTAACAAAAATTGTGTTTTAATACAAGGGCTTTTCAGTAAATATTACATACATCTCTCACTGTGCAATAGTACCATGTATAATACTGCTTTTGCATACAGAGTTTTATTTGTCTAGCTTAATTACTAAGGTTGTGACAGTGCAGGAGGAAGATTTGCAACTTTTCTAAATGTTATTACAGCTGGGAATTTTGTGTGTGTGTGAACAAAAATACTAGCAGATATTTATTTAGCTAAGAAGGATTTTGTACAATCTCTGAAAAGGATCAGATTTACAATTCAACCTTCTGGGCATAGGGATATATCAATTGATTGATATAATGACACAGTGGAGAAGGGTAAGGATTTTAAGAAGAAAGAGAAAACAATTTTGAAAAACAAAAAAGTATGTTTAAAACTTTATTTTGGTGCAAACAGGCTGGTTGGGCTGGAACCTTTCCAAGTGTATACTTAATGCCAATCTCTTAAACAAAACCTAACCTAATATTCAGGATACAAGGATCATCTAATTTAAACCTCATCTAGAAGTTTTAAGATTGTCGCAGTTGCATGTGTGATTGCTTTAAGTTAAGAAGTTGCATTAGTAGAATTCATAGTACGAAGTGCAGTCTACATGTTCCAGCCTGACATAGATCATGAATCATTCTTATTATATTTCAGGAGTGCGAACACTGCATTTCCTTTCATTTGCTTGAAGATGCTTATTTAGGTCAGATGTGATGTTTAAAATTGAATTCAGTGCAGTGATCAAATTTTTAACTAAAGAAAGATTTTCATCCAGGGATATTAAACAATGCCTGACAGTGTGTTTAGAGAAGTTTTTTTTTCATATTCCACTGTGAAGGAATGGTCAAAATTATTATTTGGGGGGGGGGAAGCGAGAACAGAAAAACATAACAGGTGACAAAAATTGGATATACCAGAAACTAAGTGACAGTGATCACTCTGGGTCTTCCTAGGAGAGGAACCCCCCAAAAAATGAGGACAGCAAGAAGTGTTGGTAAGATGACCTGTTCTTCCTTCTCATCCAGTGGTCCCATTATGATGTTTTACTTAAGGGTCTAAAAATTGTCACTGCCAGATGGTACACCACAAAATGCCCACCCCAAGTCTTTAAAACACTGAGAATGAAGTGTCCTAAGACTGGTCTGCGTAGAATCCTGTTGTGCCATGGCATCTCTGTTCACAATCTTGAAACAATCTAATTTTGGCAGGTGGCTGGAGTTAAATGGTTGCTGCATCCTCCCCCCCCCCTTTTTTTTCTGTTCCACAAAATAAAAGAAAAATTTGTGGTCAATGATTTGAATTACCTGACGGTGGCTGCACCTGAAGAATGCATTTAATATTTACAAAATAGTGTGAATAGATTGAGAAGTTGGTCATAGTCATTGTACAGCTAAGATTTTACTAGGGAGACAAATTTGGGTGGCAATACTGACCATGCGCTGAGCATATAGTTATTGTGCTCACTTAACTACCCAGATAAGCACACATTTTGAAGCCCAAACCCTAGTAACAGTGGGCGGATTACCTGCTAAAAACCAGTTTCGAAAGAAATGTTAAAAATGTAGAAGTCCCAACTTTCTCCTGTGTTGTGCACATTACCCAAGTATGGAGGAACTTGTCAATGACCTGTTTAAATGTAATGTAATGTAATGTAATGGAGAATACCTTGATAAGATGCAATGATCAGAATGCATTTTAAAACATTTTATTGCTTTCATTCTCAAAACTTTCAGAGTGATCTTATATTTCAAGGAACTCATCAGAAATGTCAAATACAAACATACTGAGAAACCAGTACTAACATACCATTTTTAGTTCAAAAGTCATACATTTTAAAATGAACCAAAACTTCTAAAATAATCCAGAACCCATAAAAATAACTGCTATGGGAGAATTCACTCACAAGGACAAATAAGAAAAATTAGTTAATTACAATTACTGAACAATGATATTTCCAAATTAGTAAGATAACCAGAAAGATGTGTGATACCATGCTTCTGATGAAGACGATCATTGAAATATGTTCAAGTAAGTTGGTAAAAATTAGTGAAATCTTTAATGTCGAGGAAATTCACTTTGTGGTTCATGAAAACTGCTGTTGAGAAATATCTATGTGATTATGTCTGAAAAATGAGAAATGCATTTGCATTCCTGCAAAATTTATGCTGTAATATTTGATCAATGGCCAGAAAAATTGTATGTTGAATCAGATCAGAAATTGCTTAACTTTGCAAAGGTGATGAGAGCTTTTTTAAAATGTAAAAAGAGTACTAGATTGTAGGTTTACAGCTGAAACCAGGATGCAGTTATTGCAGTGGATGCAGAAAAAATGTTGTTAACCAAAATAAGTGTTCAGATAGCATATTTGGAAGTTTTAATTTTAGAGATGATGTGAACAGAAAGAGGTCCAAATGTAGGAAGTTCAAATTTGATCTTGCATAATGATGATGCAGAACTCATTTGCAAAAAATTTGGCAAAACTTGAGACCCATGTTATGTCTATTCACCAGATTTGACTCAGTAATTTTTATTCCTATTCAGTTTGAAAACAACCTTGAAAGGCTGTTGCTTTGAAACTGCAGAATTGTGTACAATACAATATCTGCATATAATTCTAATTAAAAAAATCAGAAGAAATATTGGAAAGTATAAAGGGAATGCTTATTAATACTGTAAAATGAGAAACAGTAAGATTACATCTTGATTTGAACAAATCCCCTTTGCAAGTCTTAACAGGGGAGTTAGTGCATTGAATGGAGAATATACTGATAGGAATAGCAATGTCAAACTGTAAATCTTTATTATTAAAAGTTTTACAACTACACTGTCAGTTTTAACTGAACACCTCTTGTACTGGGCCTTTCATAGTTGAGTTGTGCACTTCACACAATTGGCTTACTGGCACAGCTTATAAAGATGTGCTTATAAAGTGGTTATAGAGTGTTACAGGTTATCTATGCTTAGCTAATGTATGCTTAGCATAGCTTTCATAATGTGTCAATACAGGTACATATTACAATGAAGAATTTGTATGTGTGGAAGTAGCAGTTTTTAATAGAATATACAGGTGTACCTGTTTTAAAGATACTGTGCGAGAACTTGGATCTGTTCTCAATAAGAAGTGAAAGGTTATGTTTACTGAGGAGAAACCACAGGAAGTTAGAGCAAGGCTTTCTGATTCCATGATCCTCTGATTTAATTGTATGCAATTTTGATTTATGTGAGAACTTGAAATTTGAATCATTATATTCAATTTATGGGAGTTACTGTTCTGACCTGGTGGCTGGTTTGCGAACAGCTGTGAAGTGGGAAACTCAACTGTGAAAGACCTTGCAGTTATTTTCCTTTGGTTACTTATTAAATGGCTGAAACCTTTCCATACCTGGTCAATGTTGTCTAAAATAAAATCTGTATACAGCATGGCACTTACAGAGGCATGTATTCCAATCTGACACACATTTTATTCACAAGTATTGGTGTATTATGCAACTTATTCACAAGTTGTGCTATTAAAAATATGTAATACAAATTTCACTTTTTCCTGAAAGTTACTATGCTTCATCCATTACAAGTTTCTTTAACAAAGTATATACAACACCATAGCCTGCTACTATAACAAAATATTATTTGTAAGCAGCTGCCAGAGTAGTTTTTATAAGGTCTGTCTGAAAAGTATCCAGTCTTATGCTGGGAGGAAACAAAGCTGATAACTTGGTGTGGTTAACTTCCAAGTAGGCCCCTTGGGTTTCCACTTCTGGGACAAAGTTTCATTAAAATTATAAAACTAAATCTGTTAAACATTAGCAATGTGTTCGGTTGTATGTGTTAAATTTTATTGGTGAATTGAATTATTTCCTTTTTTGTCTGTGACAGAGACACTTGATCACCAATAATATGGTTGAAGGCTTAATCTGCCTTGTGCAAGCACAATATAATTTCCAAAAAAAGTGAAAGGAATCTTTCATGGAGTTTCTGTTGCTGTGTAGGCTAGACTTGGTCTCAGCATAAGTGATTATGCCTGTCCTATTCTTGCATTTTGTAGAACCTGAAGCTGAATAGAAGGACTGGGATGCAGATGATATCATTTTAAAATAAAGTATTTTGCTATTTTGGCTATATATTAGCAATATGGAATTATTATTGTAAAACTCTCATATCCAGCACCCAATAATGGACAATACAAAATCAACAGCACTTTTGAATAAGAGAAGTAAGAAAAGGAATTTTAAAAAAATTCATCGCAGTTTGAGACACATAGTCATTTTAGTGAAGTTCTCATTGTCTTTTAATAGCATCATAGATGCAGCATGGCTTCACAGTATCAAACATGATAACATGGGAATTGCACATCACTGCACCTGTGGATTGTAGCTAAAGTGAATTAACCTGCTGCTACATGATGGACAGAATCCATTATGTAGCGCAATGGAAATATTCTTATGCACAAACCAATGTTAAAGCTATTGGATAAAATGGAAAACAGTATTAGTAGGACACTGTTATGGAAGAATCATGTGCTAAAATTTTGTCTTTATAGTTGCAATCTGTTTGCAATGTTGGCTACTTTGATATCATCATATGGTCAACAATTAAGTCATAAAATTGTTGTTACTGCATTATTAGACAGTTGCCCATTCAACATGCCAGTGATCAACTTAATTGTTGCATAGAAAATTAAGAGGGTACTGCAAGTCATGAGAGTTCTGTTAGAGTGAATCTTTTTATACATATAAGTTTCTTGTTTTGTGTTTGTTAAGCCTGAAGTTAGAGGAAGAATAGTATATTATGAATACACCTAAAAAAATACTACATATGCACTTAGTGGCTGATTTATTCACTGAAAAATGTCATGGCTCATGTTCATTTACCAAGAAATTACAAATTTTGATCCTTCCCTGTATATAAATCTATGAAACTTTGTAACTAGAAGTTTCTTCCGGGCTTAGGAGCCGTGATCTCTTGGAGCTAAGGAGTCCAAACGTTTCTTACTCAACTGCGGAGGACATCTTCAGTGGCGCGGTCTGAGTCTTCTGGGCAAAGGTCCTGTAATGGTTTTGTTCACATTTTCAAACTGATGCAATGTGCCGTCCTTTGTTGGTAGCTATCTTAAGTGATTGGTGTAACATATTTTGTAGAAATGGATAAAGAAGAGTATAGTGCATTGATAAAATGTTTTTATTTAAAATACTGCGGCCAAGATACAAACTGAGCTGAAGGATGTTTATGGGGACTCTGCACTAACACTCAAGACCATTTATTATTGGATAAATGAATTTAAATGAGGCCTAATCAGCACTGTAGTTGTTGCAAGTTCCGAATGCCCAATTAATGTTTCTTCTGAAGAATGGCCAGTAAAATTCATGGTATTGAGATAGAATGCCATTGCATTAAGATTCAAGAGATTACTGAGATGGTAGGCATCTCATATGAATAGGTGCATAATATCCTGCATGAAGTTCTGCATATGAAAAAGCTGAATGTGCAATGGGTGCTGCTTTTGACCAGAACAAAAACGCTGAAGGAAAGGACATTTCAAAATCGTGTTTGAAAAAGTTTCAGTATAATCTGAATGACTTCTGGCATCATTTGTGACTGTAGACGAAATATGGATCCATCACAACATTCAGGAGACAAAACAGCAATCAAAATAGTGGGTTGGTAAAAGTAAACCAAAAAAAGCTAAAATGGTTTTATATAAACAATGTATACAGTTTTTTTCACACTAACTCCATTCACTTACATAAAATTTGGACAAACTCAGTTTGTCAACAGGCTGAAGATGGGAGGGATTGCTCCCGAAACATATGTCCAAATTTTATGTAAGTGAATGGAGTAAGTGTGAAAAAAACTGTATACAATGTTTATATATATACCACTCCATTGTCAACAGCTTCGTAAGTACATTTAATTGAGTTAAAATGGTTTTGTCAGCAGGAAAAGTGGTGGCAACCTTTTTTGGGAGTTCATAGGATATCATCATGATTAGCTATTTGGAAAAGGGTAAAACAGTGACTGGCTATTATTATGCAATGTTATTGGACTGTTGAAGTGAGAATGAAGCAGAAGCACAGAAGACTGGTGGGCAAAAAATGCTCCTTCAGCTACACAGTGCCCCTGCTTGCATGCAGGCAGTTGCAATAAAAGTGCACGAGCTGGGCTTTGGAATAGCACCAACCACTCTATTCCCCAGATTTGACCCCATATGATCATTTTTTCTCTTTTCTAACCTCAAAAATTGGCTTAGGGAAGAAATTTTTGTCAAATGAAAAGTTTATCTGTGCATTAATGAGTATAATGTATAGTTCAAAAGACATTTTTTTCCTGAGAGAATAAAAAAACTTTGTACTCAAACTGCACGAAATATATTGAGCTCGAAGGAATATGTTGAAATATAAATTTTTGTTTAAAAAAAAAAAATTATTTACTATTTTTTTTACCAGACTTATCAATCCACTCTCATATAAATATATGTCCAGAAACACCTGATTTGTGAGTTATTTTTCAGAGATAACATTCAATGCATTTTAAGGTATGATTCAACAAATTTAAGTTTGTTAAAATAATAATTAACTTTTTTAGACAATTGAGTGGTGTTATCAATGTTGATGTACATATTGCCATGGAGATTTGTTTACATATCATTTGTGATAAGTCAAGTTTCTTATGCTTGGCTTGTGCTGCAGTTCAGTTACATTTGAGCAGCTAACCATGGCAAAATATTCGTAACATAAGCACGTAGATATGATTTTTATATACTGTTGGGCAAATCCCAATGAATACAAAGCTAAGCAGCTGTATGAAATGGATTCCCTGAACATAAGCAGCCAACCATAAAATTTAAGTATTGGTAACATCATTCATTTGTCTGAAAAAGTTAGTTATTTTAACAAAAACTTGAATCATCTGATCATACCAAAATGTGTTGAAAGTTACCTTTAATAATAACTTATATGACTTGGTTTTTGGTTTTTGTTTTCATGGGAGAAACTTGCTCCAGTATTTTTGTTACACTCTGTATAATAGCTTTTTCTCTATTGTTCGTATTAACTGCAGTAAAATGGTGTGGTATTTTACGAGGGTTATAGAGAATGGGATGTAAAATGTCAAGAATTTATTTCCAGAGCAACTGATGTATTTACACAGAAAAAGGACTGGAGGATTGAGTTTATATATAATCAGTTTTAAGGATGAGTCTTGGAACTAATTAGTTAAGGATGATTCTCGGAACATGATCCATTTTTAATATTGTACATACATTGTTGGCCATGAAAATTGCAACACATAGCGCTTGTTCATAACAGCTATGTAAAAATGATATCTGTTTTCTTGTTCAGTTGTTTAATAGGACTGTTGGGATCCTTTACGCCTGTGTGATCATCCTATCATGATCCACTGATCTTGTATTCATTTCACTAACTTGTACAGCTTGAGTGGACAATGATGCACCAGTTATGCCTCATTTCATGAACAGTAGCAGAGAACAACAGAGAAAACCAAGCCCAAATCCAATCAACTAATATAGGCAGATCATTACTATGTTGTTTATGTCAGCCTGGTGGCTCTGTTGGTTAGAGTGGTACTACCAATGGCAAAGTATTAGGTTTTCTTCCCCTAGCAGGTACTTTCTTCTTTTTTAATCCTAATTTGTTCACACTTTTCTTACTATAATAAATGTTATCTTTTTTAGAGAGGGCAATTGCAATTTTGCTTTTATTTTATGTATGTTGCAAATTTAGGTTAAGTTAGATTTAAAAAAAATAAAAATTGCAAAATTTATACTTTTAACACATAGGTTACAAATTTAGGTTAAGTTAGCTTAGCTTAGCTTAAAAAAAATAATCGGCAAAATTTATACTTTTATAAAGCGCATAGCTTCTCCCGTATCAATTATTTCCTTTATGTTTTACACTGCTACATTACAGTTTCACATTTAATTTCCTGTATACTGAATGTGATGAACTATTAACATGCTCCTAAAAAGTTAATTTTTTGCATTCCAATGCTTGTTTCTGTGCATTACGGCTGTTATATTTGCCTGTATTTGTTGAAGTCACACTATAACTTCTCCACATCGATGAAGTCATTCCTTTGATTTCTCAGCTGTCCTCTGCTGCTGTTCATGAAAGGAGGCATGGATGGTGCACCAGGATGGTTCTAGTTGTATGGGTAAGTTTTGTTTTGCTGTAGATGCATTTCATCAACATGAGCACCAATTTCTCAGAATGACTTCCTGCACTCTTGGTATGCCACAATTCTCCCTTGATTTAATTCACACACCTGCTGGCACTGTAGTATTTTTGATAAGTCTTACTGATTTCTTCTGAGAAAATATGGGGTTGGTTTAATGCATCTTTTATGGACATTGCAATTCTAATGGCCAACAGTGTAATTAAATTTAATTACTTCTAACAATATTATAGTTAAAATACCATCATTTTTAACATGAAAAAATTTAATGATAGCATTACAAATCCATTTTTATGGTATATTTACCATAAATTAGATTTTCCATTAATTATAGCATTCATTATCTCAACCTACCCATACAAAAAGTTCACCTTCAGTTGCACATAATGTTCTTTAATTGAAGATTTTTAATTACAGGAACAACCAGAAGTCATACAGAGCCGTGTTCAGAGAGTAAGGATGTTGACAAACAATTGCAATGGCTTTCTCTGTCACAAAATTCTAGATGAGTATTTTTAATCCCCATCTGTCATCCCAGACAAATGAAAGTATCACTTAACACAGAAACAGTATCTCATTTGTCAGGTGCCTCTCAGTAACATATAGATTTGCAAGCCTAACAAAATCTATTCAAGCACAAAGGTTCCCTGCACCTATTTACACAATGTTGCCAACTTATTGTAATTATTTCCACAGGAAATATAAGATTAGGTACTTTTCAGACTTCAGACATATCTCATATAAAGTAGGCCATTGGCTACAGCTAAAACTTAATTATTAAGAAAAAAAAACATAAATGTTACTAACATGTGCTTGCCTTAGTATACTAAGTATAGGAGCTTTTGTTTGGAGATTGATTATTGTCAGCAGGAAACATGTTAATACGAGGAGGCCCTAGAACTGTGTGAGGATTTGGTACATTGGGAATGTGGTGCTGGTTGCCTGGTGGTGGAAGTGATGTGTGACCCCCAGTCAGACAAGAAGGCAGAAGATTTCTGCCTGCTCCTTGGCCAGATGCACCAAGACTACTGCCCAATGTGGTCATGTCTGTGAGCAAACGATGTTGATTTTCAAGCATGGCCGAAATAGGTACCATTTTTGCCACATTGCCATCCATTCCACTAGTGTCCACTAATTCTCCATCCATTACCTTTGTGCTACCACCAAATATCATGTGATGCCAACTTTGCTGGTGTTGATTTGTAAGAGCATGGTGTGATGACACTGCATTACCCAAGACGGTCTTGCTTTCCACTTCAGTGCTTCCATGAAGATGAGACTGCAAGAGTAAATTAGTGCCATCACTTGGCCTGCGTCTTGAGATGTCCATGGGCAGTGGTGGATTGGACTGATGTAACGAAAGCTGACCAGTGCTACCTACCGAGGCATTGGAACCTGTAGGAGTTGTGTTAAGCTCATTGCTGATAAGATGCCCCACCCATTTACGGCTATCATCGGTGTCACTTATTTTGTTATGGTTCAGAGCAAGATGGTCCTCCAGTTTAGGCTTGCGCTCGAACCCCGCTCCACAAAGTTGACATCTATGAAAAATTATAAAGCTGATATTAGCTACATTTCTGATTATCACACATTCAACAGTATTAAATATAGGCCTAACTGATATGCCCAGTATTGTCATAAATACTACTGGGTGATTTTCCCTTCGTAGGACTGCTACACATGCAGTAGGTCACAGTTGACCAAGCAATTTTCATCTTTTCGAACATTTGAAAGCTGAACAGGGAGTCAAAATGGAATTCATTTTGAGATTAACTATAGGAATATATGGACATGTTTTTGGGTGCTGTGTTACAGTGTATTAAGTATTCATTAGGGAGTGTAATACAGTGTATTAATTACATTATTTTGGCTCAATTCAGGTATTCTATCCCTCAAAGAGTATTTATTAATGATTTGTAGTGCATGCAGAATTGGCTTATGATGCACAGAGTCTGTTTCAAGAGAAGTTACCTGATATTCAACTTTAAGTTTAAGTTCAATTCACAGATTCATAAATATATTTTATGAAATGTATTTTTGATAAAAAGCATACGCAACCATGTACACAAAAAAAAAATGTTAGATATCACTGGACATGTTCTGGAAGTACCCTTAAGAATCACTTCTGATGTCTTTCTCAGCAAATGGAAATTTCTTATTCCTCTGTTCAAATGTCTATAAAGTACTGAAGTTAAAACCCAATAAAATTACTGTAGTACAAGAACTTAAATTGGATGACCCTGCATCCAGGAGTAGATTTTATGAATGGACTTTGAATATTGTGCATGAAAGAGAAATTGACTCTTAATTTAATTTTCTTTATGGATGAATCTTGGTTCCAATTAATTAACCTGCACCTAAGTGCATGTTAATTCACAAAATAACTGATACTGGAGTTCAGAAAATCTAACCTGCTTCTTGAGTAACCCCTGCATGATCAAAAGATAAGAATATGGATGTCTTCTTGTATGCAATTAATGAAATATTTGGCTACATGGTTATCACTAACAACATGTGACCCCCCCTCAGTCCCCTGATTCAACACCCTATGATTGTTATCTCTGTGTGGCATCAATACAAATACATTAGATGAACTGAAATATAACATTCGTGAAGAACTTTCTTCCATTTCTCAGAAGGAACTGCAGAGGATAATAGTTAATTTCAAAAGCAGATGCTGGAAATGTATGGAAAATAAAGGGGGGCAGTTCCAGCATCTTCTTGCTTGACCTTTGTCATCGTAATCACATTACATTTGCTTGAAACCTTGAAGTTTCCAGTAGTTTTAATAGGTACTATGACTATTGCTGAAGAACTTCCATAATCTTCACCTTAATCTTACTGCCACCGGTGGCCGAGGTCGTTAAATCGCGGACTCGTGACCGGGAGGTCTGGGGTTCGAATCCAGCCAGGCCCGTCCTCCCTGACTGAGGTTTTTTTCCAGGTTTTCCTCAGTCCTCATAAATGGCAAATGCCGGGGAGGTATCCTAAACTTAGGCCTGGAACGTTTCCTTCCTTAAAAAATCCTTTCCCAATATATCATTTCATGTATCACCAGTGTCCATCGCCTGTGGTGCCTCTGTAGCAAAAACGGGCATTAAACAATATTCATATACCTTAATCTTAATGACCATTTAAATTGCCCTCTAGCTACTACTGGATACCAAATAAACAGATTTGCATTTACATTAATTTTCTATGTTGTACAAAATATTAACATTTCATTTATTTGTTAAAATATTTTAATGAAACAAAAAAGAAGTTATAGAATATTTCATGTTTAACACACTGTTCTTTTAATTACAGTGTTGTTATTTACAAAATATTGAAATTCATTAAAATATGGAGAAATTTGTATAAGTCATTTTCATACTTAGACCAAATGGATGCTCCTCAGTTCCAAATTTCTCTTAGTTTTTCCTTAATACAGTTTTTTTTTTTCTAAAATGAAAATTTGAGATTATGTTGCATTTAAAATGATATACTAAAAAGAGATAAATAATAATTAATAATAAACCAAGCTAATATTTTTCATAATAGTAATAAAATAACTTCAAATAACATCTAAACACTTAGTGATTGTTTTCAGAGCCTTCCTCTGCCATTTCCCAACATACAAAGAGTAATAGCACCACTAGCTTCACATATTAATTTCTTCCTGAAATGGTAAAATACTTAAGACAGAAAACTGTAGAGGTATTAATACATATAAATCATTCTTTAACCCCACATATATTTCTAATCATACCAAAAATAAATAAAAGGCCAATTTTTAAACAGATGTAGCATGTTAGATGTTGCAAATTATTGAATGGATTTGCCCATAAATTGCATGATTTTCAAAAACACTGCTATTGTAAATAATTTCCGAATGCCCTTTGTACCATTGCTCCTTTTAAAATTTTGAAGTTACTTCCTCTGGAGCTCCATGATGGCCCTGCTAAAGTTTTTCCCATGAAGCTATCATAAACCCCTTTCTCTGAAAAATTTAGAATGAGATCAGCATTTAGTTATATTGGGTCATTTAAGAGATATTAGTTTTTAACACTTTATGTGAGTCACTCTATATGACTCAGAAATAGAAGAATGCCAATCATTCTTTGACTACAAACTGTGCTATGTCAGTCAAATAAAGGAATGAGGTCATACCTATGGATTTTCTTGAAGCTGCCTTCTCTTGCATTGCCTCCAAGTGGGTCATGAATGCGATTATGAGCCACTAAGTTGTAACGTTCAGCAAAGCGCTTCCCACATGTCTGACACTGGTAAGGACGTTCTCCAGTATGTACTCGTGAATGGCGTTTCAGATGTGAGCCAGACAACAGCGCCAAGCCACATACTTTACACTTGTAACTTTTCTGTCCCGTATGTGCTAATGTATGCATATTAAAACTGGTGTGGTGAACAAAACGCTTTCCACAAAGTTCACACTGCAAATAAAGTCACATGTTACTTGGGTTAAAAAGAAATAAAAATACTATCACACAACATAAATTAATCTTAATTAAGAAAAATGGCAGGAACTTAGTAAAATGTTGCAGAAAGTTACATAAAAGCATAGCAGAATGAGATAAACTGAATGCATTCAAAGCCAGTAATCCACCCACCACTCTGAAAAGTGTAAATATAGCTGAAATTGAACCAAGAAGAAAATGGCAGCAAAGTGTGGTAAAGGCAGTGATGTCACAGTTGCACTAGACAGCAGTGCAGAGACAGAGGGGTAGGGGATACAGCTTAATTAAAGCAAATTTCTTAAACCAAATTTAAGGAAACACCTAAGCTAATCTTACCTATGTAAATATTAGTTATTAAAAGGATCCTAGTGAAACTTAAATCTAACCTAAGGGTTAAATTTGAAGACTGTGGTAGCATGAGCATGCCAGTGTGTCGCAATAACAGACTTAATGGTACATTTATATGCCTAATTCCAAAATGTTACCAAATTGGTAAAAACAGCATTATATAGTGGTTGGCAACCCTGAAAAAATAGAGGAGGAACCAGTATAAAGTGACACACAGAGCTGTCTTGGCAGAGAAAAATGACTATACATTATGGCACAATTTGCAGAAAATAAAGGAATTAATATTAGCTGGAGGAAAATAAAATACATTTAAAATATGTACAACATCAAATACCAGTGTAAGATGAGTGTTGTTTAAAGGTAAAAAGCAGAGAGTATCGTCAATGGCAGAACATTATGGAAAAAAAGATAATGGGCATATAAGGAAGTAGTAATAAAATTATAAAAAAAGTGGCATTAAATATTGAACTTAGTGAACAGTAGTTAAAAATAAAGACATTATTTCTAAAAAAAAATTAACCTAAATGATCCAGTCATCATGCAGTTGTTACATTATTATTTAATAGGTTATAAATTTAAATATATTTCTTTAGAGTTTATGCTATTGTATTATTTTTAAATTATAATAGTGTCCTCATAATTCAATATTATCAAATGTTCCAAAAAAAAAAAAAAAAGAAATCAGATTGATGATGCTGGCAAGGGCCTGTGGAACATGTTCTGTATAATTCAATGGTAAGTGGAGCATAAGAGTATTAAATCAACTCACCAGCTAATTAAGAACTACTACATATGTTCTACTTATGTTGGTCAGACACTGCCAGATTAAAAAAAGAAGTCACTACATAAAAAAGCAGTAGTGTAATGTTATGCAAGAAATCAGCATTAACCAAGGGCTTATTATCTTTGAAGATAATTATGAAGCGTATGTTTGCTGCACTACAGATGAAGCTGAATTGGTTGGAAAGCATTATAGGTTTCTGGTGGAGTCAAGGTTATTTTTTATTGATTGATTTATTTATGGACGCTCTTTAACATCTCAGGTCATCAGCATACCATTCAACTCACGGTGTGAAATGGCCGACAAATTTTGCTCAGAGGCCTCTCTTTCAGACTTGAGGTTCTTTTTCATGTCGTAAATGTACGACACGGGACCCACTTCCCTTTCGAAGGAAGCCATATTTAGGATTTTTACACCCGAAAAAATACATTGGTCCTGGCCGGGTTCGAACCTGCGATCTTGGGTGTAGGAGGCAAGTATGGGAGTCAAGGTGGGCATATAGCATTGAACTATGGGGGATAGGATACTCAGTAAGTTTTGTAAGATTGTGATGGGAATTCCAAAAAGTACTGCAAATGCAGAGCACTGTTGGAAATGGGAAGGGTTGGTGTGAGAGGATCAGTAAAGGAGAGAGTTTTGAAGTATTGGTTTAGGATACAACAGATGTTTGAGGTTTCTTTGATAAATGAATGTTTAAAATTTCAGGAGTCTTTGATATGGGATTTATATTGGGTAAACAAAGTTGGGAAAGAGTTAACAAGGAATGAAATGGGTGATGTACAGTTAAGTGATTTGGAGGGAGGTTTTTGGAAAAATATTAGATTAAGGATATAGATGAACAGATATTACATTCTATAATGAGGGGGAAGAGGTTACTAGTGTTCTATCAGGAGATAAAAGGAGATTTGAATAGAGATAGATACATTAGTAAGTTTAATAAGTAGAAGAAAGAGGAGATGGCATACTTTAGATTAGGAATCTGAAGTTTAAGGATTTTAGAAGTATTTGTGAGCATAAAGTTTGCTCTATATGTGGAAATTTGGAAAATGTAGAACATATTTTGTTTGAGTGCTCAGGAACAAATGAACACAGACAACAAGCAATATATGATTGAAGTTAAATAAGGAAATTACTCTAAAGAAAATGTTTGGTGACAAATGACAAATTAGGAATCTTGGGGAATATATAGAGTTAAAAACAAATGGTTATGATCAGTGAGGAGAGAGGATATGTGCCTTGTCGTAATTGATGGTAGTGGTATTGTGATTATATGTGTAGTAGATTAAAAGTTTAAATGTGTATGGATGTAAGATAAATCAGGGCAGGGGTTCTATAAATGAGAATGGATTTATTGCTAATTTTGGATAATTATGAATTGTATAAAAAGTTTTAGTTTATGTTATTATAGTGTTTCTTTGTGTAGTAGAAGGCTGTGCCAAAGTCCTTTGGATATTAACCGAGGACTGGGGTTTAGCAAATGCTGCTACACATAGTTGAATGTTGAAAATAGTATGTTCAGGAAAATTAGAGTGATTTAATATTGGCCTGGAATGGAATCTGTGTTAGAACCAGGCCATATTGTAATATTTATGAACAGTGCTATTTAATTAAAATATAAATATGTACATTGTAATGATACCTTGGTTTAAAAGTAAATATACTGGTTTATTTCTAGTCCCATCCAACATGAATTTATTGAGACTCTACTGTAATACTTACAAATTATACAAACTGACCTGGAATGGCGCCTCTCCTGTGTGAATTGGAAGATGTCTCTGAAGAGCACCTTTTTGGGTGAATGCTTTGTTGCAAAATGGGCAACTAAAAGGATTGATGCCATTGTGCATACCAACATGAATGTCCAGTGCAGCCTTATGCTTATAGGCTTGACCACAAATTTCACAAATGAACGGTCGTTCATCACTGTGAGTTGCAATGTGTGATTTAAATTCACTCATTGTCCTCCACATCTTGCCACAAATGTTGCATTCGTGTTTCAGAGGTTTAGGATATGGATCTTTCTTCTTTGATTTCTTTTCCTGATTTGTTCCATCAGTTCCTTTGCGTCTTTTCCTTTCACGTTTTACTTCCACACCACTAGCACTACCAGCCTCCACTTTCTTTCTTCCTGACTTGCCTCGTTGTTTTGGTTCCATATTACTTTTAGCCAGAGTAGCATCTGTAATCTCTTCAATACCATCTTTTACAGTACCCTCAGTTTCTTCTTTTACTTCTTCAGCTGCTATCTCTTCCTTAACTTTTTCTGCTGACATAATATCTTCATTTTCTGAAGTCTGATCTTCAGTCTTTACACCAAACACATCTTCATCCATTTTCCACTCAAAGTCGTCATCACTGGAACCATTTTCAGAATGACTGCCACCAGAGATATCTGCCTCAGTTTTATCGTCTTTGCTGCCGTTGTTATTAGTATTATCTTTTTCTTTATCAGAACTGTAAGAAACTGAAACAGTGTTCACATGAATGTTGCATACATCTATGATATTTTCAACAGCACTGTCTTTTCCATGCTGCTTTAGAGCATGGATTCCTGCTCCAGATTTTGAACCAAAACGCTTTCCACAGTCTTTACACTGATAAGGCTTTGCACCTCCGTGAGACAGAAGATGCTGTTTCACTTCACAAGGTCGACGGAAAAGTCTCCCACAAAGCCTGCATGGATGAACATACCGCCTTCGCCTACGCAAATCTTTTGTCTTGATTTCAAATTGTTTATCACCAGTCTCTTTGTCATCGGTTGCTGTTGCTTTTTCATTTTCCACCCTTTTTCTGGAACTATTTTTTCTTTTACCAGTTTTACCATTAACATCAGGCTTACAGGAGTCTTCTTTATTGTCTTCTGTGCTTGATTTGGCAGTTTCTTCATCATCGTCTTCTTCTTCATCATCGTCACTGTCCTAAAATATAAAATTAAAGCATGTATTAATAGACATGGTCATACTTGACAATTAGCTATAGAATATCTGTAGTTCAACTCACCGCAGTTTCTGAATTCTGCTTTCCTTCCACATTTTCTGAGTAATCCCATTTTTCAACCTTTAATGATTCATTCACATTTCCTACATTTTGATTTAATGGTTGACTTTCCGTCTGACAACCCACACCTTGAACTTCTTGAAATTCATATCCATTTTGAAGACAGCTTTTTGTAAAACTAGTTAAAATATCCTTTCTGATTTTTATACATTTCTTTTCTGAATAGTCTAATTCTTCAAAAAGTCCAAAACATTTTGTGCATATAAACGTACTAGGAATGGAAGAATGCTCTACATCTCTATGTATCACATTTTGGATCGAATTTGCGAGCAACGTGCCACTGTGGGGTATAACTGTATAAAATATACTGTAACTTGTATTTACAGAAACTTCAACATTACAGATTAAACAGTTCAGCTGCTTTTCATTTTCACTGTCACTCATTTTAATATACACATAACAAGGGAATTAAACACAGAACTTTAACATAATTTCAATTTCTGTAACAGGTAAGGTTATATTACACAGGGGTGACCTTGCAGTGACAACAATGGCCCAGCAGTAGTGGTGATTTCATTAAGCTAAAGCAGTGAGATAAGACGACGCACAAACGCGGAAAACATTCTATACATTGCTGCAATTTTTGGTCTATTCCCTCTTCCATAAGCAAATTTAATCTGAGCACTAACGGAGGCAGAAAACAAATATTACATGTTGTCTTTTTTTGTCGACCCCTTTACTCTGTGAACTATTTTGACATTACGAGCAGAATAACCAACTTAGATTTACTTATATAAACGCAAAACAACAATCTTAGAATAGAAAATGTCAAAATAGCTAAACATTTATACAAATAATAACGTATAAAATAAGCACAGAATAAATATAGTAATTTTAAACTGACGCTAAAATTGACACATGGTTTATATTGCTGGGTTCAACTTTGAAAGTTCATTTACAAAGATTGGTACTTCATTAATTTTGCTGAAAGCGACTGTCGTTTGTTTCATAATAAGTTCACATCCCAGACACTGTCCCCACCTCTTAAGTTAAATGGAAAAAGTTTGAATTTTCGTGATACCATATACAAGCGTAAACAAATAATTATGACACTCACCTATGGATTTCTAACAGCAAAACTTCCAAAGATAGCCACTAAGCATTCACAATCATACGGGTTCGGAATTTGAACATTTTCTTTCAGAGTTTTGACGAGAGCATATTGTAAGGAAATTGACTTTCATAAACTATCCTAAAGGTCGACTTTTTACATGCTCTTATAACATCTGACATTTAAAATAGGTGAAAGTGCATACTGTGTTCTGTCGTTTATGTAATATCAAAACATGGATTTAAAAAGATGGGCGATATTTAGTCTGTTAGATCCAGATTTCATTTCCAAAATAAGGATAGCATGCGTTTTTGGTAAGTATCTGTTTCACATTATTTATGTATGTATCTCGTTATGTAGATCCTTAGTTGAACAAGAGCTCTAAAATGTAAAACATGTCAAAACAAAACTCAACGTTCACTATGTGTATGCCACAATTAAAACTTTTTAAATTTGCCTAGAATAAAAGGCACAGCTCCTTTTACCTAAGTACAAATCATATAAATACAATAGCAAAATTGGAATTCCTCATCAATTCATACGAACACCCACCAACCTAGACCTAACCCCCAGTGAATTGTAGAAACCGGAGGTTTCAGTGGTTTACTGTGGCTTGTTATAGCCTGACGGTCTACACTAGTCTCCTTTTGCAAGTATAAAGCAAATAAATGCAACAGTAAACAACTATGGAGTTCCTAATCAATCCATATATGTATAAACTAGATTAGCAGAAAAAGGATAAAACACTTGGAAAGGCTCAAATTTACTATTGCAATATTTCGAACAACTTATGTTTTTCCTAGTCTAGGATTTCTGTAATGATCATAATGAGGACTTCAGTTGATATGCCATTTCCGAATCCACATTGGGAGTGTAAAATATTATTTCAGTTTAGGTAATATTTTATAACATTGGTTATTTCTAACATTTTTAGAACCTTTGAAAATGAAGTTAAAAAGTGATATTATTATGAAGTTTGATGGTAGACTTTTATCATCATTTTTGGAAAGATGTCTAAAAACAGCATGCTTTGTTCTTTCTGAAAATATTTCGACAAATATTGCAGGAATTTACTAAGTTCACCTGAACAACTTTTTAATTAAGAGCTATCTACTTGGGAAAAAAATATTATCTTAAAAATTAGAAAAAACTTAATGAATTTTGAGATTCCATCCCTGGACAAACTCAGCAAGTTCTACTCAAACCAGCAGAGATTGCTACAGAAGCACCTTGGAATCCAGCCACCAAATCCAGTAATGGGACAACAGCTGATGATGTGAGCGATTGCCCCCAAAACGTGTCCTAATGTTGTATAAGTAAGTGGAGTTAATGTGAACCTATGTAACACATTATAGAGTGTAGTTAGTTAGTTTGTTAGTTAGTTCTCAAAGCATTCATTGAGTTCGTGGAGCAGCCACGGAAACCTATGAACATTGAGCTTGTCGTGTAAATTTTAATAGTAATAATAGTGTTGTATTCACTCATCTCATCCATATGAAGTTTTGCATATGAGTGACTATACGTTTTTCAACTTCCCTGATGGGAAAATTTGGTGAAAATTTGGATACTTACAGTTTTAAATTTATTTGTTGATGAGTTGTCAGGTACCTTAGTTATAACGTAAAGCTGCATTAAGTAAATAATGTTGGAACTAAGAAAAGATTTCAACAACTACCAATTTGGACACAGTGTGTATACTAAGTTTTTACAATGTTACTCTATATTTGAGTCTATAATGGCTATATGTGTGTTAGTCTACGTGTATACATTTAGTCTAGAAAATATTTGCATTTGTGTTATTGTGAAAATAAATGTATGTTGCAGTTTTACAATTTTTTATGAGGGAATCACTGAAATTTCACTAATTTTGTTACACTTACTTGGGCATGTTTTGAAGCCTGTTGTATGTTCTTTAAATGTCTTAATAGTATACTTGACAGCTATTTGAATATTTTTCCACATATAAATAAAACTATTATCATCTGCAAAAAATATTGCTTTAAAGTCATTGCTAAGACTCTATGATAAGTCATTAATAAAAATCAGGAAGACCAATGGGTTCGATAAATATCTCTGTGGAACTCTTATGTTTTATGTCATCTTATATTGGTTCATGAAAATTTATTACACTCTTGTGGGTTCTGTTTATTATATAGGGGACAAACTAATTTAGTGAAAGTTTGTCAATGCCATAAAAGGCTAATTTTTGTAGTAATACTTAATGGTTTATACTATCAAATGCTTTAGATAAGTCAAAGAATATCCCTCATGCTATTTTTCTATTATTCAGAGCATTGAATACTTCAGAGGTGATTCTAGATGTAAAATTGATAACATACATTACTGCTCTTGAGATAGCATTAAATATTTTTTAATTAAGATAATTTGTAATGCAATTGCTTTTAGGAAAATCTTTGAGATGATATGCATGTAATTTGATACTTTTATCATCCTTTTTATGAAGCTTGCTTCAGTCTTTCAGGAAAGATACCTTCAATGAATGATTTATTACATGACTAATTCAGATGGGCAACTTTAATAATTTACTGCTTATTTAAACCTATTCAATGAAGTTTTAGCACATACTGCAATGCAGCAACATGGAAAAGTACGAGGATAATGTTAATATATATTTTATTCATGCTTATATTTCTATATTTGTTTATCTATATTCAGAAACTGTATAAGGTGATAAAACTAAATAATAAAATTTAAAATCTTCCATATCAAACCAGAATTGAATTGCACAACCATCATTTCAGTGTAAATGAAAATATTTACATGTATTTATTTTTATTTTTAGGAAATTTGGGAAATGAGGCCATTATGGTCACAAAAGATGATGAAGTTTTTTCAGTTGGTTCAAATGCATCTGGTTGCTTGGGACTTGGAGAAATGTCAGGCACACTTACTCCAAAGAAAGTAGAAGCACTTTTCAACAAAAATGTGAAAGGTAATTACAAAGTTAATACCAAAAATTATGAGCAATAATTTTTTTTAAAAATTGTAGCATTATTAGGTTGTTAAGAAATTAATGGCATTTTTGTGATTTTAATTTTGATAAAGCACCATAAATTCAAAATTGACTTTATTAATCAAAATAACCACCACATTTTTGTCAATTAGTAGCAAATTTCTTTATTTATAAATATACTGTGCGATAGGTTTTGTTTTCCCCCAGAGTGTTTTGCCTATGGGTGAGCACACCACTCGTTAATTGGCCAGCCGGTTCTTAAACCAACGATACAATACACAAACCAATTTAAGAGGTTCATCACTTACTAAATTATCAAATGAGTTGTTGAAACTGCCAGTCTTCATTCTGCATACACTTTTGGCATTTCTTTAGGAAATTATTCATTACTAGCTGTAATTAATTTTGAGAAGTGCATACATTATCCTGATGAATATTATCTGAGTTCTATGGCATGCAGGTTTGTCTTCTACATGGCATTTTTTATTTACCCCAGAGATAATAACTGCAGGCTGTTAAATTTAGTAGCCTCTTGCACAAATCTATATGAAGTTCCCACTTGTTGTGCAAGAGGAAAAAGAGATTTCCTATGGGAATTTTCTAAATGATTACGAATATCATGTAATCTTTCTTCAGTGAGAACCCTATACTGCTTTTTTGGGTTTCTTAGACTGGACACATCCAGTTTCCAGAAATTTAAATGATTATGGGCTATGAATAAAATAATGTGATATATGTTGTACTAAACGCTCGTATTGCTTCACTTACTTGTGTAATATTTGGAACCGCTTTCGAAAACCTTCGTCTTCATCTTTGGCCATGGGTACGAAGATGAAGTTAGAGTTCTTTTTGATACTTTGTTTTTATGTGTGAGAAAGAAGAAGACGAGCAGTGTACTAATGTTGAATTTCTCTTCCAAAGGTTTTGCATTTGGAAGTGGACCCCATGTGATTGCTTTCATGGAAAATGGAGAAGTTTACTCATGGGGCCATAATGGATACAGTGAACTTGGAAACAGTGTAACTGTCCAAAGTTCCTCAACCCCAATGATGGTTGGTCCCAATCTTGTTGGAAAGGAGGTTATAGCAGTTGCTTGTGGAAGTCATCACACATTGGCACTGACGGCCGAGGGTGAGGTATGATTGATATATTTTTAAGTTTATTTTGGAATAAATTTTAGAAATCTTCAGGTTTATTTAAATATGTATAGCAATGGCTCCAAAAATGTATGTCACAACTACCTTGGGGATCATGCAAACAGTCGGTCCTAGTAATGTAGTGGTAATCATACTTGCCTCCTAAATCCAAGATCATGAGTTCAATCCAAACCAGAATCAATGATTTTTTTTTGGCATAAAATCCTAAGTATGGCTAGGGAAAGAAACATTCCACAAACCATTTCACACATCACAAAAGAACAGCGAAAATGTGGCCTTTTGAATGTGATATAGCCTTGCAGAGTTTTCAGGAATTGTAGCATTGTCCACTTACGGTTGTATATACTGGTATGATATGCTAGTAAACCATTTCTTCAATATCAAAAGATATTAACTTTCCCAGCAGAAGCGACTGCTCTTTTGTGTGTGTGTGTGGGGGGGAGGGGGAGATTTTCACACATAGGTTTGCTATTTTCTCTCAGGATGAAAATGATGGAGCCGTTTCTTCAGCAGCGATTATCTGTATAACTGATCTTGGAGTGCTTGGTTCTCTCTCTCTTATGTAATAGATCCTACTTTCCACTGACTACCATAAATATCCTCTTCCTTGATTAATCATTTTCTTCCACCACTTCTCTCTTACCTTCCCTACGCAGTTACCCAATTTTCTTGAAAACTCCTAACTGTCATTTCCAAAAAAAAAAATTTAATCGTGTCAAAATTGCTATCGGTAAATTATCTCGTTTTCCCAATTATATTTCTTCTGTACTAATTTTGTTTCTGGGCATTCAGTCATACACTATCAACCCTTATCTCTTTTCCACATAGTGGGCACTTTCTTTTTCACTTTAAATCTAATTAGCCCTATTTTCCTGCTTTACCCGTAAAAATCCAAAGTATGAATTCCTTCGGAAGGGAAGTAAAGCCGTGGGTCCCGTGTTGTACATTTATGGCATGAAAAAGAACTTCAAGCTTGAAACAAGAGGTCTCTGAGCAAAATTTGTCAGTTGTTTCAAGCCCGTAATTGAATGGGACGCTGATGACCTGAGATGTTACATGTCTGTCCCTGATTTTTTGGCACTCTCTATTTCAAAAATACTCCCAGTGGGCAATGTCACCACACTCCATCCTCCTGTGTCTTTCCAAACACCCAAGCTGGCCTCTGCCCCCCGGCTGCCCTCTGTTCAGTGGAGCCTCTCTTCTCCTGTTTCTTGCCAAATCTTCTTCCTCAACTGTTTCAGTGGGCTCGCTCTGCTCGTTGGGGTAACGTCATCTTTTGTGTTTACATGTTCAGTTGTATGTGCTCCTCTCCTCTCTTCTGCATGCTTATCTCTCAGCCACTGGTTAACCCTTTCTCCTCCCCTCCTCTGGCCATATTCCTTAACCCTGTTGATGTGTCAGAATTTGTTGATCCATAGCTGCATTCCACACATAAAGGCATTTCTTCCTTCATTTCTGTCCTTTTTCATCTCTTTTAATAATTCTGCTCTAACTTCTCATTCTTTTTCCCATAATCATTCTCAACAAATATTCTTGTGTCTTTTAGCTTCCTGGTATTACCTAATACTTTTCATTTAAAATTCCTTGTGGCCAATTTGACTAATATTGGTTTTGTTTTCCCACTCCTTCATCCAATTCTTTAGAAGTCTATAGTTTCCCATCCATCCAGTTTGATGCCCAGTTTACCTTCATTAATTTCTATCACTTCTTCCCATATCTTTTTACCTCTTATTTCATTTTCCCAATCCTACATCCAATTCTTTAGGAGTTTATAGTTTCCCATCCATCCAGTTTGATGCCCAGTTATCCTACATTAATTTCTTCCACTTCTTCCCATATCTTTTTACCTCTTATTTCTTCCACTCCAAAAATCACTATATTCAGCTTTCTGCTCTCTTCAGCTGATTTCTCCAATTTGAGCATTCTACTCCTACATTTTGCTAGCTCTCCTAATTCTTCTTTGAGCTATTTGATCTTCTGTTTTATATATTCCATGCTCTTATCCATATTCTCTTATATTCTTGCCGCCCTGCTTATTATATCCTGTATATCTTCCACTATTGACTTACGCTTATCCTTCATTTCCTCCATTACTGGTCCTGGGTTTTGTTCGACTCTTCCAATCACTAATAGAACAGCCAGCACTAGCACCTTCCAGAAGTTTATCATCTGTAGGCCTATTTCTTTATTTGTACTTTTGAATTTTTGACTTTTGAACCATCTGATACTTGCTCTACAACTGCAATGCAACATCCATCTTTCCCTCACTCATGAGTGTTCACTCTACATATCCGACCTCTTTACACTCATGCAAGCAACACTCCAGTGATAATCTTTGAAAGAAGTCCAGCATCTTTCTATAATATGATCTTCAACTGCATGCAAACGTTCTTTAATTCTGGAATCAAAAATCTTGGGACCCATCATGCATAAACAACTTTTATGTTAATGGATATCATTGTATGATTAGTTGAACTACACACTTTTAAAGCTTCACTTACTTTTTATAAATGTATGGAACCGGTTTCGAGAACATTTGTTCCCATCTTCAGCCATGCTAAGGTTCAACTTGAAAGTGAAAGTGAAAGTTGAAAGTGTTCTTAATGGTATTCGATGATTCTCTCTCACAATGACAGTAACAGTATTGTTTTCTTATATAAGAGTACAAACTGAAGCACCTGGTCAAACTTCTTTTGAAATTGATTGCATCCCCTCTAAACATTTTAAATCATCCTGCATTAGTGTATTCAACCTGTTCACACTAATTCCAGTTACTTACATAACACCAGGACATGTTTTGAAATCTAATTGCATCCATCAACAGCTGTTGACAGATTGGTTCCAGTAGTCGGTCAACAGCTGATGATGGAAGCAGTTAGCTTTCGAAACATGTCTTAGTGTTATGTAAGTAATTAGATTTAATATGAACAGGTTAAATACATTAATGTAAGATACATTACCACTCCATTGTATGCAGCTTTGTAAATATTCATTTAATTTTAAATTATCTTTGAGCCATGCTATAGGGAAGAACAAACTCTCCATAGACAAAAGCAGAATTTCAGAGCATCCTTCGTGTCACCTCTATTTTTCTATAGGTGAAACTGAAATGTCTAAACTTGCACATCTTTCACAGGTGTAAACTGGAAGTGACAACAATGAAGCAAGTACCATGTATACATTACACATTAAAGTTAACAAAATATTGTAAAGTTAAATTTTAGTGCAAGAAATTATGACTGTAAAAAATGATGCATACTTTGTTCAACAGTCCTCATAGATACTGCATGCATTAAGCGATAACAGATATCATCAAGTGGCCATTTTTGCTTCTTTGCTTTCTTGTTATCAATTAGCTGGCAAACACTATCAGTTGTTCCTGTCCAATATTATTCAATATTGTTACTATTGATAAGAAATGGTACTTTTATGTCAGCATAAAAAAAGAAAGGAATGATTGATCCCCAACAATAAAACAACTTCTTAAAAAAAACTAGATAATGTTATGCTTCAGGTGGGACAAAGTGTATGAACTATGAATTGCTTCCCAGCATTATAATCACTGCTGCTGACATTATTGCCAACAACTCAGACCCTTGTAGCTGCAATTAAGAAAAAATAACTGAGAAGTATGCATCAAAATCTATTGCAACATGATAATGCACACCCACACTCTGCTAACATGACAAAAGTAGGGATCCAGGAGCTTTGTTGAGACATTATTTCATATCCCTCTTATTCTTCCTTTTCTTGTGCCTTCAGATTTCCACAATTTCTGTCCTATATCCAACATCCTTTGAGGAAACTTTTAATAACAAAAGTGATCTTCATATTTTGACTGGACAACTTCTTTAGCTCCAAATCAGCAGATTTATTTAGATGTGGAGTCAAAATAATACCCCAGCTTTGGAGGCATTCAGGAGAAGCATTATTGATTAGTTTCATCTGTTCATTTCAAATAAGTATAATGTAAAATTCTGCCACAGCAGAAGAATGCTTCAGACTTATTTATCAATTCAGTGTATTAACATTAATTGGAGTATTCTTATTTTAAAGGTTTATGCCTGGGGCCAGAACAACTGTGGGCAACTTGGATCGGGTTTAAGTACAAATCAGGGTACTCCTAGAAAAGTGAATTCTGCAATTGGGGCAAAGAAAGTGGTTGCAATAGCTTGTGGGCAAACATCATCTATGGCAGTTTTGGATAATGGTGAGGTAAGTAAATAATACAATAAGCTAATTGATAAGGAGATAGAGCAACTGTATAATATTATCATATTTGGTTGCAAATGGAACCCTCATGTAATTTTACATACCTTTGTGATTAATGCCCCTTGAACAAAATAGAATACAGTACACATATAGTAATAGCTGCAGAATACAATGTTTGTAGATAAAAAAGGTACAGATATTCAAATAGCAATAAGAGGAAGGAAACAAAAGAAAATAAAGGAAACATGAAATTAGTTTTAAACAAATACAGGAAGCTACTAAGCCATCATTAAAGAAAGAGAAGTCAGAAAAATTCACATATCACCTTGGGCTTTTCAAAAATTGAACATATCCTTGGCTTCACAATACAAGTACAATATAAAGAATTACGTACATTAAGTCATATTGACAAAATTTCCCCCAGAAAATAAATCAGGCATCTCTAGATTAATTGTTCAGATTGTAATAAAACAAATCTATTTGACTTCACAATACAAGTACAATATAAACAATTACATACATTATGTCATATTGACAAAATTTCCCCCAGAAAATAAATCGGGCATCTCTAGTTCAGATTGTAATAAAAAAAAATATATATATATATCGCAAAGTTCTCAGTCTGACACAGAGATGGCACTGGCGTATCAATTAAAAAGGATAACTGTCAAGTATGATCCTTTAGATGGTGCATCTTGCATTTTTCAGCAAAATCATCAAAATTGATTTTTGCACATTGATAAAATACTTCGTTTTGAAAGACTCATCACCATCATTTTCTAAAGTAAAGAAATGAGCTGCTGAGTTTAAATGCAGTCATTCTTCCATTTTTGATGACAAATGTTTAGAACATCCAATTTCCTCAACAACTGTAAAAAACATTGCAAAAATTCATAATGCCATATTAAAAGATTGACAAATCAAGGTGTCTAAACATAGGTGAAGCTCTTTTCACACAGAATATGTCGAGCAACTTATTTAAATGGTATTCTGATTCTTCTTTAGTTGTTTTAATTGCAGCGTGTACTTGAGACGTTCAGCAAAAACTGAATGTTTATACAATGACTAGTTGATATTCAGTACGACACAACTATCAGGATTCTACACTGCCTTTTTTATTCCAAGTATTAGACAAGGCCAATAAAACAGTTTCTGCAAGTAACAATAAACATACAGCAGAAAAGAGCTGCATTGGCCATATATCTGCACTTGGACAGGCAGCTTTACATCTTGAAAGAAAAGAAACCACCCCTTTCCTTGTCAGAGGAATGTTTCTTTTTTTCTCTGTTTTTGTCACTTGTCGCGATAACTTCTTCAGAACTTAATGACTTTTGCTCTCCATACAGTGATTCCAAAACACATGTTCCTATATGATAACTAGGATATTTGAAAATAAATTTAAAACAGAAACTAAAATAATGTTCAAATGTATATAGAAAACAGGTAAAGAGGCGCTTCACTAGCTTTACCTGGTGAAAACTACCATAAACTAAAACGTATATAAACTTTAAATGCTAATTGGAACTTGTAGAGTGAATCTAATCGTATAAATTAATGCATCCACTTACTTGTTTATATGTAAAACATGTTTCACAGATTCCTCTGCATCCTCAGCTGTCAATTGCTGGATAATTTACGAAGTTAGTTTGGGGATGCATATTCTATTCTGGTGAAGTTGTGATGAGCTTAAAGTTTAGTTTTTATCCCCGGAAGTGTCAAAGTTCATTCATTTGTCTCTTTATTTATAAATGTAGATTTTCTCCCACATTGCTAGCTATTATGTCCCTGTGCTGATTTTAATAATTTTGTTTTTTCACTATGTCATGGTTTTCTGTTCAGAAATGAGATTCTACTGCTGATTTCTCCATTTTTTTGTATTTTATATTCCTGAAATGTTTTTTTTTTTTAACTATTTGCCTATGTCAGTGGAGCATTATCATTAATATTACCATTCAGGAGATTTTTAATATTAAATCTGTTTATTGGTGCCAATCTAATATTGAAGTCTTTTAGAATATTTTAAAATTTGTGTATAGCCTATGGGTATGTAAATTTTTTTAAAATTATCTTGTGTTTTCCTTCTAAAAGTGTTGTGGCTTCTTTAATAAGTTTCTCTCTCTTGAATTTCTATTCTTTTTTGTGAAGGAATTTTTTTGCTAAATCTACTTTTAATTGCTGTTCTTTCTATTTGCTTGTATTCTTTGGAGTATTCTTCCTTGTTAATGGGTAGGTTAATGAGCCTAAGTGTTAAGCTGTTGATCACTACATGGTTAGATACGTTGGAGATAAATCTGTCAGCTTTGAAGTCATGTCTGCATGCTTGTTCTTTGTGTAGATCCCAAATTCCAGGTTGTCTTGATATTTTTTATTATATTAATGTACAGGAATGATAACATGTTATCTGTTTCTGTTGAGTATGAGAACAATATGTTTTTACCTTGTATATTCAGAAGTTTTATGGCATTGTTAATGTGTTTTTTGTTAACTATGGCAAATATATCATCAGTACACCTGTACCAGATTTTAAATATATACAGGAATGCTGTGTTGATGTGTTTCCAATCTGCTCATGAAGAAATTAACTAGAAATGGAGATAGTAATTCCTCGTATTAGATCGACACCAATATACCGTTTTAATGTTAAAAATCTCCTGAATGGCAATATAATGACAGTATTCAACTGGAGAAAAAAACAAGTATTTACCAAAATAGATGCGCAGAATGCAAAAAAATCTATATTGGAAAAACAAAGAGAAACATAGGCAAACGGTTAAAAAAAAATTCAGGAATATAGAATACAAACAAATGGAGAAATCAGCAGTAGAATCTCATTTCTGAATAGAAAACCATGACATAGTAAAAGAAAAAGCAAAATTATTAAAGTCAGCACAGAGACCTACAGAGCTAGCAACATGGGAGAAAATTTATTAATGTAGAGACAGATTAATGAACTTTGTTGCTTCTGGGGATGAGAACATAAACTTGTTCATCACACCTCGACCAGAGCAGAATATATATCCCCAAAGCAACACAGTGAATTATTCAGCAGTTGAACTTGACAATTAGCTGAGGATGAGGTCAACAGTTTCCAAAACATGTTCCACATTTAAACAAGTGGAATCAATAAGAGTGTGTATGTGAATCATACAATGATATCAATTAAGAGTGTTTAGTTTCACTCAAACATACAATAATCTTAATTATAAAAACTATATTTGCATGAGTTTGGATTTTGTGCTAAAGTGCTGTTTATGTTTGTGCAGCTGTATGGTTGGGGCTATAATGGCAATGGACAGCTTGGGATGGGTAACAGTGTAAATCAACTCAACCCTTGTCGAGTTACCAATCTGCATACTGTAGTCATAACAAAAGTGGTATGTGGCTATGCTCATACGATGGCCCTGTCAGATGTTGGAGCCCTGTATACTTGGGGAGCCAATAGCTACGGTCAGCTTGGTACTGGAAATAAGTCTAATGTTTCCGCACCAGTTCATATAGCGTCAGTATTAGGCAGGTATGTTTCATTTGCTATTGATGACATGTACATTATGATTTTGTCCACGCTTAGTAATTCTGGGACTAGAAATCCAAATTTATAACTAGCACTAACAATCTATCTATTCCCCACACTAACATGACGATTCTGTTATGGCCCTTAATCTTTGGACAAATGTTAAGCACACAAAAAAAAAGATCAATGAAACCAAAAAGTGGATTACTTACTTTGCTTATTATTGCACTTATTGCAATGCTTTATTTCTTAGTTTATAAATTGATTGTATTTCAAACAAAAAACCATATAAATGTCCATTATTTTCATATTTTGTGCTATATTATAAATATAATCATTATTGTCAAATCCTGTACATTTTAATAATCTGTGTAATGTCACTTAATAGGCTACAAAGTGTAGTTCATAAGTTTCCGGCCTACATAGAATTCTGTGATACATTGTTGCAATGTTCAAGCTATCTGATACCCATGTTTTGGGAGTGTAAACACTATTTCCTTTCCAGCATGCCGTTCTGTTTGCATGTAGAAGCTCATTTAAGACAGACATGTTGGATAACATAGGTACTGCCTGTGGTGCCTCGGTAGTAAAAACAGGCATTAAACACTATTTAAAAAAAAAGTGCATTGCAAAATAATAAGACCAGCTGATGAAACTCGTCAAGTAAAGAGAAAAACTAAATAAAATATATTTTAAACATAAGTACATAAAGTGATATCATATGACTAGTTACAAACAAGTGCATTCCTATCAGAGACTGCTGAATACAAAAAACACCTGTTGCAAAATGTAAGACCACTTGTCATTAATATCCTATAAATGAACCCTTTTTCAGTACAGCCTAAGTCACACGATCTGTCATACCTTCTCCAAGCTTCTGTAACACGGACAATTCAAAATCATTCCTGTAGATGTAATAAGAGTTTATTTCTGCACACTAGCATATTGCTTCTTATTGCAATAAACTGATCTGCATAAGATTCCCTATACATTCTCCAAGGTTTAGGTTCAGAAAATTAATAGGCCATTCATGACACTAACGTTTTTGCAGCAAAACTACTCCATTGTGGATCTGGCAGTGTTGATAATTGCATTTTTCTACTGAAATATCAAATTCTCTGTTCCAATCCTCTCTACAACAGGTGAAAGGTGATCTTCAAGCAGTGTCTGATAGTATATGGCTGATGTGCTTTCCCTCCATATACTAAGCCACCCCAGACTATCAGAGACTTTCCCCCTTGCTGCCTCTTTCAAAACACTTTTTCTTTTCTGGGGTAAGCCAGTAATATGCCCAAACATCAGAACCATTCAAGTTAAGTTTTTTTTCATCGTTGAATATTATAGGTTTCCATTCTTCCTTTCAGGTGATGTGTTCCTTAGCCCTTTGGAACTCCCAGAACTATTTCAAATGGTGGCTCTGAATGGTGCAGAGTCCTGAAAAATGCCAACCAAAGACCAGTAACACTGCCTGCTGTTAGCCCCTTTTTTAAATAGTAATAAATCATGTCAAGAATATCACATCATGACAGCTCCATTACATTTGCTTGTCTCTACGACATTGAGTGTATTTCCAACTGCTTTCTTGCAAAACACCTGCCACATTGTTCTTTTCAGCTTTAAAGTATTCTTCTTTCAAATGAAAGCAATTATATTGCTGTAGCTTTTAAGGTTTAACTGCTACTAAAATCTTTCAGAATGACCCTCACACATGTGATTTTTAGAATATAAAAGTGAATATCAATTATAGTACTTTAAAATAATTGCAATTTCATAATATTTTGGTGATTCATTTTTTGTGCCTGTTAGTGTGCATACCCATTTAGTCTTTTTAAAGTATATTGGCAATGTTAAACAGCCTCACTGCATACAAACAATACAAATTTTGGTCACAGCTTGGTTGCTAGCAGCATGCAGTTCTCGAGTGATATTTTGTGTCTTTTGTTTTAGAATTGTGGATATTGCAGCTACACATTACACTCACATATCTGCAGCTATGACACAGAACTCAAAAGTCTACATGTGGGGACAGTGTGGAGGTAATTTGAAATATATACTGTATTTATGCAAATCTTTTTATCCAAATGTAGTATTCAAAATTGTGGTTCGTATTAGAGTTAAATGCTAATCCATTCATTAGTTTGCTGATAACTTCATTCAAATTTATCGTTTATTATGTCTTAATGCATTCTTGACTTCGTTACATTTGTTGTTGGCCTATTGTTGCTTAGAGCATTTGAGTAACAGATAGTCACAAAATTGAGGGCAAACAGAGAAGAACATCTTATGATGTTCTTTATGCTGAAAAAAATTGTAACAGAAAGGCTGAAAGAAAATTCAATATTGCTGAGAACAAGGTTTGCTTGTGACAGCAACAGAAATTGTCATTATTTGTAACTAAAGCTAGTAGGAAGAAATTTTCTGATCCTTGCAAAGGAAGACATCCTGACATTGAAGAAAAAGTTTTGAAATTCATGCATGAAAGAAGGAAGAACAGGCAACCTGTGACTAGTGATACCTTAAAAAATAACTTTTTCTTCTTTGACCTATACCAACTGTCCTGGCAACAGCATCAGTGATGGATTTTGTCCTATGTGCTTCAAGATGTAATAATAGTGCACTTATAAATTCTATGTTCTGATGGTTTGACAAAGCAGATGGGCTTATTTCTTAAGACACTGTACAGCAATATGCCAAAAAAAAATTTATGATTTTGTTTCAAATTTGGGGTGCACATTACATTCAATGTGCATTAGATTTGCTTAAATGTGGTAAATACTCCTTTTCAAAAATTTAAGAAAAGAAAAGGTGGTGCAATATAATTTTCAAAAGTTTCCGCAGGTTAATAAATATCAATTATATAATTTTCCAATGTAAATCAATTGCACCACTATATGGCCAAGATCATTAAGGCACAGACTTGTGAATGGAAGGTCTGGGGTTAAATTCCCAAAGGACAGCTCCATTTCTGTGAGGTTTATTCCAGGTTTCCTCAGACCTTATAAAGGCAAATGCTAGGGAGGTATTCTAAACTTAGGCATGAAATCCTTCCTTAACAAAAAGGCTGTCCCAGTTTATAATTTCAGTGTCCACTACCTGTGATGCCTCAGTAGTAAAAAGGGGCATTGAACACTGTTAAAAAAAATTATTATTAAATTTCCTGAGGGGTTTTATCAGCTTAGAGAAGAGGGAATAATTGGTAGATACTAGATATGCGCTGTAAGATGAATGTTTGGTTTCCTGAAAGCTACAGTCCTTCACTGCAGCCTTAGCAGTAATATGCATTATAAACTGAAGAATTGTCATTAAAGAGCCATGCATAATATTTCAGTATTATATTATGCTTCTTCATGGTTTGGATGTCTTCCTATAATCCACCATCTATTCTTGGAGACCAAAGTTCACTTATTCCAGGGTAGTATGAGGGTGAATCAAACATAAATCAGAATTTTGATTTTACTGCTTGTGAGTAATATGGAACAAGAGAAGCCTTTGAGGCATTATGTGTGGGGGTTTCAAGAGTGGGGCAAACTGATTTGTCTTGCATAATTATTTTGCCACTAGTATTATGTCTGAGCAAGAGGAAAACTCATCAATTTGACACATGGGATTTACGTTCATAAACATAGGGATCATCTTATGAATTTTGACATTAAAGGAGAATGTAATACAAATTTCCACTTTATAAAAAAACACCACCAGGGCGGAGGCACAAGTCCTCATAGATGTTAGTTTCTCCTACCAGTCATCAAGTTGGTTGAAGATGGAGAGGATGTCTCTTCGAAACCGGGCCCACCATATTTAAAAGTAATTGAAGCATAAGAGTGCGTTAGACGACAGATTAGATAGAGTTTACATTTAACAAGCTTCAATATGTGAGTTCCAACAGAACTTTTTAAAAATATCTTATTTTTCGAAAGTCCTTAAATGAACATTCCCTTTGTTTCTGTTTCAAGTGTGAAGGATATATTCCTGTCTTGTACATTTAAAAGCTTCAAAGCATCTTCAATTAACTTTTTTCACTATACTATACTAAAAATACTAATACTAATAATATTTTTGCTTTTTTTACTATGTCAAGTTCTATGTCCAGAAATGAGATGCCTGCCACTGCTGATTTCTGCATTTGATAGTATTTTACATTCCTGAGGTGTTCTTTATTGTGTTCTATATTGGAAAAACAAAAAGAAACATAGGCACACAAAGCTGTAGCAAGGGAAAACACTGCCTGGTTCTAACAACAACCCAAAGAATTTTATAGTTTCAAGGGATTGTGAAATAATGGACAAGTGCCTCAGTTTACAGGAAGATTATGTTATGAAATAAAAGTCTTTTTCAAATCAGTGCTCTTATTTATCTATGTTCTATATCCATTTGTAACTTAATGACTTTCTCTCGTATTCAGAGACTTTCTGAGTGTCCTTTATTTAGTGCAATCCATGTGAAGTAACCAGATGCCACTGATGAATTTCTGTAACTTTGGTCTGTTAAAAAGAGTCCTTGCTACAGATGCCCCACCTTTACGAAGGCTCTTTGGAAAGTTTGCCAGAAAGTTTGGGATAGTGTTCCTCTCCTTGCACTGTATTGCAATCTTTTCTAAAGAGAACTGAAGTTTAGGGCAATAATCTGTGCTGTGACCATCACATAAAATTGAAAAATCATCTGAGCTTAAATGTAACAACTCCCTTTATTTTAGGTTTTTGTAAATATTCCAATAGAAATAAGCTTGCCAGCTAATCTTGTCAAATTTTGAGATTTGTTATATTTTTGTGATGTAGAATTGTGTCATCATCAAATTTTATTGTGCTTTTTGTATTTCTGCAGGTCAGAGTGTGACAAATCCAACAGAAACTCCCTTTACTTCCATGTATGATGTTTTTGCATGTTTTGCAACACCAAGTGTAATGTGGAAACCAATTGAAGTTGATCTTGAGGCTGGAGAAACTGTTGCAGATAGTCTTAGGAATGCATTTGATGATCCAGTAAGTAATCTTATATTTCAATTATATTCAATGGTAATACTGTTGTGAAAAAAACATTGTTATAATGTTGATATAAAAATTGGTTTAGTGATACTGTACTTTATTTGGTTTTAACCGAACATTTTTTGGGAACATTCATTCCCAACATCAGCAGAATACCAATTGTTCAAAGTATATCCTGTATACAGTTGGAGAAATTTATAACATATCCAATGTTGGTGTCTGAAAGTTCATGATGCAGTTTTTATTTTTAATGTAAATTTTGTCCCATGTTATTAGTTCCAAAGATTGCAAGTGTGTATCAGTAGTTTTGTTTTTGTAAAAATGTACATCATTAAAAATTAAAATTGCATCATAAACTTCAAGACACCGACATTGGATATGTTAAATAAATTTCTCCGACTGCCTACAGAGTTTGCTTTGACCATTTGGTCTTCTGCTGATGATGGAAGTGAATGTTTTTAAAATATGACCAAAAACCAAGTAAGTTAAGTATAAGTACAGTGGAATCTTGATCTGTTATTCTTGGAACCATCATTATCCTGGATGTATTGTTCAATTTTTGTGTTCCCAAATGTTTACCTTAAATCTTATGTAAATAAAACCCACGTTCATAATTCCTCAAAATGTTGGTTTTCTACATTATTCGTCCAAAAATTCAGTCCCAAAGAAATTCAATCCTTGAATGTTTGTTCTGAAATTGGAATAGTGAAGCAGTAATTATCGTATGTACAAAGTTCGCATCAGACTTGATCCGAGAAAGCATGACTTAAACTCCCCATAGTTGTTGATACTTTTGGAGCAACAGGATGATGATGGCCTTTGCACCTTGCACCTTTCTAGGTCGAGTCCCTGGTGTTGTGGAGCCAGGTTCTGGGGAGCTCGTGGCCACTAGGTGACTATATCTTCCTGTCCACCTGTTTTCAGCTGATACATCATGTTGAGTAATGTTATGAGTTAGATGGGACTGCGTTTGAACGTCTAGTATAGAGTGCATATGCTTTCTGCACTAGGAGACACTCCTTATGGTGTTGTTAATGTACTCAAGGCTAGAGGTTTCAGGGAGGAAAACTGTGGGGTACATTAAATCAGTACCAAACATTCTCATAAGATGATGTTTTGCACCTTTTGCAAATAAACAACATGGATGAGCTGTGTAGCCCTAAACCTAGCCAGCATATAACATTATTGCAGGAATAACAGCCTTATAAATTTGCAATTTCGTGTGAATTGGAAAGGAGTTTAGTTTAAAAATTTGAGTTAATTTTGAAATGACCACTTGGGCCTTTGCGCCTTGTGCATGCACATAGGTCTGGAAGATCATTCCCTGGTCCAGGGACCCTGAGGTATTTGACCCCATTCTTCCAGGGAATTGCCTGGCCCTGCAGACTTAAGAGTCCCCAGATTGGCTGGTCTGCTGCACGTGGTGTTGAGAATTGCCTGGCTCTTCTCACCACAGATGTGCATGCACTAGTACTCACTCCATTTCTCCAGTCAGCAGAGTTTAATTAGTGTGAAATGTAAGTTTCTGCTTTAAGCCAAAATAAGAATGTCGTCAGCATACTGATAAGTAGACGTACTATGTCTTGTGGGAAAATGTGACATATAAACAAGAGAACAGTGCTGATAACAACATGCTCCTGGTAATCCATCTGTCATTGTTTCTCTGATCTTCGGCCTTTAATTTTGCCATCAGTTTTGATATCTGGGAGGCAGTGGACAAGAATGTTGTCACATGTGGCATTCAAAGTGTTGCAATAAAGTGGAAGGAGTCATGAGTGTTTTTGATACAAGGGAGGAGAATGGGGAAGAGGGGGAAGATAATGCAACAGCTGAAGCCATGCTGATGTTTGCCGAAGCTCTGAGAGCATGTGAAACTGTATGAGCATATTCTATGCACATTACAGTAATAGTAGTAAGCAACAAAAGGTGTTGAATGTGGAAAATTTCATTTTGCATGAAAAGAAAAGCAGCAAAGGAGCAAATGTCTGTAACAACCTTTTTTAAAGAAAATGACAAATTTTTGATTTTTGTTCATTTCTTTAATTTATGAACACTCTGTAACTTCTCAGGTCATTAGCATCCGATTCAATTCAGAGCATGAAACAACTGATAAATTTTGCTTAGACCTTTGCTTTTAGGCTTGAGGTTCTTTTACATGCTGTAAATTTACAACATGGGACCCTTGGCTTTACTTCCCTTCCGAAGGAACTATACTTAGGATTTTACTCCTGAAAGAAGTCCTAACTGGAATTGAACCTGCGATCTTGGGTCTATGAAGCAAGTATGGTTACCACTAGACCACTAGGACCGACAACAAAGTGTAAAATATGTACATTGTAACATGTAAAACTGACACAAAATAAATTTTTTTGCTTATGTTGGCTTTATTTATTTTGAACATGATTTATGCACTTCCTGCTTATATCGTTTTTCCGCATGCATCATTTGTTAAACTTGATCCCTCCAAAAGCGATGAATAGAAGTTCTACTGTATCACCAAACCTGCTCTATATCAACATAATATTTAGTACTTTATTTTTAATGCCTTCAAGAGTGTAAGTTAATATTTCCATTAATTTCATTCACAGAGCAGCAGTGACTTAACAATTATGGTTAATGCCAGACCAATCCATGTTCACAAATCTGTCCTGAAGATAAGATGCCAGTATTTCCGATCTATGTTCCAAGAACATTGGGAGGAAGATAGCAGGAAGTAAGTCCATATACAAGGAAATTAAATTTTGTTGCTGTAACAGAAGTGGTAACTGTAGAAAAAATTTGTTGTATGCTGTTAATGGAAGCTGTGTAGTGTTGTGTAGTTAACAGCTAATTTTCAAACCCATATTAAGAAAGAGATAGAAAATGTCTGTAATGTGTTCCCCCATAATTTCTATCCCAATTGTTAACAAATATGGATGTATCACTCTGCTATACCTAGCTCAAATTGCTTAAGCTGCTACAAATAGCTGATTCAACATATAAAATTGTTAGCTCTAGTTACTATTTGCAAATTTCATTAATAAAAATTTTATGCAATAACCTTGCTGCCATTTTTAAACAAGTTTGCTTGACAGTGTTTTACAATACTAGCAGGTCCAGCACATGCTTCCTGCAAGATGCCTCTTCATTAATATGACCTGATTGCATTGTACAGAGAATGACATGTGCATAATAAACATTTCAAATGTGTAATAAGTTATTCATAATAACTGGTATCGCTCAGGATTATTACAGTATTCACTAATATAGTTTTCTCAGTCAAAACTAGCCCTTATTAAAGTTTAAACTGTAATTTTCTTTAGGAAATTCTGTAGTACATTAGGGGTGTAGTGAGGTTTTTAATAACTTAAGACTAAATTTGTTAGAATTTGACCGAACTAACAAAATTTAGGCTTAAGGGCGAAAGAGCATCAGATATAAGAATGGAAAAATCTGCAGTAGTCACACATTTTTGATAAAAAGAAAAACCATGAAATAGATACAGAAACAAAATTATTAAAAACAGTAAGAAACCATACAGAACCGTTTGGGAATAAATAATTCATGGTGTTCTTTTGGGGATGCATATTCTGCTCTGGTGCAGGTGTGATGAACTTAAAAGTTTGTTTTCATACCCTGAAGTGACGAAGACGATTAATCTGGCTGTGTATTTATAAATGTAGATTTTCTTCCACATTTCTAGCTCTGTTGATCTTGTATTGTATATTATGTTCCAGAAGTGTTCTTTTAACTAAGTGTCCATGTTTCTCTTTGTTTTTCCAATATACATTTTTTTGCATTCTATACATTTTATTTGGTAAATACCTGCTTTTTTCTTGGGTGGAATACTTTCATTAATGTTGTCATTCAGAAGATTTTTAATATTAAATCTGTTTATTGATACCAATGTAACATTAAATCTTTTAGAATATTTTTAAATTTGTGCATAGCCATGGATGATCTGTGAATTTTTTAAAAATTAGCATATCTTTTCCTCTGGAAGACATTGGGGTTTCTTTAATAAGTTTTTGGCTCTTTCATTGTTTCATCACAGACACCTTCTTCACCTAAACGAATCACTAGCTCCAGATTTTTATCTAAGAGACCTTTTTTCAAAATATAGTTTTTTTATGTCCTCTTTACCTTTTCACAGCAGCATTTCCAATATTCTTTCATAATTGAAGCACTTTTTTCATCTAGTAATTTTATGACATCCTCCATGTGAATTGTGACATTGTATTCTACAATCCAGTTTTTTGCTATGCTGCATATTAGCTCTAAGGGGCTTAGCTCCGGTTAACAGGGTGGAAGGCCTATGATTGCATGATTTTTATCTACTAAAATTGCATCAATTTTTGTATGTGATGTCTTTAAATGTAATCTTTTTTATTAATTTATATAACTTTGGTTTTATTGAATTTAAGTTGCCAGTTTTTTAAAGCTGTTGTTCTGACATATGGTAGTAAGCCAGGATATTATTTCAGTAATTGGAATTTGAAGAAGGATTAAGCATTACATTATGATATAGTGCATTGTTGATTACAAGGACACTGAAGAGCAAGGTTAGGGATAAGCTGTTCTCTTATCCACTTCTCCTTATATCATGGTAATCATCAACAAAACCATCTTCACTTCCTGCATGTAGCAGGATCAGCTTATGGCCTTTGACGAGTCCCTCCATAGAATCATCACTCTAAGTCGATGGGGTTGTATTGAACTGTGAACATGTTTCATCTTTGAAGATGAAGATGATGATGGCTTTCTTCTCTGTATTACTTCATGTCTCTCGGGTAAGCAATCCTTTTCTCTGGATGTTTCCCTGCTCCACTAATATCAGCCTGATCATTAATTGATCATTAGTAGAAACCCAGAGCCAAAATTATTTTGTGCACTGTTGAAATACTGCCATTTAAACTGATGGATTGTTTTAGCCTGGATGACTTTGTTAATTGGTTTACATTTTTTAATAATGTAAAGTCATTTATTGTTCCTGCAAACCATGGATTTATTAAATTCGTCCAAGGTAGCTTTGGATGCCATTCTGGGCCTCTCCTTGTGCAGAAATGAGAAAGTTTCAGACTTTCTCTACTGCTATTTCCTTCAGTTTTTTAACTATGTTGTTTATGCTTTGTGAAAAGACACCAGTTATCTCTGCCACCCTATTTTAAATCACTTTTATGCTTGTGACATTTCCTAATTCAGCTTCCATTTTCATGAAGTGATAAACATTACGAACCACTTTGTGATTCTGGGAATGCCAAATTTTCCGCTCAGTTTACTTTAACTGGGGAGGCATAGCAAAAATTATTCTGGCTCTGTACTTAATGGAGCAAGTGCTAAGCTGTCTGTGCAATTTGATCAGTACAGAAGTAAGAGAGATGCTAACCTGATTCCTCTATAAACTTACAGAAAATAGACCTGACCAGGAAACCATTATGTGTCTTTTGCTCATTTGCCAGTTAATAAAAACATTTGTACATATTGTATGTAATTTCTGATGAAATCTGCATCCTGGACATAGACTAACTCTTTTAGAGTTGATTAAACTCATTATAGGATCCACAAATTGAAGTGATACGATATGATATGATATGATATGATATGATATACACTTGCATCACATCATATTAAACCACAGAGGTCTCCCTATCATTATTCGTTTGCCAGCTGAGATGGAAGTGACAGCTCCTGAAACATGTTCTGACATTCTGACATTAAATATTGTGTTATCTAATGATGACGGCCTTTATTGCAAGCAAATGAATTTTGAAATCCGACCTGAGGATGTCCTTATCAGGAAGTCAACCCAAGAGAGAGGGAGAGAGATAATGACAAGGCACAACAGTGGGAGAAAATAGTTCAGGATGAATGCGAGTGCATTCAAAACATATGCGAAATATAAAATTAATCAAGTTCCAATATCAAAAATCAAATCAAATATCATGATTTAAAATAATTTTATCTTTAAAGACTTCCTAAATAGTTGAGGTCTTTGCTGTTATTCTTAGAAAACTTTGTTTGACAGCTGATAACAATGTTGCAGTTTGTGGCAAATGTTAATCACAAATAATTATGTTAAATTTAATAATAATGTCTTTTTCTTTTCTTTACAGTGTTCTTGAAATGGATCAATTTTCATATACAGTATATCGATCATTTCTACAGTACTTATATACAGATGAAGTCAACCTGCCACCTGAGAGTGCTCTTGGTAAGCTGTTTTTGATTTAAATGCTGATTTCTTGACTAATTTAGTAGATTAGCATAATTACTAACCCAGGTTAAATTGGAAGTGACATTTGTGGTGAGATTTTTTCCTCTGGTTCTGCTGTTTCCCAGTTTCAATTCCACCAACAATTTTCACTTCACACCTTCTGCATCTTCTTCATGCTATCATTTCATTAAACAATTTCTGATTGATTCCTATAAAGGGTAAGACTGCATGACTGCTTATGGATCTTCCACCTGACTTTCCTGACAAGGTCTTGAGCTACTGGTGAGAACTTGGATTTCTGGCGCCAATTGACATCCCAGCTCTGTATGGCACAGATATAAAATTTGGGTGCATTAGAATAAGGCATCAAGTTACATTTCGGGTTCCTTGGGGAAATGAAGCAGAAAACAGGAATCCTGTCATCATTGGAAAACTATGCAATCAGTTTTGATTTCCCTTTGAGTGATTTGCCTATGGGCATGCATGCTGCTCATTGGCCAGTCAGCTGAGTCTCAATGATTAGGGGGAGGGTGAAACAATAAAATAAACCAACCACAACAATACACAAACCAATTTAAGAGGCTAATTACTTAACAAATTATCAAATGAGATGTTGAAACTGCCCACCTTCATTTTCCACACATTTTTGGCATGTCTTTAGGAAATTATTCTTTACATGCTGTAGTTCATTTTTAGAAATTTGGAAATTTCCTGATGTATTATCTTCAGTTCTTGTATGGTGTGCAGGTTCATCTTATACATGACATTTTTTAATTTATCCCAGAGATAATAATTGGACGCTGTTAAATCTGGGGACCAAGGGGGTCACAAATCCCTACTAATAACTCTTGTATTGTGGAAAAAAGTTGTGAATTGCTCTCATAGAATTATTTGCAGTATGAGCAGTGGCAGAGTTTGGAAGAAAAAATGCATGATCATGTACCTTGTTGGTTAATTTTCCAAAATAGAGGTTAGTATGATATTCACATAAGTAACAGAATCAACTGCATGCTCAAAAAAATCGATCCTATGATTCATTCATTACTGAGTTAACATATATGAATCATACATAAAGACATTCTGTGCCTTTGTAAACACACAAGACATAATACACTTTATGTAAACTGTCGAATTAAGAAGTGAACAACACAACACAACCAGGAACAGTTGTACTACGACTGTGACAGTCAGCAAGATCAACAAGTAAGCAAGTGGGTTTGCTACCCCTACATGGTGTGGCAAATGAGTAGGGGCTTGTTCATGGGAAAATTCCCCACACTGCAGGAGAAAGCATCACTGATATAGATGGCCTACAGAAAGCCTGTAATCAGGAGGGAGAAATATGGATGTGGTTGTGCTATGTAAAAGTCTTCTGTAATAGCTACATGGCTTCCAGAATAGGCCTTTATCACTTTATCACTTGCACAGGGTTTTGAGTCTTGGCAGCAAGAAATGCCACACTACACTTTATTCTGACTTTGCTTTTTAAAACTGTGCATAAAATCTTACCTTATGCTGGAAAAGTCTCTCTCCTTCAGCTAAACAGGTAATATACTGGGTAAACAAATTCCAACTGACACGATTTAATTCATCCCCTATAATGTGTCTGATTTCATTTCAAATGTTTTTCTTGATTTCTTCCCTAATTTTACCCAGGACCTGTATGAGCAGTGGTGGAATCTTGTTGAAACCACTCGTCAGCTGATTAAAAAATGGGATCAGAATGTCATTTCCTATCTATCTTGTAAAATGCATAGGGATATTCCTGAGGAAGTTATTTCAGTTAGCTGCCTAAAATCATGACTTTGAACCCTGAACAAAATGAAAAATTATTTCCAATTGTGTCTTATTGGAGAAATCAATGGTTTCAACTGCTTGCACAGATACAAAAATTGCTTTATTTTCATTGTCATTTCAGTACCTCTCTCCATGGTACTGTATAATTGATGCATTAGCATAGGACTTTTGAGCCACCATTGTGTTTCTTTCTCATTATCAGAATTCCTCTGCAGTGTCGCCATGATCATCTTTGTGGACTGTGGGACCTTGGCCTATTTAACAAGTGCTACACCCTTCATATGCCACTCCATTGATTCTCTTTTTGAAAGACATTCGTATTAGAGGACCATAGTTTCATCCTCTGTGATGATAGATTCTAATATTCCCCTCTTGTTACTACAAAGATTCAAAAACTACTGACAACATTTCAAGTGCACATGCATTTGAAATGCTGAAAGAATTTGGGGAAAATGTTAATGAAAGAGCAAAGCACAATTGTTTTGGAAAGCCTTAACCTTGCAGCTAGTTCTTTTGTCTTCAGCATGTGTCACACAGAACTTCTTCCTTGAGAAGCGATATGTTTTCTTGTGTCAACACATCCATCAGCCTACCCTCATTTGAGTCTTCACTATGGCTCTCTCTGCCGAAACAAAATACTTCTTCACAGTGGAGTATGAAAGGGAAACTTCCCTGTACATACCATCAAGGTACTGTTTAATATTACATGCAGAAGTCCTTCTTTAGTTAAAATTTAATCACTTCCACTGCACTGTATTATGCAACATGACTGAAATTAGGTTCATCAAGCACATTAATGGTGTGGCCAGAAAGGAAATGCAGTATTTATTCCTCTGAAACATGTATCAAATATGAACATTGCAACAATGAATCCATGGCCTTCTTTGTCAGGCTGGAAACTTATGAACTGCACTTTGGAAAAACATTAATAATAATAATAATAATAATAATAATAATAATAATAATAATAATAATAATTATAAATATATTATTATTATTATTATTTTTATTATTATTATTATTAAGTCAGTTTTGTAATGTATCAAAACTTCTGACAGCCACTTACAAAATACAAAATTTTTCATTTATAATCATATAATTAACTATAAATGGCAAGAACTGCTGAAAACCATTCATCTGGCTCCAGTCATTGTTCTTCTTTTAGTTTCTATTTTTCATTTCTTGGATGCTCTTCATGCATGTTGTCTGTTGCCATCCTCATTTCCATCTTCTAGTGGAATCCATTTATGTACCATCCTCGGCAATCTTGGCTTCACTCATTCATATTCAATGATCATACCTACCAATTGTGTTATTAAAATGTACTCCACAGTATTATTTTTAATTCCCATTTTTTTTATCTTATTGTATCATTTCTGATTCTATCTCTTTACAACACCCTTGCTGACCATCTGCAGTAGTCTGTTTCCATTGCCAAAAATCTATTTTTAAGTTGCCATGTTTTTGCACCATATAAAACTGTGCTTCTTACAATTGGTTTATAAATTTGATGTATGATTTATTTATTAATCTATGTATCCCTATATATAGGATTAAGAGTTGATGTGCAGATTTGTCTTATTTTATGCATTCTCTAATTTCTTTATTATTTTTTTCCATCATCAGTAATCATAACACCTAAATATTTATATTTGTCACTATATTTAATCACTCCTTCATTTTCAATAATTAGATTTTTCAAAATTAAACTTTAGGTTCACCTTCTCATACTCTTCAATGAGCTTCCTACTCATTTATTCTATATTGTCATATTCCTCAGCCGTTATTATTTGACCATCTGCAAATTGCAAAATGTAAATACTTCTATCATCAACCTTGATTCCAATACTCCACATTTCTTCTTCCATATGTTTAAAGTCTCTTCAAGGTATATTTTGAACAATATTAGAGATAAAAAAACATCCCTGATGCAACCCTTGGTAACATTGAATTCTGGTGGTAGTCTTTTTGTGTTTTAATTTTTGCAATAGAATTTTCATATAAATTTTGTATTACTTTGATTAAATATTTTGATATACTGACATTTTGTGAAAGTTCCCAAAGTTTAGTACTTGGAACTTTATCATAAGATTTTTCTAAAAGCACAAAATAAAATATCATAGCTCAAAATTCTAATTAACTTAAATCTGTTAATTTGGTAGACTGTTGATTTAAAAAAAATATCTAGCTGCTAAAGTATATAGTTGTACTTCACAACCATGAAAACTGAATTGTGTTTATTAATGAACAAAATACAGACTACACAAGCAAATGTATTAGTTTGTAGAAACTTTTAGCATGACTTATGCAAATTATTAGTAATGTGCTTCTTTTGTTTAATGTAGAATTGCTGGACCTAGCAAATGCCTACTGTGAAATGCAATTAAAAAAGAAATGTGAGAAAATAATTAAGCAAGGAATCACTGTGGAGAATGCAGCTATGTTGTATGCTACAGCCTTAGAGTATGAAGCAAAGGTAAGCCTATGCTTGCAATTCATTATGTTTGTCTTTCAGTGGCTTTATAAATACACTTTCAATAATAATCTCTTCAGAGTCAAACTATTTGTACACTCTTTTTGGCTTCACTTACTTGTGGACAAGTCATTTAACAGCTAAGGATATGAATCAGGATTCATAAAACATGTCCTGAGTAATCTTCAGTAAGTGTATAAACATAAACAATGTAATACAGTTTTTTTTCACACTAACTCCATTCACTTACATAAAATTTGGAACATATGTTTCAGGAGCGATCCCTCCCATCTTCAGCCTGTTAGACAGTTTGTCAACAGGCTGTTAGTTAGAGTTAGCTGGAGTTAGTGTGAAAAAAACTGTATTACATTGTTTATATATATACCACTCCATTGTCAACAGCTTCGTAAGTACACTTAGTGATTCATCCAATATATACCAAACCACACTGGCTTGGTTTTTGGTATACAACTGGCCTATGGATCCAAGATCATCTTTGATGGTGTGCAGTATTTGCTTCATCTTTCTGTGAGGCAGATAAATAATTGTTATCTGGTGGTGTTTCAAGAATTCTGGTTATGGAAAGATTTTCACAGAGAGAAATGTAGGCTGTTAGTTTCTGCTTATCTTTAGCTGGTCTAGTCTCTTTTCCTTGACAATGCTTAAGGCTCCCTTGGTGGCAGACTTAAGGTAGCCATTGTTTTTCATTTATTCTAAAAAATGATTTGTATTTTAGAGTAAGTTTGCTTTTTAAAGGAAATATTTTAATGAAAGTTAATGAGGCTTAGCATATTCTAAATATGCCTTGATTATTATTCACTTTCTGAAGCTACTTCCATTTTATATGTTGACCAAATGTTCTATGCCATGTGGATATGATGTATTAAAAATCTACAGTATGAAATAATATAAAGATAATTTGAAAAGTTCTCAGCATGACCCACATTGCAGCAGCTGTTTCAAAGCAGTTTTTCTTTATTTTCTTTATTTTTTTTTTATCAAAACCCTCCATCTTCCATAGAAATATTTGTGCAATAATACATGAATTGGTCAAGAATCATAGTAGCTATAGCTGTTTGTTGCAGTGCAGACATGTTTATATTGGAAAAATGGCAAATCTTGAACATCATTAATTTAGTACTTGGTAAAAAAGGGGGTATGAATGCAATGGAAATTCATACAATTAGGACAAACAGTCTAGCGGACTCTGCACCATAATTTTCAACTCTTTCCACGTGAAGCATGGAGTTTAAACACAGCTGTGAAAGCTTGGAAAATGACCCACACAACATATAATTAAAATCAATCATGACATCAGAAATTTTTAATAAAGTGCATGACATGTTTTGAAGAATCGCAAATTAAAGGTGTTAGAAATTGCTTAAGCTCTAGGCATTTAACACAAATGCATACTTTGTCCTTGTTAAGGAAGGTGCATTTTATTTTTTGGTACACGTTTTTGTTTTCTACCTTTAGCAATAATAAATTTGTACAGAAATATCTAGTATGGATACTTTTTGAAAAGCTCTTAAAGAGCATTATTTGAAAATGTAAAAATATATTGGGTATTCGAGTAAAAATATGAAAGTTTGAATTATTTTGATTAATCCAGAAGTAGAAAAAAGGTAGTAATATAATTTTTGAGTTCTCAGTATACGGCTCTCACATGCACGCACACACAGGCCATGCACATACACACACAACAGAGCTGCAATTCCTGAGCAGCTGTTATATAACTCTTGATTTTAAAAATTTGAGGGCATTCCAAGCCAAAGTTTGCAAAATTCTTCTTTCCTGTGCAAGATTTGTTCTAACCTTTCTTCTGTTTTATAAAGTTTCTGCATGGTAAACACAGTAGTTTCATTTAAAACCTTTCGAAAAACATGAAATTTTTAAAAAATTCTGTTGGAACTGAAACAATGAAGCTTATTAAATATAAATTCTATCTAATCTGTCGTCTAACACACTCTTATGCTTCACTTACTTTTAAATACAGTGGGACCGGTTTCAAAGAGACATCTCTCTGTCTTCAACCAATTTGACGACTGCTAGGAGAAACTAACATGTATGAGCAGGTTATTTTCAGTTTCTTGAACTGATTATATTTCCCTAAATCTATTTACAAAATTATGAACAATACATCTACGAAATGGAAGAAAGCAGGGGAATTTTCTTATAAATTGCCATCTCACTTTTCTGCAAGAGTTAGTTTTCACATATGAATCATACATGAAAATTCTGTACTGACTTTTTGGCATTGGCATTATAACAGTACAAAATTAAGTAAAAGACCTTTGTTTCACGACTTATCACATTAAGAACGTCGAAATGACACAGAGACAATGCTCTAAAGGTTTTAGTTGGGGACACAGAAGGTCAGAGGAACTAGTAGGCAGCATGAACCTCTCTCCCACACTGTCAAAGATGAATATCCATTTGAAAGCACTGTATAAGAGAGATTTTTTCTCCCCAGTTTCAGAAAATTGCAACTTCCTACCCCAGACTGTCTCTGTGGTCTTGTGGTCAGCATGTCTGCCTGAAAATCTGGAAGTCCTGGGTTCAAAACCCATAAGGTCAGTTGCCTGACTAAAACTTTTTCTGGAGTTTTTCCATACCCTTAAAGGTGAATGCCAGCTAACTTTAGGTGGGCTCATTTATGTACTCATTTCGCGATACATTTATATTGTTCTTTAGACCTATGTTTTTTGAGCAGTGCGAAACTGTAGCCAAAAAAAAAAAAAAACTGTCTAATTTATATCTTCTAACTTCTGCTTACTCCCATCCAAAATTCTTTCACATTATTCATAATATTTTGCTCTAGCTGTTCCTTAATCTTACTCAACTGTGAGTTTCTCCCAGATTGTTTTCCTGAAACATTATACAGTCCTTTAAAAATTATATATAGGTGATTGTTCAATAAAGTTTTTATTTTTTTGGGGGGGGGCAGCATGCCTTTACTAATCCTTATAATTTTGGTGATCTTTTTTAAATTAGTCCCATTGGAAGCAATTCACCTATCTCAGTATTCAAGCCATGCTGGAAACCATTTTGTGACAAGTCCTTAGAATTGCCTCCACAGCCTTCACCACTGTTGATGAAAAACGCCTTACATGAAGATATTTCTTCAATTTAGGGACAAGGAAAAAGTCACAGGGAGCTAAATCTGGACTATAGGGATGAGGGACATACTTCACGTTGATATTTATTAGATATTCAGCAACAACATTATCATGGTGCAGCACCCAGCTTTTTGCAGGCAAATGGGGCCTTTTGCAAGTGTGTGATATGGCCTTACAGAGGTTTTAGGACATTTTGTAGTATTGCCCAGTTACAATTCTGTGTGCAGGTACAAACTGCTGGTAAACCATTCCTTGAATAACAAAAAATGAGATGACTGTAACTTTTCTAGCCATAGCAACCATTTTTGCTGTTTTTAGTGTTTATGATGGAAATTTTCATACAGAGCTTTGCTGTTTGTTCTCAGGATTGAAGTGATGCAACTAAGTTCATCAGCAGCTATTATCTTTGAAAGAAACTCTGCATCATCATGTAATATCATCAACTGCATGTAAATGTTCTTTTGTTTGTAGTCTTGAAACCTAACATACACAAACATGTCTCATGTGCAGGCTTGATGATGGTGTCTGGTAAAATTTTTAGAATTTCTAAATGTGATCTTAATGCTATTCAATGATTCTCACAATGACTGCAGCAGGTGTCAATGTTTTCTTCCAGTAGAGCACAAACTGGAGTACCAGGTCCACCTTCATTTGAAATTGATTGCTTGCCCTCTTTAAACATGTGAAATCATCTTCGAGTTGTGCTGTAGGGAAGAATAAATTCTCCATATGCCTCCTGTAACATTGCATAGACCTCAACTGAAGATTTGCTAAAACGAAATCAGAATTTCAGAGCAGCATATATTTATTGCATGTGAATTTCATTTTGCTGTAGGTGGAACAGAACATGTCTGAATTTGCACACCTCTCACAGGTTGGAACTGGAAGTGACGATAGTGAAACTAACTACATGTATACATTACTCATTAAGCTAACAAAATATTTTAAAGTTAAATTTTAGCATGAGAAATTATGCCTGTAAAAACTATTCAACAGCCCTTGCATATATAAATTTATGCCTGTATTCGTATAATACAGGACTTTCACCTAATAACTACCCTGAATGCACAGTGTACTGTTTTGAATCCTGTTAGCTGCAAGTGGGCTCCCCACTCTTTTCCCTACAAGCGAGATAGTTTTAATGGGAAAGCCCTGTAATTGGTGGTTAAACTGGAAGCCTGGGTCAAAAGTACTAGCAGCATTACAAGTTGCATCTGAAGGAATAAATCTCTCACAGTAGAGAAACCTTAGGTCTCCAGGATATATACAGTTGTGGGATTTCTGGTTCTGTGCTTGGAGGAAGATACAATAGCTTGGTTCGTTTAAGCATCAGCATGAAAGGCTGAAGATCCATGGTTTGAATCCTGGCGTAGACCAATTTTTTCAAATCTGATTCTTCCTCTCCAAAACCTAAGATATTCCTCTCAGGTAATCATTGTACCCTGTACCTTAATTTAGTTTCATCTTATTGCAGTGACACTTCTTATTTCCACAATCATAAAATTTATTAATTGGGTGTCCCTTGCATCTGATGTAGGGTGATAATACAGATAGTACCGAATACAATTGGCTTAAGACAGGGTTGTAAATTAAGTCCTGTATTATTCAATTTGTTTATAGATGATATACTCAAAGAAATAGGGAGGGAGAATATGCACTGTCCGTCAGTTAATAATAAAGTTATTCCAGGTTTGCTCTTTGCAGATGGTCTAGTAGCAGGAAGCAATAAGTGGAGGTTTAAAGAAAGCGATAGAAGCAACAGAGAAATACTGTAAAGAATGGGGTTTAAAGATAAACAAAAGTAAGTCCAAAATTATAGTCTGTAAAAAAGGGAACAAACATAGCAGAGATGAGAAATAATGGTTAGAGGGTAGTAAAATTGAAATGGCAAGGAAATTTGATTATTTGGGTGTAAGGCTAAATAACAATGGAAAATGGACAGAACAAAGGGCAAGGGAAAATTACTGCTAATAGCATAAGAACTTGCTTAAGGAAAATACCAACTATGAATGCAAACTGGTTACAGAGAGTATGTATGGCTACAGTTGAATCAAGAATGATGCATGGGATAGAAATTTGGTGGACAGAAAAAAGGTGGAAATGTATAGATCAGATTCAAGAACAGTTTGTAAAATGAAATGGCATTATCAAGGGCAGCACCCAATGGAGTAGCCATAGTTGAATTGTGAAGGTAGGAAAGGATTATTAATAAAACATATTATGAAATATTGGCATAGGATTCAATCCTTAGAGGAAGGAATTATCATCAATAAAAGTCAAAATGGGAAAAAAGCTGCTTATCTTGATTAAAGGAAATTGTATGAGAAATTGGAATGGGCCAGAATTTATAGACAACAAATGGACAAATCCAATGGAATAAAGTGAATGACATAGAGAAACAGGAAATATATGATAGCTTAAGGGTTATGAGTCCTCTGATGTATTATAGGAGTTTTCTGAAAGATTGGAGCAGGGAAAAACATATTGATGTATGTGATAAAATGGAAAAGCGGGTTATGGCATGGGCAAGAACAGAAACAGTATTGTTAAGGGATGTAAAATTGATAAAGAATTGTGTCCACTATATGGTAACACAGACAAGAATTTGAACTGTATATTAGAATATACAGAAACCAATAGTAGAAAAGAATTCTTGAATCCTTTTGGAAACTATATAGCGAAAGTAGGAAAAAAGCGGTGGAGGAAAGTGACCAAGGCAAAGGAAGAATGTAATAAAGAATACAAAGAAATAGTGGCAGAAAGATGACAATTTTTAGAGAAAATTAATAGTAATGTCCACTTTAAAAAAATGTATAGTTCTGATAAAGTAGGATCCATGATACACAACAACTGGAGTGTTAGTTGTGTAGGATACTGAAACAAAAGCACTCCATGTGTAATGAAATACATTGTAATGTAACTGTGTAGAAATAAAGTAGCATTATTGTTGTTGTTGTTGTTATTATTATTATTATTATTATTATTATTATTATTATTAATGCTAATACTATGTAGCATGATATTTTGCAATCATTTGTATAAGCAAATTTGAATAATGTGCTCGTTATTGATTTACAGGAGTTGGAAGAATTTTGTTTCAAGTTTTCTCTGAACCACATGACGGCAATCATAGAAACTGAAGGCTTCAATGCTTTGGATGTTCAGACTGTTAAGGATTTCATTCGCAGGGCTGCAAAGGCAGGTGCTTTTAAATCTTAAATAATAACCATACTGTTCTCTCTGTATTTTAGCAGCTGATATATATAATTTTTATTTTTTTTTTAAAATTGATGTGTTTGTTTGTACTAGAGTAAGCATTTAAATTTATCATAGCACAATGTATTCTTATGTGATAAGCAAGTTTTATAAAGGAGTTTGCTCAAAAATTTACATAAAATCTGAAGTTTACTGGTATTTATACTTTGTTTTACTGCATAAATTAAGTTACACTGACTGGCATAGAAATGGAGCAATAAAAAATATTGCTGAAAACAATAAATTTTTAATCTGCTGTAAATTCTGTCTCATGTTTAAGAAAACGCTTTGGTTTAAGATAAAATACTTAAAACTTGAGCCGATGAGTGGAACAAAAAAGCGATGCCAGTGTTTTTTTTTAACAAGAAAAACAAATAATCATACATCTAGATTTAAATAGTGCAAATTTTCACAGTGAAATATAGTATAACAAATTATTTATGAGGAATTCATCTCTTTATTATGAGGGATATTCTAAAAGTTGTCAGCGTGACTGAGAGATGTCTGGAACTTGCAACATAATTCTAGCAAATATTTCGCTTTTGGGCCATTTTAGAGCAGATTTCACTACATCTGCCATTAATAGGGTGACCAGATTCACATTGATAAGAAAGAGAATACTCATAAAATAAAACACACACACACAAAAGTATCTTGTTGTGCATAGTAGACAAATTTAAATGAATGTTCTCTTTTCAATGAATTAAATGTCTCCTTATTTCTGCCATGTTTGATGTTTGTTTTTCTTTATTTACCATTCCATGTTGAAAGAATGAAACAATAAGATCAAATGAGCAACTTTGATATTCTAGTTCAACAGTAACCTCATAACACCCTACTTTGTTTGCATGGAAGACAATACTGGGACAGAACTTATGGCAGATATGAATTTAAGGGCTTCTCATCTATAGTAAATTTATATTAACATAATAATGTAGCAGATCGGGTGGGGGGGAACCAGAAAGAGGGAAGAAATTTGGCCTTTTGGCTATTGATGTTTGTATGGAATTTGCAAGTTTTTGATACATTTATGTTTTTACTAAGGTACTTGTCATTCATTAATGAAATGACTTTTAAGTGCCAAAGAGTGCATGTTGTTGAAACCATGTATATTTGGTGTTTATAAATTATAAGAAGATGTAACAAGGTGGCATTCAAGATCAAATAAATTTAAATAGGTTATATGTGGGGTTATTAACAACTTGCAATAAAAGTTAAAATTAAATTGAAATAATTGCCATAGAAATATTCTGGTTTAATGCATTTGATATATATGTCCGTTTCATTGTGTTGGGGATATATGAAATATGACAGTATCTTACAGGCTTTTGCAGTTAAGACATTCAACCTCCCCAAGGAAAACTATCAAATAAAAATAAATGAATAATACAAGTATAGTGAATTTATTATAAACTTCACAAACCATTAAATTAATTCTTATTTAGTAGTATGTGAGGCATGCTAGATAATATAGCTTTAATATATAGGCTAAAGTTAAAGGTTACTTTCTTTGAAATTTTCAACAAAAAAAAACAATAGTTTTATGAAGTGTTATTGTGCATTTCTTTACAAGTTTGTTTGTTTGAAGTGTTTAACTTCCATTTTAACTACTGAAGCATTGCAGAGGGTGGACACTGATGATACATGAGATGAAATAATAAACTGGGAAAGAATTTTTTTTTAAGGAAGAAAATGTGCCAGGCGTAAGTTTAGGGTGCCTCCCTAGCATTTGTCATTTATGAGGACTGAGAAAAACCTGGGGGAAAAAACCCAGTCAAGGAGGAGGTCCTGGTGGGAATTGAACCCCATACCTCTTGCTCATGAACCCGCTCTTTAACAACCACCTGTGGGGGTTTTGTTTTAGTTGCAAACCATGATTATCAATACATAGGGATGGTGATTTTTAGCATTTGAAATGAGAAATTTAGTATCTTGATTTTATTTTTTAGAATTCTTGAACTTTAATGCATTTTTCGTTTAGGGTTTGGTAGTGTTCTGAAGGAAGTCAATGACTATAGTGTATTGTTATTTTTTTAAGCATACATACTTCTTAATTAAAATGTAAATTAGAACTTGCAATTATACTCCTTAATATTTTATTTTTTCGATTCCCCACAGTAAGCCACATATTCACTGAGCAATTTAGGTGCCTTCAATAGATCTCCTTACCTGTAATAAGATTTAAATTAAATTAGTCTTAGGTAATCTAATGCAATAAAGACTTCACAAAAGAAGTAAGTGTAGTTTAAGAAATGTCACATTGTTAAACTGATCAAATTCATGGCGCATTATCTGAGAAAGTATTAAAGATAGCTGTTTTTGCATGGGTTCTTAGGAACACTTTTTCATTTGATTGATGAAAAAAGAAGTTGTATGAATATTAAAAAAGTACAGTTTTTAAAATGTGGTAATGCACTTTTTATCAAAACTTTTGGATTTTTATTTTATAAAAATAACTATGCCTAATATTTTAAATTTTTCATTAAAATGGTTGTTACTCTGTTAAAAATAATTGGTAAAAATTTCAAATTTTTATGCTCACAAATTTCTGAATTAATGGGGCTATTGATATGGAAAAAGCATATTTTCCGAATTTGCTATTAAACATACAAATTAAGAAGAAAACTCATATTTGTAGAAGAGAGATATTCTCAAACCCTTCCAGATTGAGAGTCCTCCATGTTTTCTTCTTTTTATTTATTTATAGTTTGCCAAGCAGTTGGAAAAAAATATTTCATCTCAAGAGCAAATATTTACAAAATGATCAATTTTTAACTGATTAAATGGCTCATAACAGTGCGGGGGTTAAAATGTAAAATAATCACGAAAATCTCCAATTTGACTCCCTTAAAAATGTACGTTTCCATTTAACTCTGGGGTGGTACCATGGTTGAGTGGTTAGATATTGCTTGCCTCATACTGAGGTGGCCCGAGTTTGATCTCAATGGCTGTAAATGGGGTTTGTAGCTGATAAAGCAACACTTGGACAGGTTTTATCCAGGAATTCTGACTTCCCCTGTCATTATTCCATCATTTAATCTCCATCTTTACATTCATAATCATTCATGTATTTTAATGTATTGATTATTGTACTTTACAAATGGAATAAACTTCTGTTCAGGAAAAAATAAATTTACACATTCCATTCTAAATCTGAAAGTTCACTTTAATGAAAAATTAAAGTAATTAAAAGTAAATTTGCAATTAAAAGATATAAAACAAGAAAAATTAAACAAACTTTAGTATTAATATGGAAAAAAATAAAAATTCTTAGCATTTTCTTAGATTTTTACTAAATGGAAGAAAATAAAACTTCTGTTTGGGGGGAGAATATACATTCCATTATAAATGTAAAAGTTCAACTTAATGATAAATTAAAGTAACTAAAAATAACAATAAAGTAAATAGAAATGAAATGATATAAAATACCAAATTTTAAACAAACTAAAGTACTAATATGGAAAAAAATGAAATTCTTAACATTTTCTTAGAGTTTTGCTAACTGGAAGAAAATAAAACTGGTGTTGGGAGGAGGGGGAAATACACATTCCATTCTAATCTAATAGTTCACCTTAATGAAAAATTATTTGCAATTAAAAGATATAAAATACCAAATTTTGAACAAATTTTATTACACATATGGAAAAAATTCTTAAAATTTCTTAGATTTTTGATAAATGGAAGAAAATAAAAATTGTATGCAGTTTAAAAATTATTAATGTTAATGTACTTCTTTGTTAAAATATTCTTGAAAGGCCAGATGATCGAGTATGTTCAGTAGGATTTTTTTTCTAAGGTTACCGTACCTACTCCATGTCTTTTTTCTGTTTTATTGCTAAATCTTTCTTTCAGCCTACATGCTGCAATGTTGAATATGTTTGATTAAAACATATTTTTTTGCCAATGCAAAAGTTGGTTACACAATTTGCATATGTAAATTTTGGTGTCACATAAGTAAAAGTGCTCATTATATAAGTTTCCCTTGCTGTTTAATAAATATTTTGTTTCTCATCACCTCACCATATTGAAACACATTGCTTGTTCATGTACTCACAGAGAATGAAAATAAAATGAAAGCACTTTCTTTTTAAATAGTTTGGAAGTAACATTCCTGAACTCAGTTGTTTCCTGGCTAGAAATCTGGTCTTTTTCTCGGAAAAAAAAATAGCAAAGTCATCAAGTATTTCCAACTAAAGAGTTATGAACAAAGATTTGCTTGTAAGGAGAAAGGTTAGATTAATAATGAGGGTTTTGCTAAACTCTACTTTTGTTAATTGTTGGAGAGATAAGGACTGTTTTACTTCTGAAAATAAATTATTGCTAATATATGATCAAAAGATGAGCTTTTCTTGAATAATGTTGTTTTACATTTATATCCCATTTTTGCATAAATTTCTGATTTTGAATGGATTTCACATTTTAGAAGTGTGATTTCAGAACAACAGAACAACTTTTAACATTTATCTTTTGATTATGAAAAACTAAACTGTAAAGGTACAAAACTTTTAGAGATATTTTGCAAAAAATCACCATCGCTCTCATTTCACATTGTTTGAGCACCAAATTTATAAGTATCAGAATGTAATTGACAATTTTGATTCAGATGATGTGGTTTCTAAGCAAAAACAGCACCTTTCATAATACCCCAAAGTGTAAAGCCATACAATGTGACCGCCACGGGTGGCCGAGGTCGTTAAGGCACGGACTCGTGAGCAGGAGGTCTGCGGTTCAAATCCCGCCAGGACCGTCCTCCCTGACTGGGGTTTTTTCCAGGTTTTTCTCAGTCTTCATAACTGGCAAATGCTGGGGAGGTACCTAAACTTAGGCCTGGAACGCTTCCTTCCTTAAAAAAAATATATATCCTTCCCCAGTTTATCATTTCATCTCATGTATCATCAGTGTCCACCGCCTGTGGTGCCTGAGTAGTAAAAACGGGCATTAAACACTACTCTTCTACATACAATGTGAGATTGGATGACCTAAGTGGCCATTCTACTTAGGCAACTTTAGAAGCTCCTCACCTCTAAACCATTACATATATATATATATATGTTGCCATATCAACTGCATCTCAGCAAAATAAGGACTGTTTTCAAGTTCTTTTAATACCTCAAGATACTATTCACAAATAACAGCTACTTCAAAAAAGAATGAATGTCCTCCACTCCAAATTGGGTCTCAATCATGATGGAGTGTTTGAATGATAATTTTAAGTGGGTTTTCACTAGCACAGTAAACATAATCATGATCTTTAGCTTATGTGATGCTTCATTAATCCAAAAAATGGTATAGATGGTGAGCAAAAACAGGAGATTTTAAAAACAATGTATTGCTAGTTGGAATGATTTTATTTGTATATAATGCTGGCCATTGAAAGCTACATCCATGCTATTAGTTACATGACAGAATTCACATATTGAAGATAATGTCCTGTTAATTTGCCTCATACACATTCCTGCATTTGCAAATGCAAGTACGGTGTAACTCTACAGTGTGTCAACAGTGATCCTTTCAATCTTTCCATGAATCCTAGCCTTTAATTCATTAAGGGTGTGAGAATGACTAGCGTACATATAACCTGTAATGTCCCATGCATTTTTGTCGTTGATGATGGATTGCATTCCTAGACTTGCCAGATTAGCAGAATTTTGATAGATTAGATAGATAACTTAGGTTTGTTGGAGATTTGTTGACCTCCCAAACTCAGCTCTAAAAGACTTATTGTGCTATCCCTTAGGAAGAAATGCTTCCACTGTTTCCCAAAATCTGTTCCTTTAGCAAGTTGCAGTATTTTGGTTTCAATGTCAGCGTCTATTTCCAAGGGTTACGGAAAGAATAAATCTCTTGCTTACCAGGGATGGGCAGATATACATGATGTGCAAGGCAGTCCCTTCATCCTGTATGCACAATCTGCAAATGGGTTCATCTTTTACAGTCCCACTTTACATAGATGTTTCCTGAAGTGACCATGTTCAGTATTAACATAACTACATTCCTTATTTATCTTCTATCTAATTTTAGAAGAAATGAGGAAAGAATGTTGTTTGGACCTAGGACCAATTTCCTACCTTGTTTTTGTCCAGGATAGGTTTGCCACCTAATTTGGTTTTTTTTTCCCCCAATCCATGTTTTGACTGCAGTCTTAGCAGTACATATGCTGATACCAACCACAGGTTCAGGTCTAACAAAGGTGTATCAGTACACTTTTTTGCTAACTGATATGCTTTTTCATTTCCATAAATGCCTGGATGCCCTGGCACCCACCACAGTCCAGCTTATTGTGAGATGCCAGGGCAATTAGAGCATTTAGGCATTTCCATTTAATCTGGTCAGAGGAAAGTGCTTTTAAGGCACTTTGACTAATTGAGAGGATAACTCACTCACCATGTAACCCTTCTCAAGTCCTCTAAAAGTACAATTCAAAATTGCAAATACTTCTGTCTGAAAAACTGTGCAATATTTCCCAAGGCTTATGCTGATGTTGGAAATAGGCCATAAATGCCTGCTCCAGATTGTGTGCTTATATGGGATTCAAACCATACAAATTGGTAGAATTTTGATAAGGGACATAGCAATTTTTTCTCCCAAAGGCAGGTAGGGGTTGTTCCCTAACCATAAAAATGACTATCTTTCAAGTTAATACAACAATAATATATTTTGTACTACATATTAACTGTCCATGATGATATAGTAGTAACCATTCTTGCCTTGTAGACCGATTGTGGCCAGGGTTGATGAATTTTTTTGGGTGTAAAAATCCTAACATATGGCTTCCTTCTGAAGGGAAGTAAAACCCTGAGTCCCATCTTGTAGATTTATGGCACATAAATGCACCTCACACCTGAAAGAAGAGGCCTCTGACTAAAATTTATTGTTTGTTTCACTCCCTGAATTGAATGGGAAATTGATGACCTGAGAATTTAAAGACCATCTGTAAATAAACCCAATAAATAAATGCACTATCAATACATACAATAACATAATCATGGTGGTTCATCATAATTACAACCTTTATCATGATAATTGGGTCATAAGAACTTTGCACTGTTTATAGTTACAGTTATTATTTAAAATTGAAAACACCTCTCTACACATGCATTAGAGACTTGAATGCTTAAAATAAGAAAGGAATATGCTGATATTGGGAACGTCTCTAGGAAGATGAATAATGCATTTTAACAATGTTTTTTAATGGTTAAACTTTAGTCCATACAGTGACCTTAAACTGTCATGAGATATAAAATATAGTGAACTTTTGTAACAGTGATGTTAAATATTAAAATTTTTAATAAAAAATTTTAAAAAATTGAGCTGAGATTGTAATGTACACACCACTAAAATTCAATAAAAAGGAAGACTAGTTTCTGGAGCCATCGCTTTGTCAGTTCCTGGTCAGCGAGGCCAGCAGTCGACTAGGAACTGATGATAGGAGCTCCCGAAACTAGTCTTCCTTTTTATTGAATTTTAGTGGTGTTACGTCTCTCGAATCAATTTTTTTAAAATGTCATGAGATACATCAAATCCTCATAAACAGACAACGAATGGTATCAAATAGACAAACAACTGGAACACAAGACAATTGCATACAATGGCTAACTACAGCACTTATGCTTACCTGTTCACTATGCTACCCTTATCAAGATTCACACCCCCGCTGCCCCAATCTATAGGCAACTAGTGTTATTGCTTCATTCTGTTTGCAGTAAGTAAGAGAGATTTAAAGAATGTTTGATGAGTTTTAATAATTTCAAAATTAAAAAATCTATTAATAAACAATACAGAATTTTTGACTTCCCATATTCCCATATTAATTTAAAATCGGATGCAATTTTCCTCAAATACAGTATATCTCATATAATATGGGGTATCTGGCAAGTCTGTAAATGCCATTGTCAAGTTTATGAATTTTGAGAAGGCCATATGTCTTTCATAATGTTGGACTACTCTTTTTAAATTATGTGATGCTGTGCTTGTTGTATAGAATTGCTAAATTTTAAATTATTATTTATGGATTTTACACATTCATTCAATAAATCTGACTTTATTTCTACAAATCCTTTGCTCTTTAGTAGGTTTTGCATCCTATTAACATGGTCTTTTCTGTCCAATAACACTTTCTATTTATGGGATGGAAGTAGATATGCTAGTTACATATACCAATGCCATCTGGCAAGGCTACTATTACCCTGGGTGGCCTATATAGTGCATACTCAATTATGTTATACACTTGATGATACATATAAGTGGAGATTTGTGCACTGGTTTTTTTTGTATAAATTTCAGTATTATTACTAAAAGGTAGCCGTGGTTACTGTATTAAACATATCTCATCATGGAATTGTTTGCACAAGGCAATATAATTTATTACCTAGTTAGTTACTCTGAACTATAGATAAGAGTTATCTAATTAAAAAGGTTTCTGTGATTTAGGCTGTGAAATAGACTTAAATCCATCACTGTGTCAAAGTCTTGCAAAGGAATGGACATTCCTTGTTAATTACATTGCTAAGAAATAGTGTATTTTGTGAACAAATAAATGTGTGTGGGCATTAGTAAAGTTGAGAAAAATATGTATTTCATGTTCTTTGAATTGAATTAGTTTTATTTGACTTGCAGCCTTGTACATTTGAATTTTTTTTGTTTACCGTATGTATTAATTTTAAAATTGCAAAAAAATGTGATACATAAAACAATAGATTGGATCCTGTTTCATAAAAGTTGACAATATCACAATTGTAACAATTTGACAAATTTGTCGATATATTATGACAACTAGTAGTTTGATATACTTACAAGTATATCACATATAATGGATATAAAATTGGAAATAATTACAGTTGCTGTTTCATAAAGCTGAGAATTATTTTAAAATCAAATTATCAACAAATACCTGTGTTACTATAATCATAGAAGCATTTGTTATTTTCTCTCAGGACTCTATGCTATTTATCGAGCATTAATGTTTACTTTCTGTGCATTGATGTTATTGTAATATAATTATATAACTTTATATTATAATGTAAATGGAATCATTTGAAGAGCAATGTAATTTGATAATTAGATTACTGTATGATTGAGTTGAACTAAAGATAGTTCAACTCACTACACTTGTTTAAATTTAGTACATGTTTCACAGACGGTGTCTACATCCACAGCTAAACATCAACTACTGGATAATTCGTTATGCTTTAGGGATGTATATTCTGCTCTGGTGGAGGTGTGATGAACTTAGTTTGTTTTCGTCCCCAGAAGTGTCAAAATTCATTAATCTGTGTCTGATTTATAAATGTAGATTTTCTCCCATGTTGCTAATTCTGTAGGTCCTTCTACTGATTTTAATAATTTTTCTTTATTCACTATGTCATGGTTTTCTGTCCAGAAATGAGATGCTACTGCTGATTTCTTCATTTGTTTATATTTTATACATTGCTAAAATGTCCTTTTAACTGTGCACCTATGTTTTTCTTTATTTTTCCAATATAGATTTTTTCGCATTCTGCACAACTTATTTGGTAAATAATTTTATATATATATTATTTTTAATTAGACAGTGAGTCGATTTAATACTCTTATGCTCCATCTACCGTTGAATTATACAGAACATGTTTCACGGCCTTTGCATGCACCATCAGCTGTGTATAGACTGCCGGATTCGTTGTTGGTTGAATGAACTTGGTATAGCTCTTGTGGATATTTTATGAAATTTTGGATCAATTTGTCTTTTGTTGGGATCTTGAAGTTTTTTAACCTTATGTTCATATTTTTTTATAAAACTTTTTGTCGATTCCCGGTTCCAAGGGTCTATCTATGAATTTCATTAATTTGATTCCATTTCTTTATCATGTTTATCTCTCCAAAAGTGATGTGCAACCGTCGTCGATTTATCTATCTGATTGTACCTGATGTTTCTCCAGTGTTCCTTTAGCCTAATTCAAATGCTTCTTTTTGTTTTGCCATACATACTTTGTTACATTCGAAACAATTGATTTTATATATTCCTTGCTTCTTTTCATCAGGTATTCTATTATTATCACTGGAGTTGAGCAGATTATTTAGGCTGAATTTGTTTACTGGAGATAAAGTAATCCCCAACTCTTGGAATATTTTCTGGAATTTTTGGTGAATCAAGGAAGATCAGTAAATTTCTTGTGAATGATAGTTTCCTTTTTTGCTGACAATGTTGTGGAGCATAAGAATATTAAATCGACTCACTGTCTAATTAAGAATAAATTAATTGCTTCACTGTATTAGCTTTGACACTAAATTTATTTTGGTAAATACCTGTTTTTTTTTTTTCTCTGGTGGAATACTGTCATTAATATTGTTATTTAGGGGATTTCTAACATTAAATCTGGTTATAGGTGCCAATCTGATATTAAACTCTTTTAGAATATTTTGAAATTTTTGTGCAGCCCATGTATGATATGTGAATTTGTTAAAAATTATCTTTATCTTTTCCTGCTGAAGGTGTTATGGTTTCTTAAATAAGTTCCAATTTGCATTTCAAGTTAATTTGATAATGTGTTTACGGAATGTTAGAATCCACACAGTGAAACTTTTGTTAATCTTATTTTGATTTAAAGTAAAACACTAAAAATCATGTCTTCATATTAAAACTCTCTTTAAGTTTCACAAACGTATTAGTCGTCTTGTTCCTAATGACTTGAATGCCGTTGTAATATGTTTATGGAATGTCGGAATCCCACAGTGTGTTTGTGAAACTTAAAGAGAGTTTTAATATGACGACATGATTTTTAGTGTTTTACTTTAAATCAAAATAAGATTAATTTGATAATACTTATCAACTAATGTAATTTCTATTATTATTGCATTATTATCTACAATAATTAATATTAAAAGGATGATCTCACTTTGCTGCATATTTTATAATGTAAATATGCAACACAAACAATAAGTTAGCTATGGCCAGCAATGTTAATCAGCTACAAAATTAATGTCAGATAAGCTATGGGGGTATTGAAGAAAACATACTTGCTGCTTTCTGTTGTAAATTTTGAAACAGTAACTTTTTACAAACTAATGTTCAGATTTGCTTAGGACTGTATTGTATATCGTATTAAGGCTAAAATTAACATATCGTTGCTGCACATGCTATGACAGGTGAACCTTTTCCTGTCAAATTTTTTCATAATTTTATAAATATGTCAGTTTGTCACTTTTGTATGTAACAATATTATATTTCATAAAACAAACATGTCAAAATATTTCTGATGAATTGTCACTTTTAATCAGTCACAGTAAAATTTATAGGAAACAGTGTTTGACTCATGACAATTTTGTAAATTTGTCATGGTTTATTAAACAGAAACTTGTCAAGTTATTGAACTGTAAAACTGTCATCTTGTCAAATTGTCAGTTTTTATGAAACAGGGCCCTGTGAGTAGCCTCTGTCAATATTGCATTTGCTGAAAATTATCAATAGATGAAATTAATGTTATTCTGTTAACACATTCATAGAACTTTAATGTACTGTAATAGGTTGTGTAGTTGGTACACAATTTTGTGAAGTAGTTTCTCCTGTTCTGGTCTATATAGCCAAAAAGATGAGATATCTGTTTCTATGATAGTGGCTAGGATGTGTTGAATTTCTTGTTTATACTTGTTTGCCTATGGAATATGCAGTGCACAGCTTTTATACTTTTATGTAATGCAGTTATATGTTTACTTTTATAATGATCTGTTTTGTTTTAGTGTAATAAAGTCCGCTTTGCACATTGTTATTTATTTTGGTTAAAACTGATTGATATACAAGTTTTGACACCTTATCCCTGATCCACTTTTCCAAGATCTGTTCACATTCCCTAGAGAAGCTCTTAACATGTCAACAGCTTCAGGACTGCCGCAGGTGGTTGAGGTCGTTAAGGCTCAGATTCATGAGAGGTCTGGGGTTCAATTGCCAGCAGGACCGTTCTCTGTGACTGAAGGTTTTTTCCAGATTTTCATCAGTCCTCACAACTGTCAAATACTGGAGAGGTACCCTAAACTTAGGCCTGGAACACTTCCTTCCTTAAAAAAATAATCCTTTCCCCACTTATCATTTCATCTCGTGTATCATAATGTCCACCACCTGTGGCGCCCTAGTAGTAAAAACTGAATTTAAACACTATTAAAAAAAACCGGGTGTCAGGATTGTCTGACCAGTGTAAGTCACCATCCTTCAAACATTTCCCCCTTTGAAAGTGTATTTTGGTTTTGGGAACAGCCTATATTAGCCACTAGTTGCACCTGATGAATAAATTAATTTTAGGTTTGTTCAAAACATTTTGGAACCTTTTAAATAAAATGCCAGTGAGAGACAGTCAAGGGTCCTTTCAGATATTTGCTGTGGGGAAGGGGTTATTATGAACTTCTGAAAGAGTAGATGTAAAACATAGTAGTAAAATATGAGAACGAATCTCTCTTCTAATTTTGACAAATTCTCCAGGGATTTCTGAAAGATTATCTGAAAAGTTTGAGTATCAAACCCACAAGCAACAAGAAGAAAGGATAACTCCCTATTGTTAATTTCAGTTTCTACTGTCTGCAGATGTTTTGAAGAGGCATAAGCACAAAACAAAAGCTTTTCTACAACTTCCTGTTGAGTATTGGCAAATTTCACACACAAGTAGAAAGCTCAGGTGTATTGACAATACTTGTAGGTTCATCAGCCATTAAAGAAAAGGATTTTTCCTGAAGTTCATTTAATATCATTTTATAAATTTCTTCGCCATGCATTCTAATGATTCACATACTGTGTCTTTGCTACAGTACGAGGGGTGTTTTTAAAGCTCCCGGCTTGACTCAGAGATGTTTTAAGATGGCCAAATTACTATGATAGTTAAATTGAAGGATAGTATTCGGCTAAACGTCCACACCATGCCGAAAAGAAAGTTCTCTTTCATCATGATAATGCGTCTTCACTCAATCTAGGATTGTTGCTGCAAAACTGAATGACGTTCGCTTCCAAGTGCATCCACATGCGCCATACTCGCCGGATTTGGCTTCCAGCGATTACTTTTTGTTGCCAAACCTGAAGAAATTGCTGGTGGTCGAATATTCACATCAAATAATGAGGGTTGAAGCTGAAACAGTTGGGTAAATCTTATTTTACTGAGGATGGTAAAATAATTCTCTTAAATTTTGTGTTTTCTTGATCAGGCCGAGAACTTTTAGAACCCCCTAGGTTTGCTCACTATACCTCATTAGTGAATCATTTAAACTTGACACACACAGTGCTATCAAACCACCTATAACTATTTCAATTTTTGTTGTGAAGGGTGATTTTTCTTTCGCGGAACCGCTCCAAGCGTAACGGCCAAGCTGAACGGAAGTCCGTAGCTTGTCGCATAAGTTAATACTAACATTTAAAAGACATATTTACTCACCATTATCAAGCAAGAAGATGCGGAAAATGCCTTCGTTCCTAACTGAAGGTCTTTACTTATGTTCTGAGTTGTATCTAACAAGACGAAGAAGGAGGAGGAGAAGAAGAAGATTTTTTTTTTTTACAACATACTTTAATACTGAGTGAGACAAGAGTGACAATAGCTCATTTTGAGTTTGGGGGCTTAAATATTGGTTCTACTTTTATTATTATTATTATTATTATTATTATTATTATTATTATTATTATTATTATTATTATCAGCGCGGGTTTTTAGTAATGGGTCATAATAGCAAGTAGTTCATTGCGACTATAAAATTCCCCATGTTATGAGACATTATGACTACGAAGACGTATATTACTACAATTTAATGTTAATATTACGTTCAATATCCGTGACAGCACATAAATAACTTTAATGTTTTCTTCCATCTCTCGTATGTTAAACACAACGAATAATACGCTGTTCTGAAATTCTGCTTTCGTCTCAACAGAACTTCAGCTGAGGTCTATAGAGAATTTATTATTCCATATAGAATAGCTCGAAGATGATTTGATATGTTTAGAGAGGAGCGATCAATTTCAAAGGAAGGTGGACACTGCGCTCCAGATTGTGCTCTAAAAGAAGAAAATACGAACACCGATATTAATTGTGAGAGCGGATCGTAATAAACATTATGAATACTTTCAGAAATGGTAAACGTTTTACTGCACGCCACCCACACGTTGGTAACTGGAAAGTTACACGGTGGGTTCCAAGACTGCTGGTTCCTGAACTAAAGGGTGTTGGCGTGCAGGTTTCCATGTAGTTGAAGATGCGGAGTTTCTTTCAAAGGTGCCGATGAAGTTTGGGAAACAACAACCCTATGTGTGCAGATCTCCATTATCACAACACCGAAAAGAGCAAAAATGTTTGCTTTTGCTGGGGAATTTATGGTAATCTCATTTTTCGATATTGAAGAAATGTTTACCAGCATATCGTACCTACACACACAACTGTAACAGGGCAACATTACTCCTGAAAAGCCTATCACACGCCAAAGGCTGCATTTCCATGTAACAAGCAGCTGGCAGCGCCAAGATAATGCACTGCCGCACATCGCAAATTCAAAAATCGATGTGAGGTGCATCTCTCATCTTCCCTATAGTCCAGATTTAACACTGTTTAACTTTTTTCTTTCCCACAAATTGAAGAAACATCTTCGTGGGAGGCATTTCCCATCATCAGAAACAATTGACAAAGGCGATTGTGAAATACCTGTCCAAAAATGGTTTCCAGCACGTCTTTGAAGACTGGCAGGTGCATTGTATCCAACATGGACTAATTTGATAAATATCTTAAAATTATGAAGACAGTAAAGGTATATTGTTAAAAAAATATGATAATCTCTATTGAACAGCCTTTAAAAATATGCAACTTTATTCTAGAAATACGCTTTTTAATAATTATTGTAATCGATATATGAGCTACATTAATGAGCCTTTGTCTGAATTTCATTTTAGCGTAAACAGTGCATCAATAACACTTCATTTCAGAAATAAGCGGCGGAGTTTTAGGAGATTCGCTGTGTATGAGCCTCAATGATTAAGTCATGCATTAAAAACTGTAGTGATGAAGGTTTTATTTTATTTTTCAGAAAAGAAAAGTAGAATGGGATCGGGTATGGAACATTAGAGGAATGTAAAAGCACTGTGACACTTTGATTGGCTAGGAAATCGCAAGTTCTTGTTGACGTGTATTTTGTGATGACCAGAATCCGGAAATTCAGGCATTTGTTTAGGTTAAAATGTTGAAAATGGGCATTAATATAATTAAAATAGACATTTATTAAAAGTGAAAACTGAGAGTAATATCATCCATTAATGAAAAGGATACTTAATAATTTCTTTATCACCTAATTAAGCATACTTTTCTTGGTTACAAACAACAACAAGATGTTTTTGAAGGTATCAACTGTCATAGTCGGCCACTTGTCAGAGAGAACATTTTTCATCGTGGAAAAAGAACGTTCTACTTCCACTACAGTGATTGGAGCATATTTAAAACAAGCTATTTCGGAAGGAATCCATATCAGTTGCAACAGAACATTCACTTTTCAGGACATCAAAATGTTCAAGTTTTTAGATCCATATTAATACGTTTACACTTCTCACTAACACTTTTCCTTTCTCTCCTGGTACTTGCAGCGGTTGATTTACTGGATCTTCAAAGATCCCTATGGATGACACCAGCGCATCACTTTTCCAACTTGTTGAGCTTTATTTCGGTATGATAAACAGTTAAGCACGAACACTCGAGTTGCCTTTGACAAGCTCAACAGCAGACTAAGAGCTTATTTGTATATTTCACCTGTTAGATAGAAATTATTTGCTTCCTTTCTCCGCTGCTTTTCTCTTTGAGATTGGGAAACACCTATTGTGCATTGTCATCCTATGAAGAGAGATGTGATAGCCTAACGTTGGGTCTGCCGCCAGCTGTGAGGAAACGTGATACTGAAACGCGCTGCTGATCTCAACCAGTACAGCTTCATTGAAATGTTGATCGAAACAAAGTAAAGTAGTTTCGAATAGTTCTGGCGAGTGAGCAAAACATGCCAGTGGTTTCTGGTCGAATTCATTTTCTGTTTATGCGTTTATAGGCGAATGAGGTCAGTATCTCTCTTCCGTACTGAACACTATGTAGGGACGGTTTATTGTACAGCTGTCACTCTCTCACCTTTCTCGTTTGCAATTGTTTGTTACATTTATGCAACTGAGAAGTTACCTCCACCACAAATTTCCTAGAATTGTCTCCCGCAGATCGTTGTAAGGTCATTCGCCAGGACTATTCACAAGTACATTACTCCCGTCATCCACTCTATTTCCTAGTATTCGTATGCCAGAGGTAACCGTGCGTTCCTTTCAGTCATGAAGGTTCTGCTATTTAAAGAGTTTAAATAAATGGAACAAGGAGAAAGTTTTTGACTACTTGAAAAGAAATACTCGTATAAAAACGTATAACAGTATTCTCAGTGTATTTTTTTAGGTGAATATGGCATTTAATTTTTATAACCTTTTTCACTTAGATGTATGGAAAATCTTTATGTGCCTTTTAAAATGCGTAAATAATTTCACAAAAAATTCGTAACGATACAAAACAGGTAACAAATTTTTTTTAAATGTAAAATAGGTAATAGAAGCCAAAAAAAGGTAAATAAATAAACAAAACTGGTCCTACTGAACCCCAAATGCACGGAAACATGTTCATTTTTATCTGGCTTTTAAATATATTCACCTAGATAGAAAAGGCATTTTGCCAAACTTCCAGGCTCGTGTTGACCCGTGGAAGACAGCGACTCAAATTCGAATTTTCTGTCGGCTTGTTTTGTGAACCACCATCTTCTTTCCTTTATACAGTGCCACAACATAATACCAAACGTTTATCATGAAATATAATATATATATAAAACATCCAGGCTAACAAAAACATGCTTTTCTAATTTCTTTGCGAAGAGTTCATTATCCTTGGAGTCTTTATCAAATAAAAGTTCAATGATATTCTTTGGCCACACGGGACGAAGCCCCAGAAAAGTTCTTTTCTTCCTTTGGTTTGTTGTGTTCTGTAACCTGTTTTGTGAACCGAAATGCTAGGGGCGGCATCTCTGTCAGCAACGAAAGATACTTTATCGTGTGTGCCAAAGGGAAGACCAAGATGGAAAGGGTCATCGTATTCGATGCATAAGAAATGAGGGCTTCTGCGTAGGAAAGAGACTTTTGAATACCACTCTTTCCAACATTGAAAGTAATAGAAAGAAGGATGGGGCGTATAGACACAAACATGGAAGAGGATATTTGAATTTTAAATAATGTCGGGGACTGACGTCTTGCAGACGAGTCTTTTCCTTGCGCGCGCTACCATAACATACAGTGGAAAAAATAACAGGGGGAGGGGAACATTCTTTGAAGTCTGACACGGAAAAAAAAAAAAAAAAAACAGTTCTAGGTGTTTAGAGCTTGGTTAGTGTGCCAAAGTGAGAAAATTACTCTCTGCCAAACTTATCCCATGTGTTATAAATCTTTATTATAAACTACTACAACGTTTCGAAATGAAGAAAATTTTCAAATTATATATATGTACAGGGGTGGATCATTAAAGAGCGCACATTTTTTAAAATACAGTTTAATAATTAAGAAAAATAATAAATACACAATAGCTACTTTACCCTGTTCATAGAACTCTGTCTTTTAGGAGTATGGCCTCTGCTTTCAGCCAATCGGAATTGAAGCGTTGACCGCTTAGGGGTTTCTCCATTGAAACAAAATGGATAAAAATACAAGGATGCAGAGTTTGTACTGTATGGTGGGTGCCGGAACACCAAAGTTCACGATTTTGGCACGGACAGAAGGCGCAACATGAGGGCGAGCATTGTCATGGAACAGTCTGACATTTGCAGCACTGCGTTTGTCACGAAGGGCTTGGCGCAACTTTGATGCGATGCGGCATTCACTGTGGTCCCTTGTGTGCCACTAAGAAATTCCACCAACAGAACACCATGCATATCCCAGGACAAAGTCACCTTGAATTTCTTCTTTGCTTGGTACGCTCAAAACTCATCACCAGTCAGTCACTGCATCCCTTCTGCAGCATAACGCCGTAAGTGGTCCATTCATGTCATTCGTTCGTCTTTCTGGTCATCTGTCAGTTCTTCAGTGCCCAGCGAGCACTAACTTTAGGAAATTCAGAACTTAATGCACGATATCGTACACTGTACAATAAGAAATGTTGAACAACTCTGACAAGTTTGCATATGAATCCGCCAGTCGTAAATGGCTGTGGCATTCCGTTACTGGTCGTCCGGAACGTGGCGAGTCAATAAGATTCACACGGTACCATCTGGAGAAGTTGCTGCTGACCAGTCTTCCCCATATACGTCCAGCGTTTCCCTGCGTATTTCACTCGGCTTCGCCCACAATAAACGAACTTTGCTCTTTACAAGTTGACGATAATAACATGCGCGCCATCTCTGCGACGTCGTTCTCACTTGTGTTGCAAGAGCTCGAACATACGACGTGGCATCCAGAATATTCGGGACTGGTGCTACCATCTGGTCAGAATCTTACTTTGAGACTAATGACCGCCGTCACCCTCGAAGTAGTTCCCTTTCACACGTATACACCGGTCCCAGCGATTCTGCCATTTTCCAAGTGCATCTTGGAAATAATGTTCTTTGAGGGTGTTTAGCACAGACAGTGTTTCTTCTTGAATCCCCTCAATTGTGTCGAACCTACGTCCTTTCAACTTTATTTTCAGTTTGGGGAATAGAGCGAAGTCGCAGGGTGCCAAATCAGGCGAGTACAGTTGGTGGGTACAACCGTCATGTTGTTTTTCGTCAAAAACCTCCTGATGAACAAGGAATTGTGACAGGGCGCATTATCATGATGCAACAGCCAGTTTCCTTGTCGCCAAAGTTCGGGCCGTCGCAAAACGTCACAGTAGTACGTGGAATTCACTGATTGATTTGCTGGGACGAATTCTTTTTGCACAATCCCCTTGGTATCAAAGAAAACGAGGCGCATGCTCTTGACTTTGCTCTTCACTTCTCTCTCTCTGTGGTCTTGGTGAGTTCGGGCTCTTCCACACTGGGAGGATTGTTATTTTGTCTCAGGATCATAAGCGTACATCCAGCTTTCGTCGCCGGTGATGACCCTGGACAAGAAGGTTGGATACGGCCTGACGAAGCTCCGTGCTAACTTCAACACGCTGCGCCTTCTGATCAGCAGGCAAGATCCTTGGCACAAATTTTGCGGCGACACGATGCATGTCCAATTCATTAGTTAAAATTCGTTGGCATGTCTCATAACCAATTCCCACTTCATGAGCAAGGTCCTCACGAGCGAGGTGTTGAACTTTGGCAACAATTTCAGGCGTTGTGCAGCTGAAGGACCTACCGGTGTGAGCATCATCTTCAATAGCTGTACGGCCGGTCCTCAACCAAGCATGCCACTCAAACACACGTGTACGGCTCATGCTTTGTCCCCCAAATATTTGTTGAATCTTTGCGAGGGTCTCCGGTGCATTTTCCCCGAGATTTGCACAGAATTTGATGCACACTCTCTTTTCTAATCTTGGATCCATCGTAAAATCCCCACGCACTATCATGAAAAGTACTATAGAATCTCAACACATTTACTCAGTTGCATGGAACTTTAAAACACTCACTCATGAGATGTACTAGTGTTGCCACCTAGCGGTACAAAACTCTACTGCAACTACTGTCCAGGTGGCAGCACCAGTTCCGAATATTATGGACACCACCTCGTATGACGTCTCCAGCGCAAACTTCAAACTATACTCTGCAAAATTTCATCGTTCCAGCTATAGTAACATCACCGGGGGAAAAATTATTGTGCTTTACTGAAGTTTCGCCCTCATATATAAATACAATTTGCTGGTGTAAATAAGTCACAAAATTTCTTAAAATCCAAATCAAGTTTGGTCTTAAAATTGCTATATCTTTTTTGAAACTTACAGGACATATAATGCACAATGGAAAAACTTATACTTATAGAATAACTTGTAGAAAATATATATATATATATAATACAATAAAGCGAAAAACAAAGTAACTGTTGGAACAATGTAATACTGTGGCATATGGACGTTATTAATAATCATTGTTGATAATACGGCGGTTGACAATATAGGGTGTGTTTACATCTTGTTCGGCCAGGCGGTTGTGTTCTGCTATGCAAGTGACAGTTACATGTTTGAACTGAGGGGGGACTAGCTCTGTGGATACGCGTAGAGAAATACGTTAGGTAATCTGCGGGTTTGACCATGGGTACGCGAAGCAATCGGTAGCTGATCTTAGAAGGGGGGGGGGGGCTACCCTAACATAGCCACTGCCGTAATGTACATAGAGTTCAACTGATATATTAATCGGATGTTCTGATGTTGGGTAGCGGTTGATCTATATCCTGGTACCATTATCTTCCCGGTATTTTCTAGTTTTAGTAAGAGATATTTTTAATAGTGTTTAATGCCCGTTTTAACTGCCGAGGCTGTGGTCACTGGTGATACATGAAATGAAACGATAAACTGGGAAAGGCTTTTTTTAAATGAAGGAAGCGTTCCAGGCCTAAGTTTAGGGTACCTCCCCGACATTTTCCATTTATGATAACTGAGGAAAACCTAGAAAAAACGTCGGTCCTATTGAGAATGGAACCCCAGATCTCCGCTAACGACCTCGGCCACCCTGGCGGTTTGTAAGAGATAGCTACGATATATTCAGATGCATGAAGCTAAACTCGCCCCATGTCCAGTCAGTTGTATTGGGAGCTGTTCTAATGTAGAAATAGCGAGTACTCTAATAATTTGGGTTGTGACAACACAGGGTCTCTCACGCATGAGTTGGCCAGTCGCGCGGCGGATGTGACGCAGCAGGCACAGCTCTTATTCCTGAGCAATCGGATAAAATATCTATGCAATTGAAACCACTAACTTTTACCTTATTCCAAAGGAATGTAAGCTGTTACGTTATACTCATGAAACAGTTTGAAAATTTTCTTCATAACTCCATCGATTCTGCATATAAGGTACCGAAAATGACAATGCAAAATTGCATATATGTACTTTGTCTTCTTGCCTTAGATGAACTCAAGCAGTTCGAAATCTGTGACTTTTTCTTAGTGTTTTATCCTTTTTTGCTTTTCTAGTTATTGTTATTTTAGTTACATTGTTAATGGTGTTATATTATTTTTCATTTATACTATATATATATATATATATATATATATATATGTGTGTGTGTGTGTGTGTGTGTGTGTGTGTTGTGTGTCTTAACGCTCTAACTGACACAATTTTTGTTTTTTCTCAACGAAACTTGGCATAAAACCACGTCGAGTTCGTTAACCAGAAAAATTGGAACATGGATGTGGTTAACCTAAAGCGCAGTTTTTTTAAAAAAAAATTAAAAACCGCTCTAGATGCCGCAATTTTTAATTTTTCTCAACGAAACTCGAATAAAAATAGTTTCTGAAAACCAAGGCAATCAGGCCATTAGTAGTGGGGGGTATACCTGTAACTTAAATTTTAAAAATTGCTCATGCGGCACAATTATTAGTTTTTTTCATAATAAAATTTGGCATAAACCATTTAAATAAAATAAGAACAATATTTTTTGAAAATTGGGAAAATCAGCCCACTAAATTAAATTTCAAAGTCAATGAAAATCGATGTAACTTTCGATTGTTTTTATTTACTTAGTACATTGCAATTGTTTTTAAATAGTGACATGTTTTTGTTTTATTGAAACATATGAACATCATCTTAAAATACACAATGTAACTCGAAACTTTCTGTTATTTCTCTCTATTTTAGTGAATGTAAAGGTGATATCAACAGCTCAGTTCATAAACATGGTTACATTTAAAAATATTTAAAAATACTCACACAGTACAGCTTTACTACCACGACCACGGGTGGCCGAGGTTGTTAAGGCACAGACTCGTGAGCGGGAGGTCTGGGGTTCGAATCCCGCCAGGACCGTCTTCCCTGACAGGTTTTTTTCCAGGTTTTCCTCAGTCTTCATAACTGGAAAATGCCTGGGAGGTACCCTAAACTTAGGCCTGGAACGCTTCCTTCCTTAAAAAAAGAAAAAGAAACATCCATTCCCAATTTATCATTTCATCTCATGTGTCATCAGTGTTCACCGCCTGTGGTGCTACAGTAGTAAAAACGGGCGTTAAACATCATTAAAAAATACAGTACAGCTTTGTTTGTCAGTGGTCATATATTTCAATTAATTAATAGTATACCATTGATTTTTGTGGTTTGATCTCAATAATAATAATAATTGTAAAAATGTAATTTTTCTTTTGTAATACTTATAGATTGCAAGAATTCTAATTTTGATCCCTCTAATATCATACAGTATTATAACATGTTTCATTTCATTAATTAATAAGGCAATACTTTGAATGGTATATTCATTTTTAAAGTTATTCAACTTGGTGAGGAATTCGCTTTGTTTACACAGCTCCTGCGAGACGGACTTTTAATGATTCAGATTCTCAGAATTGCACTTAAATAAGCACTAACCTCTTCACAGAATATGTAGGAAGTGCTTCCCCCTGCACCCACACAATTTACTACAGAATGAAAGCATATACCCTGTAACAGAACCAACCTACCGGAAGTGTCCCCACTGGGGGACTTAGGCACAAAAGTCCAGCCGTGAGCAAGGCATCGTCCTCCACCCCAGATCATTCATCCAAGTTGGGAATTTTCTTGAGAGGACGGAGATTTTCGATTCAGGTGGAAGCTTATGTTGCGCCCCTCCAGGAAAGCACCTAGTACGGAATGTTTGCAGAATATTTTGAAAACTTAGAACAAGATTTTCATTGTTAAGCTAACCAATTACCATTCCGCCCTCTCAAAATATTCTGTTAACTGTTCCTTTTTGATATGACCTTGTGTGTTTATCGTAGAGCCAATTAGCGTTCCGCAATATCAACTCAACCTGAATCCATTGCACCTCTGTTTATTTTGCTAATTGCAAAAAATTAACTAACGTCATAATCCTATTAAAATTTAACCCCAGCGTTGCTTTGGCAGGAGAAAGCCCTCTCTTTATTGGTCTCCACATTCTTTCTGCCACCGTCATGAAATTGATCTGAAAGTTCCGTAGCGGAAGGATTGTTAGCGGCCGACGTAATTGTGATAATTATTTTATAATGATGCTGCGCTTGGGTTATTGATAGCAGCAAAAATAGCTTCGAACTGTAGTAAGGTACAGGTTCATTATAAATACAAACTATACGCGGCGTGGCCAGATCCGTACATGCTTTGCAGCAACTGGGAAATATTTCACAAGCAACGATTTCATGTGTTCCTGCTCAGGAAATATTGATTTTTTAAAAGGACTAATTTAAAATAAAAGTACATGAAATAAAAACGCATGACTTGTGATATTATAATGTTCTTTACAATAAATTAATTTTAAATATGGATAGTGGATTATTTGATGCTTGATTTATATTTGGCACTTTGAAAGCGAGGCATTTTTGGGCAGCGCCGGTGTTTTTTTTTATAAAGGGGAAAAGTAATTGGGAGCTATGCCAAGAAGTGCGAGGCTGATTAAAAAGTAACAGTAATATTTTTTATTAAAAATATAATTGAGATTGAAAATATTTTTTTTCATTTTTCAACGTAGTCTCTACCATTACAATGTAAGTGTTTGAGCGTTTCACTAATACCTGGATTTCATGAGAGAACATCTTTGTGATTGACTGTGCAACTACCCATTCACCTTGCCTAGTCCCTCTTTGAGTGGTCCATTATCAGAACGTACCAGGTCAAGTGAATAAGCAGAATGTGGTATGCACTCAAAATGAAGATATGTTCCGTTGCATGAGCTGTGTGGGGTCTTGCATTATCATGCTGTAAGAGTACATCATTTGTGAGGAGACCTCAACCTGATTGCAGATTTTCAAATGGTTCTCAAGCAGGTCGCAATATTACTCGCTGTTAACTTTGCGTCCTCTGGGCGTATACTGTTCCATTATATGATCCTTTAGAGTTCCAGAAGAGCGCGAGCATCACTTTATCGGCTGGCACAGCTGTGCATGATGAATGCCGCCACTGATCTCTGACTGAAAGTATATCATCAGTGACTATACGCTCTTCTCGGTTTCATGACGTAGCAGTGTTTCACAAAAATTTACATGACGTTCTTTTAGTTCAAGGGTGAGTTGTTTTGGTGCCCATCTAGCGGAGACTTTGTGGTACTGCAGCATGTCGTGAATAATGTGGCCCGCAGAGCCGTGACTGATCTTCAATTCTACAGTCACCCGCCGATTGTTTCTACTCCAGGATAGTGTCTGAGGTAATCGCAGCATTCACTCGACCAGGGCGAGCTACCATTCACAGTTAGTTCTCCATTTTTAAACTTTCTGTACCACTCATAGAAGTGACACACAGGAATAGACTCCTCTTCATTTTTGGATGAATATTCTTCGTTTCTCGCCCTCACAATCCCCCCCTCCCCCCCAAAACTGATAAATGCTCGCTGCATGTTTCCAAGGAGGTTGCCATCTTGCTATGGTCGCTGACGTCACATTTCCCAAGATGCCGCGTGTGCTTGTTCCTCCAGCAGAAGGGTATAGATATCTCTTTTTGATTCAGTCTCGTGTATGCCTAAACAATGCAGATTGCGAGTACATTTACAGATTAACCCATTCTATGGTACAACACCTTTCTTACACAGCACAAAATATTTTTCTCTTTTCGAATCAATTAAAATGTTGTCATAAAGTTTTCATATGAATTCCGAACTTTAACTGTTATCTAAACTGGACACAAATGAAATGAAAATAAATCAATCATTAGAAACACCAAACACGTGCCTGTTATTATATTTTTCCTCAGTCAATATGATGTTTATCCTCGCTTTTCTATATCATTCTATTATGATTCTCAAAATAATGCTTTAACATTTTCGTTCTCATGTTCTTTTTTAACTTTTACAAATTTTGCTGCTATACGTTGCATTTTTTCTATTATATTTATGTTATACATCCTGTATGGTTCCCAACAAGCTGCTTTATACTGCATTAAGAGCCGAACTAATGATAAATGAGCTATTTCAATGGATTCTGGCATGCCCTTTTATAGTATTCTTAAAAAAAAAAAAAAAAAAAGTGTAACCCCCCATGCTTTCCTCTTAACCATTATCATTTTGATCGTTCCATGCAGTAAACCCCTAAGTATTTACAGCAGTTTTCCTGGGGAATTTTCATCGAGTTTATAATTAAATTAATTTATTTACGGCTTTTACAAACTATTATTGCCTTATTCTTAGAACCATTTATTTTCATCCTATGTTTAACCACTAAATTGGAAATATTATTAAGATCACAAATATTCATAATGGAACAATCCTTAATCTTTCTATAAATATTACAATCATCGGCAAATAATCTTATTTATATTTAAGCAAAGGTTCAAGAACTGGTGTACTGTCTTCTATGCATTTACTCAAAATAATGTTCACAACTTCGCATTTCTTTTATTGGTAAACGGTGGCACGAATGAAACAATTTTTGTTGGCTGCAATGCATACGAGTTGATAGGAAAATATATTAAAACCGCTGGGCGCTTTTCAATTGTTTGCGTTCCCACACGGCACACACGGTCAAGTTGTTTACGCGCAGCATGGAATGGATAGAGCCGTGTTTTAACCTGTAATCTTTAGTGCAGAGGGTCGTGCGAAGTGTTACTGGTTGTTGAGGATGAGTTTTAGGCTTATGGTAAAGCTTTTAACTTAAATTCACATGCACTTCAGTGGCAATATAAGAAACAGACGTGTATTTCTTTAAAGAAATGGGAGGTAACCTTTTTGTGGAAGCACCAGAACCGACAGAAAATGTACCTTTTGTAAGTTTGTACACAAAATATTGTATAGTTAGTAAAATGTATAGTATGTTTATTGTTCCTTATAGATACACCGCTCAACCAAATTTTATAAAGGTATAAAAACTTACGATACTCTGAGTGTACACATTATTATACCAATTTTAATTGTAGGCGGATTGTGCAGGCATTATTATTATTATTATTATTATTATTATTATTATTATTATTATTATAATATTTCGGAGTTAATGGTCGCAAGAATCCAGTGGTAAACTTAGATGAATGTAGCAAATGTCCACATTATAAAAATGTTTATGTTTGTGTGCTTGTCCTTTTGTTGTCCCCACCAGGGCAGCTCGGTGAATTATCTTTAAATTCGTGGTTTATTTTTCAGTTTCCAGCACCTATATAATTTTACAACATAGCACTGTTTTTCACCACTAGGGCAAATCTGTGCCTCACCTTCAAATTTTTCTCAACGTTGTGCTTGAGCGATTCCACGTTTGTTTTTTAGTTACCAACGCAACTGTTGTATAATTTTACAATGCACCAACATGTTTGCTGTTTTTAATTTTTTATAAATAGGCTAGCGGAGACCGTAAGGACATAGCGAGTAAACTACGGCTCCTCCAGTTTCTAGGATTTATCTAGAGCTCTAGATTAGTGCGTGTATATGAGTTTATTACTAATTGAAATTTTTCGACTTTTGCATTGTTAGCATGCAAGCGTTAATCGTTTGTTTTCTGACGTCACTATATTTCAATTTGGCCACGTGGAATTTGGGTATGTTAAAAATGCAACGTCTAAAAGCAGTTAGTTTGTTGTGCAACTTTACCCATTATTCCACCCGTATTTTATTTGCTACTGTGAAAACGCACGGCTTTATCTAGTAACAATGTCTGCACGTAATCTTTTGTTTCACGTAACTTTTTACTCGAAATTTCCCCTTATTCACCGCTATCCCATATATATATATATATATATATACATTTGTTTCTAGTGATTGTACATATTTGCTTAGTACATTGTAATTGTTTTTAAATAGTAATAGTAAATATGAACATCATCTTAAATACGCAATGTAACTCGAAACTTTCTGTTATTTTCCCTATTTTACTAAATGTAAAGATTATATCAAGGGCTCAGTTCATAAACATGTTTAAAAATACTCACATAGTATAGCTTTGTCTATTAGCGGTTATACATTTCATTTAATTAATAGTATACCATTAATTTTTGTGGTTAAATCTCAATAATAATAATAATAATAATAATAATAATAATTCTAAAAACGTGGTTTCTCTTTTGTAGTGCTTATTGATTGCAATAATTCAATTTTTTCCCCTAATACCACACAGTAATGCCATAAATTGTTTCAATTCATGAAATAATAAGACCTAATTTGGATTTTATATTAATTTATTAACAGTTATTCACCTTGATGAGGAATTCGCTTAGTTTATGCTGCCCTACGTGACGGACTTTATTAATATTAAGGTTGCCATGACATTTGCTGTTCTGTATCACGGTTGTAAATAGAAATGCCCTGACGGTAAACTGCCTTTCGAAAATTACATTTTTGTTGCTACTTTAATGCAGGGAACCATAACGTTATGGACGGCTTTCCCATTGTGGTGTAAAAGTAATTAATCACTTGATATAATGCTCGCACAAAAAAATCTGCCGCTAGAAATATGTGTTGAGTACGGCGAAAATCAGGTTAGGCTTGGAATATGAATCAAGTGGAGAAGAAGGCTGAGTGGAAAGTGCAGCTTGCTCGAGTTGGGCATGGTTGTTAGTCTACAAAAACTAGCTCAGTTTTTTTAATTAAAATACATCATTGCAAAGTTCTTTTAAGTACTTGTTGAGAGCTCATAATTGCATATATTTTGAACTTAATTTATCACAATTATATATACGTGTTTTGTTTTTGACATGCTCCATTATACAACCATCACGGGTGGCCCCGTAAGGCGCGGACTCGTGAACGGGAGGTCTGGAGTTCGAAGCCCACCAGACCGTCCTCCCTGACTGAGGTTTTTTCAGATTTTCCTCAGTCCTCATAAATGGCATATGCTGAGAAGGTACCTTAAACTTAGGCCTGCAACGCTTCCTTCCCCCCATTTTTTTAAAAAAAAATCTTTCCCAGTATATCATTTCATTTCATGCATCATCAGTGTTCACCTCCTGTGGTGCCTCAGTAGTAAAACGGGGGTTAAACATTAATTAAAAAAAATGCTGGATTTGCTAGCATACTGCGCACGTGTGGAAGTGATTTGAAACAACTCTCATTTCATTTCGAATTTACTTTTTCCCTTTCTGTTAAACGATAGCAGTTAAAGTTTCATAAATAAGGAATTAACATGGATAAGTAGACTATTTTAAAGTGACTGCATGATGATGAAACAAATTAATTAATTAACAAATTAGTTCCAAAAGAAATTCCCTTGAAACAAACTAATATTTATCACTTAATATTAACGTGGTTTATATAGTTGGAAATATTTTAGAGTTATTATGTCAAATGTTGTAATTCCATCTTAATGTCCTTCTATCACAAAAACTATTAGTGATAAACTATCCATATTTACACGAAGCTTACACTTCCCTATCCCTTTAAGTTCACGAAGTTTCGGTAAAACATAAACGTACGAGCTTTGTTGACCTGTTTTACATTGACTACCCAAAGATTTATTCTACCCTTGTGTTTTACAACACCACCACACACAACTGTAACAGAGCAATACAAAAAGTTGTCCTGAAAACTCTGCAAAGCCATATGACATTTCGTGCAGCACGTTGGATGCTACACCACGATACTGCACGGCCCCATATTGTTGCTGAATATCTCACAAAAATCAATGTGAAGCATGTGTCTCACTCGCCCTATAGTCCATGTTTAGCCCCGTTAGAGTGTTTTCTTTTCCCCAAATTGAATAAACACCTTCGTGGGAGGCATTTTCCATTATCAGAGGCAGTGGTGAAGGCGGAGGAGACCTTTTTAAAGGATGTTTCAAAAATAGTTTCTAGCAAGGACAGGTGTTTAACATACAGCGGGGACTACTGTGAGAAAGATCAGTTAAAATTATGAGGACAAGTAAAGAACGCGGGGGGATAAAATGTATGATCATTCTTTATTGAAAGTCTTCTTACATTCACTTGCAATAGAAAGGAAAGCGGTATGTTTAAGCCTAAGAATCCGTTTTTTTTTTTATTGCTTCAGAGAGAAAGGTTGGTAGGAAAGAAACGTTCACTGGATTAAACAGTACATAACACTTAGAACAAAGAGGTGTCTAGAACCAACGTCTGCTTCCCTAAAGCCACTTTTCTCCAATGCACTGTCAGGCCCGGTAGAATTACACTTTTACAGGCCCTCAGAGCGAAGCTAGATCCACAAAAGGAGCAAAAAGTACTAATGGCTTCCATCATAGCCTCACAGCTTTACGACTTTAAATTTGACCAATTTAGAACGAGAGAGAGAGGGGGGGGGAGGAAAAGCTCTTGACCCCTTGGGGCAGAAGGGGAGGAAATGACTGCCGAGAGCTGGTCATCTGATGACGTCACAAGGGGTGAAATAAGTTGGCTTAAGGAAGAGAAAGAAAGTGGCGCCGCAGGGGGAGAAAGTCCAAGTGAAAACGACTTTAAACGGAATTTCATCTAACCCACAGCGAGACTCGCTAGCGACAGTTGCGTAAGAAACAGTTTAGGAAAAAATATATTGGTTGGGACTTTGATAGTGGCAACTATTCATATATTACTAATGCAAAAATGATACATATCTGAAACTGTACACCAGTATTGTCAATAACCCGTTGCCAGCGACGTGGAAGCCGTGGGATCCCTTTTGCAGCGTCTGTTCTGTTGAAGTTGCTGACGGAGCGATTCATTGCCTGCAGAATTTCGGGAACAGTCCTGAATCGAATTCTACGAAGTGGTTCCTCCATCTTCGGGACTAGGCCATAATCACAGGGGCTTAGGTCCAGCGACGTGCGGAAGGTCGGCAACTCCATCAAACTCCCTGCTATCTAATCTAATCGAACTTCACTGTATCCATGGACTACAAAACTTCATGATAATATTGTAGCGTTATTATTATCATCTTATTTTATTGGTTGATAAATTGAATATCTTACTACGGGATTTCTGATAGATTTTCAAATGTTTTCCGCTCTTATTTAAATTCTATTGGGTAATAAACTGGGATTTCGCTGTTACGGGGCTTCCTGCATCATTTTAGACGAACTTTAGCGTGTTTAACTTTGAATTCAATTAGCATCAAATTAGAGAACTTGATTGGCAGTAAAAGTATGCTTGAAAACCGAAATATAAAAAGTATTTTTGCATTTAATTTTTTAATTATTTTAAAATAAATTGAGAAGTAAATTAAGCACATGAACTATATTTGTAAGGCTGTATATGTTTTATATTTAGCAAAAGTATCATCTTTTTTGTTTTTTATGTAGTGTTAAATACCCGTATTTACTACTGAGGGACCACAGACGTTGCACACTGATGATACATGAGGTGAAATGATAAATTGGGAAAGATTTTTTTTTTTAAGTAAGGAAACGTTCCAGGTCTGAGTTTAATGTACCTCCCCAGCATTTGCCATTTATGAGGACTGAGGAAAACCTGGAACACCCTCAGTCAGGGAGGACGGTCCTGGTGGGATTTGAATCTAGACCTTCCGTTCACTAGTCCGCGCCTTAACGACCTAGACCACACTAATTTGAGTGATTAAATAATCTTGCACGGAAGTTGGGAGGTGGTTTTTAACAGAATGCCCAGATAAGCGACCACTTATAAATTTGATTTGATAGAGTTTGTCGAACTCCCGCACGTCAGCCAATGAGGTTTACTGTGCTACCTCAATGGAAGAAACTACTTAATTATTTCTCAAAATCTGTTGCCTGAACAAGTTGCAGTATTTTGCTTCCAATGTCAGCATCTGTCCCAAGTGCTTACACTGAAAGACACTCAAACAAGATATGCGAGGCAGATTCCTCATCCTGTGTACACATGCTACAAATGGGTTCATCTTTATAGAGTCCCACTTTATATAGTTTATATTTTCTAATAATTTTCATTCAGAAAGTTCCCAAAGTACTGTACAGATTAATTGTTGCTGAGTCAACAAAACAAAAATATGTGGCGAATGGCACAATGCTCCTTCCTTAACGAAAACAAAACGAGTCCACCAGCTCAATGTCTAAATTTTGTGTTCAAACTCGAAGTTCTCGTGGTTTAATCAGACTTTAGGAATGTCTTTCACCGCTTCCATTATTCGATCGATATTCCAAAACTTCTAATTAGTTGGGTCTGTCTCGATATACTACTAATTTCAAAGGGCCCCACAAAAAGAAGCCCAAAAGTAACAAATCTGCGAATTTTGCTTACTGCTGTACGTGATCTCTCCTACAAATTCATCGATGTGGAAAAATCTGGTCTAAATGATGACGAACATAGTGAGCTGCAGCTCCATCTTGTTGGAAATAGATGTCATCTCTGTGTAGCCAATGATTGAATGTTGAAACAACTTTGCTATAGCCGGTACTATGAAATATCTATTTGATTTAGCGTTCTGTAAAGAAGAATCACCAACAATACTGTTTTTGTGCATACTGTGCGTGGTTCTCTATCCATTGTGACCAGTCTGTTGAACATCCATTCAAGTAGAACTGTTTATTATGTGCTCACTTTTTTTTTACTGTATTATTTATTGTTGCTTTGACTGCATTGTTTTTGTGAACACTGCAGGTGTAAGTCTAGCTATGAATGAAATGAAGTAATGATGGGGCAAATGAGATCGGCGTACTTGGCACCTTAAACTTATTTGTCATTCACCTTCTCAGGTAAGGAAAATATCCGACTGACTGGAATTCGAGTCCAGGACATCCGGATGTCGCAAACGCTATCACTCGACCACGGAAAATGTCTACACTTTTTTGTTTTCTTGATTTAGCAACGATAAATTTAAACAGAAGTATCTAGTGTGGGTACTTCTTAATAAGTATTATTCTAAAAGATAAAATAAATCCGTCAAGCAGGAACTGCGTAAATTAAGCGGAAATTTCAGGAACTTGAATAACTTTTAAAATTAATATAAAATCCAAATTATGATCTTATGAAAGAAGTTATGACATTACTATGTGATATTAGGGGAACAAAATTAGAATTATTGCAATCCATACAAAAGAGAGGAAAAACTCGATGACTTCGGAGAAAAGTTAGAACAAAGTTCAAAGAAATCACTGAGAAAGCTTGCGCAGGAATCAGGGATTTCGCAAACCGCGGCTTGAAATGCCACTAAACTTTTAAAATTAAAATCCTATAAGATAACTGTAGTTCAGGAATTGACACCACACGATAATGTGAGTAGAATTAATTTCTGCAAATCGGCATTGGATAATGTTAACAATCGCTCAATTGACCCGCGTTTATTTATTTTTTTATTTTTTTACGGACAAAGCATGGTTCCATATAGCCACACTAAACAATAGATACTGTATTGCAGAAAAACCCGACATGAAATGCCATTGTAATACCAAAATATTGCTGTTTCGTACGTTATGAATGCTTACGTAATTATAGGACCTGTAAGAAGAGAAATTGCTGCAATTACAGAAGAAGAATTGATGAGTGTTAATGAAAATTTTCTTAAAAGATCTGGGAAATGTGTGGTGATTCAAGGACATCATTTCCAGCACCTTCAATGACGAAAGTATGTGGTTATAGTAGTTGTAATTTGAATGAAAATCTGTGCGCTTGAATTTAAGGGGCTATGAATATCCGACTTCGCCGACGAACAGCGTGCTTCCCGGTGCCAAGCAAATCTGCGTTAAGCCGGCCACGCGTCCAATCGAGGGCGCTGTAATTATAATGCATTTATTAGCTCTTTTGCAATCCTTAGATCACTTTCGACACTTATATACATATAAATGGTGATGTCTGTTGGTCCTGTTGTCTAGTGCCAACCACATTTGCCTCGTAGGCCCAAGATCGTGGGTTCAAACCTAACCAGTATGAAGGATTTTTTTCTGGCGTAAAAGTCATACGTACAGTTTCCTTCGAAAGGGAAGTAAAGCCATGGGACCCAGATTTACTGCACGTAAAAGAACCTCAACCTGAAAAAAGAGGTCTCTGAGCAAAACTTATCGGTGATTTGAGCCCTGAATTCAATGGGACGCTGATGACCTGAAATGTTAAAACAGCGTCCGTAAATAAACCAAATACTACTATGGCTAAACTCCGGTGCTTCCGCGATCGATGTACTCACCGTCGACCTTGGTACTTGGTTGCGGAATATATAAAATTGGGAAGGCTCTCCTCTCCTCTGTTCCCCACCATTCTGCTTGGTCAAGGCCCCTTTGGATGCGGTGCAAGGGCGCGTCTAAATACAGAAGGAATGATCGATTGCAATGTATGTACTTTGCAGAAGAACGCATGCCGCATCTTTAACCTTTACACTATCAAGTGAAAGCGTTTTATTGTTCACAAGAGCAATGCATATGAACCTTAAGTACTTTCTAAACTTCAAAATTTATACTTTGCATTATGTAGACGAACTGTTCTCAAAATTCCCTATAAAATTCCTCGCTGCACCCATGCACAGTGGTAATAGTATAATATTACTTTCAGCGCGTGTAAATACGTATAAAATTAATATTATTAATAAATACAATACGGGGATAAGTTAAGTAAGCTACAAATTGGTGTGGGGTTCTAAATGTTTGAATGAGGCACCTGAGGCTATTGCCACTAGATAGCAGCGTTAGTGCATGGCAATTTCTGAAACCAAGCGCGAGACAATCGATGTTTACAATAGCCAAACAGCAGTTGCAAGAAGGCGGCTCCCCTGAGTGACAACCCTCAAGTAGCGCTATGTTGTGCAATTTTTGTGGGCAAAAGTCATGGAATTAAAGAATATTCATAAAGAAATAACAATTTACGATGAGAAGCAGTTTAAAATTTATAAACGTTCTCTGAAGAGTGGACACGTATCGAAGGTGAATGAAAAATGAATGAACGGTGTTTAATGCCCACAGAGGCACTACAGATGGTGAGCACTGGTGATACATGAGATGAAATAATATATTGGGAAAGGATTTATTTTAAAGGAAGGAATCGTTTCAGGTCTAAGTTTAGGGTACCTCCCCGACATTTGCCATATATGAGGGCTGAGGAAAATCTGAAAAAAAAACCCATTTGGGGAGGGCGGTCCGGCAGGATTCGAACCCCAGATCTCCCGCTTACGAGTTCGCACCTTCACGACCTCGGCCACCGTTGGCGGTGTCGAAGAACAATTCTTCATTGTTCAGAGCTTTTAAAAGTAAATTCATATTATCGCATGTTTGTCTTGCTAATACACATTCTTTAAACAAGATAAGGTGCTGATGCACTACAGCAAACCCTCTTCATATAAACATGAATTATCTGCAAAAGTTCAGATAACATCGCAAAACAGATTTAATTTTCATCTTTACGGCATACAGAATTATGCATTTTAGTCACGTTTCAAATAGCATTGTTGTATAATGTAATTGTTGTGCTTGTAAAAGCTGCAAAGCTGGCAAAAATCACGTGGAAACACGTGTCGTATCTTCTACGTCTTACGAAATAATCCTCTGGCGTGCAAGTCCTTTTATCAAATAAGTTAAGGTAGGGCCCATAACAAGAAACAGCATGCCGGGAATATCCTATAAAACTTTACGCAGAAGCATTGCTCGTAAACATGGGGCGAAGTTGTGTTTGCTCTAAACTCCTGTTTGCTATCGATAAAGCAGAGAGCTACTTGGACACGCTTCTCTTACCAGGAGAACTTTCCGCAAAGTTCGTTTGGATAAGAGTTTCGTGTTACACGGGGGCTGGTACACTGTTTCTGTAAGATTTATTTAATTTAAAATTGTGCTAAACAAAATGTCTTGGACATTTACTGAAGCACAGTCACTCCATTTCGCGTGAAATGCATTATTTCTTAAGATAACTGCAACATAATTCAAAGTGACAGCGCGAACAAATTTCTGTAATATATCAGATATTCAACGTTTTAATTATAAATTTAAGTTATTTGAGTTACGGCTCAGCAGAACGCAGCAGCCCACAGAGAAAAGTCAGTCTCAAACCCGCATAATGCATGTGTAGGTAGCAGCTTGTAATTATTTTGAAGGAAGGTTTCATGGTTACTCGTGTTTGCAATGATATGCTAACTGTCGTTCGTTAGTTACACCACTACACACACACACACACACACACACACACACACACACACATGATTATGTCGTGCAAATCATTCCATAGCCCTAATTTATCCAAGGAATTCAACATTTCTTCATTTGCTACCTGTTCTTCCAAGAACGTCATATATATGTTATCTTGTAAGCTTTGTAAAGCATTTTGTATTGGTTTAACTTCTACTGTTGTTTCGTTACGCATGAACAATCATAGACGTTCTGTTAAAACCAAGTCTCCCTTGCAGATTGCCCAGCATGCCTTATCTCACTGTAAGGATTTTGATGATGCTTTTAGTCTAACTCTTATTGATGCTTTATCTACACAAGACTGTGAAAGTTTACTCAGAGATAGAGAAATGGCAGCTATATTTTTACATAAGCTGGTTTAAATCTTACATATTAGTTTTTTTCTTCCCACACTCTCATATCTAGTTTCATCTGTTTCCAGGCATAACGTTACCTTCGATACTCAATATTTACTTTTATCACCTTCACTTGTCTAGCTTCTTGCCATTGAAGAACTCGCAGTAGTTCGAAATATAGCAATTTCAAGTGTGACTCTTTCTCTGTGTTTTATCTTTATCTACTTTTATTATTAGTGTTAATTTATATATATAAACTGCGATTGGGCTTGCTTCCAGAGGCAGCGAAGAATAATGAAAATATAACATTTATTTACAGAAAATGCTTAATAAAAGAAACCAGTTAACTTAATTAATTTCATGCCAATCTATAATTAAATAAAAATCTAAAAAAAAAACTAATCTAAATATTTGTGCAATTGATTTTACACATATTTACATGACAGTTAACTTAAATATATTTCACATAACTAAAATCATGTTAATCTAGCCAAATACACATCAACCTAGTTAAATACGCCAAACTAATTAAACACTTGCTAACTTAATTTTACACATAGGTATTAGCTTAACTTAATACATTTTACCTAACCAAAAGCTTGTCGATCTAGTTAAATACACATTAACCTAATTAAATACACATTTACACATTACCCTAATTAAATGCGGCAAACTATTAAATAACAACTTAATTTTAACAGTATTAAACTTAATTAAATACATTAAATTTAACTAACAGCCTGCCGATGTAGCTAAATACACATATGCTACACATATTAGCTTAATTAAATACATTACATAGAACTAAAAACAGGTTGATGTAGTTAAATTAAATACTTGTTAAATACATTTATTAACATAATTAAGTAAGTCAAACTAATTAATAACGGCTTAATTAAATATATTAAACCTAACTAAAACATGTTAATCTAGTTAAATACACATCAACCTATTGCGTACGTTAAACTAAATACACGCCAACTTAATTTTACACATATTAGCTTAATTAAATACATTTCACCGAACTAAAAATGTGTCGATCTAGTTAAAATAGTATAATATATAACTTAATTAAATTCGTCAAACTAATTAAATGCATGTTAACACAGTTTTACACATATTAACTTAATTAAATACATTTCAGTTTAGTTTAATGCATATCAACTAGTTAAATATATGTCAACTTAATATTACACATTTTAACTTAATTAAATACATTCCACCTATCTAAAACATCTCAATTTAATTAAATATTGTCTTGAAAAAACGAATTTTATGTACGATACTATTATAAAAAGGTTTCTTGCACAGAAGTGGTAAGGCAATTCGCAAGAAAATATTCTGACAATTGCGTTCCAAGTAAAAAAGAAGAAGGAGAAGTTCGCAAATAACAGAAATGATAAGAAACGTGTTCCGAATCGTTGTGTTCCTAAGGAAGAAAAGTTATGTGAAATTCAGGAATTATCCATGCATATGCCAGCAATGTGCTGCCGCTGAGAGGCATCGATTTCAATATCTCTTATAATATATTTAATTACAATAAAATGTATTTAATTAGGTTTAAAAGGTATTTAATTAGATTGATTAACACATATTCATTGTGTTTATATGTATATTTGTAAGCACCATCTGTAAATATTGTAATTTTACTATTCCTCTACTGCTACCGGGTGCAAATCCAACTGTAGATTGAATAAATGCATACAACACATACATAACACTCACTAATGCATATGATTATCATTTTAAATAAAGTGTCATTTTATACTTGCAGTAAAAATTTAAATACGAAAATATAAATAGTATTTTTATGTGTATCACAACCCTTATCTCTCCCTCATCTCTCTCAAATAACGTATTTTACATATGAGTAATTAATAATGTAGATATAGCTAAACTTTAGTAAAATTCTTTCTTTATATTATCTTAGATATTTAAAAGATACATGTCTGGCTTATAGTAAAGATGAATACAGAGCTTTGTCTATAAACAACATTTAGACCATCTGCTAATTAACGTCAAGTGAAGTGTTTCATGAATTAGGACAATTTATTAATATGTATTTTAAAGCCAACTTTTCTCTGTAACGGTAAAGCTCTACATCTGAATTTCCATTCATAAAATGTCGCTTTGAAATCTGCAACAGGTAAAAAAAGGAGGTTTAGAAAACCTTGCACAGAATTGCTGTAAACATGAAAAGCAGTAACATATTACTTTCTCTTTGAGATATGGGTCTACCGTACGTGCACATTATGTGATAGCCAACACAATACGAACGAAAAGAAAAATGCTCATCTCCGTTGCGAAAAATAAACAAACACCTGCGTGTATACAACACAATCCAGAGTACCCACCCACGCTTAAAACACATACCGAGAGCAAATACACATAAAAAGTTGTCTTAGAGAATTTCCACAGACAAAATCAAAGCTGTTAAAATTATAACAAAAGAGATCCTATGAACTTGACTATTTTTGTAGCTTATGTGTACTTTATATGCAAGCCCATAAATATATTAAAAAAAATCCACGTATTAAAATATTTTTCCTCTTATATTACCAAAAACAGAGTAAAAATGAAATACACGCTTGCTATTAAAACGTTACCAAAGTAAATTAAACTAAAAAATTAGCAAAGAAGTACTTTGTTACTTTTTCAGCAATATGTAGATAGCCAATGTGGCTCCTGTTCAGTACGTTATTCAATATGGAATTTTGCATGGTAGCATTATAAAGCATACATTACATAAATTTTTGAAATAACTAACAACATTTATATTTACCAGAGATGGGTTCTCGACACTATCGATACCTCTATACCTTCTATACTCAAAAAGTATCGATATCGAATGATATTCCTGTCAAGATCGACTACATTTACATTTACATACTACATTTATTAGGTTTCGATAGTACACAAAATGTGGCCCGTACTATTAATTACATGTCTTTGTTAATTTGGTTCGTTGCAGTTACCTGCTTTGTTGCAGTGGTTTATATTTCGAAGTAAATCAACAGTAGTGTGGTAGTTTCCTAATTTTTCATTAAGTTAATATTGATTTGGTAATTCACAATAGGAAATTTATATAATAGAAAGTGTTTAGTGCAACATGGGTTGCTCTTGTATGCCCTAATTATGGAAGTGCACCACATAATATCATATTTACATTTCATAAATAGCATTAATTAAATAAAAGTGGATTGGATAAAGAGTGTGCATCGTGCAAACTTGACAATTAATGGAAAGTATTTCGAAGAAGGCAAAAACAATTCTCTCAGCAGGAAAGATGATAGCGGCTGAGTTTTGAGATTATTACGACGTAATTTTAATTTGTTTTTAGGAAAAAGGCAAAACCCTAACCGGCGAACATTACTCTTTGCTACTGGAGCGATTAAACGACGCGATCAAGAAAAAGCTTCTCGTTTGGCCCTGTTTCATCACAGCAACGCTCCAGCACACAAGTCTGAGATTGCGATCTTAAATTATTGGACTTAAGGAACGAAATTCCTACTCATCCTCCTACTCCCCATATTTGGCTCCCTCGGGGTACTTCCTGTTCCATAAGGTAAAGAAATAACTAATAGGAAAGAAATTTGCATGAAATGAAGAGGCTGTCGCCAACAACAAATGTGCATTTTACATAGTTGAAGAATGAATGGGATAAACAAATTAGAAAATTGCTAAAAAAAGTATGTAGGTTTGAAAGGAGATTATATTGAGAAAGAAAACTTTTTATTTCTAAATAGGTTGAGTTTTCTTTATTTTTGCACGTATCTTTAGGGAAACTCTCGCACAGTGCTACCTAGTTGCTATTTTAAAGTGATAGAAGACGGTGCGCTTCGTGCTCAACCTTTTCGCGTAATACCTGTTTGTAGTTTGGAATTGTTTTCAATTGGACCCTGTGATGATAACCGCGCTATTTGCCGCAATTTGTAAAATGAGATTTTCGCAAGGTAGAAAATCTCACAGCGCTAGCAACCTAAAAAATGTAATTATTTTTACAAAACATCCCAAATGGGTGAGCGTGAAAATTCATGTCTATTTATTTGATATATAACACTTTTAAAATAAACATAATGAGAAATTTTTGTATTTTATTATCTAAAAAATATTAAACTATTCATTAACGAAAAAAAATGGTATCAGTACATTTCTGTTTCTTACGAATTCCATATTTTAAAAATTGTACAAAATTTCAAAAAGAAATCTGACATATATGCATAATAATTACGATCAGTGCAAAATCGAACCCCCCCCCCCGATCATTGCACTATAAGTGGTGAGAGCAAATTATTTAAGGAACCCAATGATAAGTCTTACTTTATAACCACGTAATGGTAAGCAATCCAAAGTTACGTTCATTAAACGAGCACATTTAAAAATAAAATTAATTGCTTTAGTTTCGATAACTTATGTATTGCCTTGGAAGATGACATATGTTTTATTATATGCACATTGTAGTTTATGTTTTCAATGCCTGTCTAAAATATTTACTGTAACTAACGTTTCTTAATATAATTTTATTTTTAACTCAACTATAGCCGCACACAAACTTTTCTCCTAGGGCAGTTTTGACGTGAATTGTCTTTTATCACTTGTAGGAATAAATTAAATTATTACAAGCATGCAATTATTATTATTATTATTATTATTATTATTATTTAGTTTGGTCCCTGAAAAGGTATCTTACAATTATTAATCTGAAAGCAGTATAGATATTTCCTCCCGCGAATCTGTATAGATGGTATGAAATGCTAGCGAAAATGCATATCCCTTCGAATTTTGTTATTCTTTTGCGTCTGTTCCCCCATGTTCGTTCAGAAAGGCAGACTGCTAAATTTTAACCCCCCCTCTCCTCTTTCCAAAATAATCTATATTAGCGGTTCTCCATTTGTGATTCGCAGACCCTCGGAGGATGTGAGCATTAGTGTATCATAAATATAAGGACTGTTCAATAAAGATTGATTACAAACTTTTCACAATATACTCGTACACTAAGAAAATCATATTCCAGACACTCGAAACCTGTATGAGTGTCAGACATGGTCAATAACAGAAAAATAAAAGAACGAAATTCAAATATGCCAAAGAAAATTGCAACGCAAGATCCTGGGAATAATTTTGAAGGACAAAATACCTATAGTATTAATAATTAGTTATCTCAGACAACAGACAAATAGCTATCAGAAGCAAATGGCAATGGGGCGGTCACGTGCAAGAATGCAGGACCTACAAGATCTCCATGTGGAACCCCCGGTAAGGACACAAGGCAGACAGATTGGTCAAGAGTAGCAAGAGGAAGAGAAAAATGGAAATCTCTCGAGAAGCAACTAGTGCAGTGAGAAATGGAGCAACCAGAAAACAGCATACGAACAACTAGCATGGAATAGCTCACTACTTTAGGAAAAAGCGAGCTTTCCCTACTTGTTAGGAGTCCTTTGCCCTTAAGGGACACAGTCTCTTTGTCTTATTGGCAGACTGAGGACGCGCGTTGTCATAGAAGAGCAACACGCTTTTGTTGAGTCCTGGTCGTTTCCATAGAAAGGCCTTACGAAGTTTCCTGAGGATGTTACAGTAGCAGTCGGGATTTAGGGTTTGTCCTTGAGACTGCAAGGCGGTGAGCAGTATGCCTTCGTGATCCCAGAAGACCGTATCCCTTTCCCGGTGGAAAGTGTCACTTTATACGTTTTCTTTTTTTCTCCGCAGGCGACACAGGATGTTTCCTGTATATTGATGTACGCTTTGTCTCTGGTTGGTTGTTGTTTAATGCCCGTTTTTACTACTGAGGCATCACAGGCAGTGAACATTGGTGATACATGAAATTAAATGATATATTGGGAAAGGATTTCTTTTTAAGGAAGGAAGCGTTCCAGGCCTAAGTTTAGGGTCCCTTCCAGGCATGTGCCAGTTATGAGGACTAAGGAAAACCTGGAAAAAACCTCAATCAGGGAGGACGGTCCTGGCGAGATTCCAACCCCAGACTTCCCGCTCACGAGTCCGCGCCTTAACGACCTCGGCCACCCATGGCGGTTCTCTGGTTGGTAACGGTGAACCCCAAGACTCATCATCAATTCGGACTAACACATCGAGTAGCGATTTCTCAATGCTGAATGCCAGCCCCCATTCCTTGTATGTTGTGCTGTAGGGTTAGCTTGCGCGGCACCCATCGTGTACAAGCGTAAACCTGTCATGCGTGAAGTAGGGCATGCCGTGTGAACAAACAGTAGTAGCAGCTACAGTGCTAAGCCAATCTTCTTTAGCTGCATCTTCGATAACCCCCCCCTTTTTTGTTTATTTACGAACGCTCTTTAACATCAGCGTCCCATTCAATTCAGGGCGTGAAACAACCGACAAATTTTGCTCAGAGGCCTCTTCTTTAAGGCTTGAGGTTCTTTTTCGTGCCGTAAATGTACGACACGGGATCCATGGCTTTACTTTCCTTCCGAAGGAAGCCACACTTAGGATTTTTACGCCCGAAAAAAATCCATCGATTCTGAACCCGCGACCTTGGGTTTAGGAGGCAAGTATGGCTACCACTACACCACCAGGACCGGCTAATTCTGAATAAAAAAATATGGCTTGAAATTATGCATTATTTCACCAGGAATGTTAAGTAACGTGTTTTCAAATTACTTTTAAAATATGAGGATGCTGAGAGTAATAGTTTAGGAAAAGTATACCTAAAACAGCAAAAATGTTAAAACATGATATTTTTTCTGCTAATTAAATAATTATAAAATAATACTTATGGTTAGTCAAAATTGAAAAAAACGGTTTATAATTTAGAAGTAATTGCTTAATATGTGGTAAAAGTTTCATTTGTTTAGACTGTATAGTTTTTCAGAAAAAGGAGCTTGTAATCTGTTGAGATTCAGCTCCAAAATTGTCATTATGTCTGTACTAAGTGTGTTTAAGGCTGCTCTATATTGAGGTACTTTGCTTCCATAAATCTGTGGACTGATATCAATGAAAAGAGCGTGAAACTGGCATTGATCGGAGCATTCTTCTTGTTGACGAACATCGCGAGAGCGTGTTACCACAGGATATAGCATTCAGAGACATTTCCTGTATGTCACTTGACCTTTGTGCTGGCAGAAGAATAGCTCCAACTTTCCCTTCGGCAAGAAGTGCAGGAAGGAAGAAAGGAACAATAATGGAAACGAGGATTCGTCGAAATTGTGTAAGATCCGAGATATAGGTAGCAAGCAATAAGGCTGAAAGGAAAGAAAAAAGAAAATAAGGAAGAGGGAAAGGCGGAAAAGAAAAAAAAAATGTTGCGTGCTCTACAGGGAAGTGCAATGAAGCAATATATCCTATAGAGTATATTGTACACGAAATAATTTCTGGAGCGTATTTTTAACGGAAAATTCACGCCGTTAAATCTGACACATATACCAGAAGACGAGGTGTGGGAAACATCTAATACAAGTTCTTAAAAAAAACATTTTTTTGCCTTTTCTTATATGATTTTATGAAACATCGGCTTGGGGTTTTATTTCAATTTACAAAACAATTCCTTATTCCCCCAATGTTTTATTTCTCCCGGTTTCCCTTACGTCTGCGGGTACTCCTCCCTTCTTATCTGCTACCACACTCATTTTATACTCCTCAGCTCTTTTTCTACACCTTCTACATACCTTGCAAGTGTTTATTTCTCCTCTGCTGATTCCTTTTTCTCCGAAATGCGCCATAGCCTACAGCGCAGTTTCTATGTGTTCCATTATTTCCCTCCAGGGCGAATCTGTGCATTATTTTCATGCATTAATTTTTAGAGTTGTCATCTTACATAATACTACAGAGAGGAACAAGTGCATTCCTTCGCGCTAACCTATTCAAGCAAGCCTCAACAGTTTTTGAGTACTGTCTACTACACCTTACAGTTAATTTTTTGTCATTCTAATTCTATAGTTAAATTATTATATACACTACGGCACGAGATAACCTGTTGCCTCTACTATATCTCTAATAGTTACTCGTCAGCCGTGCAACAACAATCTTGCATCATTACAGAGTCATTATTAAGTTACAGGCTGTTATAATATATATTACAGAGTCAAAAAGAAACCGAACCCGTAGTCGCCTAATGGTAAAGTGAACGGAAGGTTGTGAAACTTGCATAAAATCATAGCAGGAGAGAACAGGAAAAGGTTTTGTCTTGTCAGAAGCTATTAAGCCAACCGCGGAACCCCCCAAAGAGATTTAATTTATAGCACGTTTCGGCGTATGAAAGATGACGTTTGATTGGTGAAGATAGTGGTGACGTCACAGTCGTTGCCAACAGCAAGAAATGCACTAGCCTGCAGCACAGTTGAAGTAGTGCGAAAAGACTGGCTTCTTAAAATAAATTTAAAATAGTTTTGTTATAACAAACTTAGCGAACACCTTACATAACCTAACCTAAGTAGATACTCGTTATTACAGAGATCATTGTAAAACTTAAGCTTAACCTCCTATGGGTTCGCTCGCAGGCTTGCCAACTACAATCTTATAATATAATCTCTAAATTGGGCTCAGTTTTACGAGTTTCTTTCGCAGGCCTCGCTTGAATAGGTTGGTGCGAAGAAATGCACTTGTTACTCCCTATAGTTATATTATGTAACAATTGGCGACACTGAAAAATAGTGGATAGACGTAAAAATGTGACGTACAGAGCTGCCCTGGTGGAGAATAACGGAATACGTAGATGCTATGACGTATTTTTACATAAAATGAGAGTTTAAATTAGCAAAGAAGAAATAAACATTTGTAAGATTTGTAGAAGGTGTAGAAATTAACTGAGGAGTGTAAAATGATTGTAGCAACAGTTAATAAGAGAAGAATACCGTGAACTAAACGGAAATCTGGATAAAAAAAATCCAGAAGAATAACTTCACCGTGCTACCTAGGCAACTTCTCTGCTTTCCTCTTGGAGTACGGTATACTTTTCCAGGATTACCTATATGATAGTACATCAAATGTGACTAACATCTATCACATTTCAAATTCATTCTTGAAGGTCAAAATGTCAACAAGGAGACTATTTCCCATTCTAAGGCGTCTTCGTGACGAAGAACATGTCATCTGTAACAAGGAAAAAAGTGGGTTCTCCACGACAACGCCACAGTACACCGGACGCTACAGGTGAGCGAACTCAACACATCCGTGCTTCTTCATCTTTCATATTCTCCAGACCTTGCTCCCAATGATTACTACCTGGTTCCGAAAGACAAAGTTTTGCTCAAGGGGCAGAGGTTTGCTTCGGCCGAAGGTGAAGACGTATGCGACGCGCAGCTATTCCCGGGTATGTGTTGTGTTCTTCGTTTCTTAATTCGACAATATACATTGAGTTTATTATGCCTCGTGTGTTTATAATGGCACAACGTGTGTTTATGTACAATTTATATGAATTAACTTAGTGGTGAAAAAAATCATAGGACCAATTATTTTAACCATACAGTTGATTGTGTTACTTATGTGATTACCATCTCAAGCCCCTTTTTCAGAGGATTAACCGATCATGTTCCTTCAACAGGACTCTGTCACTGCTCACACTGCGCATATTTCCATGAGAGCAATTCACAAAGTGTTTCCACAAGACAGAGTTATTAGTAGGGATTTGTGGCACCTTGGTTAACCGTTTAGTAACCTGTTATTATCTCTGGAATAAATTAAAAAGACGAACCCGCTTACCGTACAAGAACTCAAAAGATAATACTCGTCAGGAAATTGTCCGCATTTCTCAAAGTGAACTACAGCGGACGGTGAATAATTTCCTAAAAAAGTGTGGAGAATGAAAGCGGACAGTTTTAACAGTTCATTTGATGATTTGGTAAGTAACGAGTCTGTTAAATTGGTTTGCGTATTGTTGTATGGTTGGTTTGTTTTATTGTTTTACCCTCCCGCTAATCACCGAGACCCGGCAGGCTGGCGGCCCGGCGCCCTTAAGCAAAACATTCCGCAGGAAAACAAAACTGATAGCACGGCGTAGTATAGTTTAACAAATGGGGGATAGCTGCTTGAGGCATTAAATTATAAAATCATGAAGTTTAATTAATAAAAATTCGACATATTTGTCAATGGCTTTTGATCATTTTTACAAGGCCTCCGGTGCTGCACTGTATTTATTTTTGCACGAGCTATTGCTCGCATGCTGAATGTTTATGTCATTTTGCATAGCACCATGAGATAGAAGTTGCCTATAGAGAAGAGCAAATCCAAATAATTTACCTTTAAAGGCGCACTTGACGCATTCCATGGACTTGAACTAGCAATCCAGATTATAAATAAGAGGTAACATTTGGAACAGAATTTCGCAGAATACTTTGTATCAATATATTTATAAAAAAAAAAATAATCGATATATTTTTGGAAAAAAGTCCCAACTTAAAATTTAAAAACATTTTGCTACCCTGCATAAAAGAAGCTTGTGTCAGGTAGTTCTGGGATATTTTCTTCCCTCAGTGTCACAGCAACATTTTCCACTCGAGTGAATGCCCCTTCGCATTCTGTGTACTGCACATCTGATTTAAACCGTTCAGAAATGTTAGGTGTGTTCAACAGCAATTGTGGCTTGGTATTCGTCGGTCTGGTAGTCCAAGTCTAGAAGGTCCTGACTTAGACACCTGAACACTACGAGTTTTATTTTAAATTATTATTATTTGTTTACTTTTTCCATAGCCTTTTGTAGCCGTGTATTCATAGGGCACTACTTTATCGAATCATTTGCTCTTCTTATAGCCCCGATATTATCGTTAAGTTAATAGTCAAGTCCCCATCCATTTCCTAAATTTAATTGATGTTTTATTTATTCGAACTAAGTAGCGCACGTAAAAGAAAAATATGTTTTCAAGGATAAAAATCTGAAGCGGGGTTGGAGCAGTATATCAAAACAGGGCAGGGGCTCGCGTGGGCTCAGACATGGGGCATGGCGGATGATTAATGTCACCGACCAAATTGGAACTTTCAATTTGCTTCATTTATGAGGAGGGGTAGGAAATCATGTATACATTTACTGACCGAATTTAAAAGTATGGAAGAATGATATGATCCTTGACCGTATCGAACAGAGGGAGAGGGCCATGCTGGTTTCTGCTGAAGGCAAGGAAGAGGAGAAGAGAATTGGTAAATTTCTAATGTATGTGAGACAGGGCAGAGGGGAAAACATGTTGAGTGAAGTGACATTTGTAATGCCATTTCTTTTTCTTTTATTACTAAACTTTTTTTATGTTGTATTGTTTTATGAAATACCAACATATAATACAACACCTCGTATTAAATCACACACACGTAGTGTATTATAATGGATCCTGCACTTGTTCAAAAGTTATTAAAACGGTGCCACGGGAATAAATACACTACTGGTGCGGCTGCCGCCGCCTTTTATTTTGAAAGAATAGCACGAACTAACTGCCGTTGTTCCGTAGCGCTAGTAGTAGTGAGCGGAGCGCAGTCAGCGCAGTCTGTGATTCAGCAAACTTCCAGTTTTGCTAGTGGGAGCATCTTAGTGCTCATTAGAACCTCACAAAATGAATGCTGCATTAGAAAATCCCGCCAACTGCCAGGTGCGTGGTGTGATAGGATTTCTTTGTGCAAAATATCTGTCAGCAGCAGACATTCATCGCTATATCAGCCCTAACATATGAATGAAGATGTTGTGCGTCAGTGGGTCCCATTTTCTAAAGGTGGAAGAACAACTTTCATAATGAACAGAGCAGTGGTAGGCCTTCTGTTGTTAGTGATGATCTTGCCAAAAAAATTGGCGAAAAAGTTCGTGAGAGCTATCGATTAAGGATCTCGGAACTTTATGAACAATTTCCGCGAATTTTTCGGACTGTCTTGTACGAGGTTGTCACCGAAACGTTCTGTGCTCGGTAACGGAGATCCAAAATCAACCGAATGGGCTCTGTCTTAGAATTTCTGTCAGGGCACAACACGGAAGGAATACATTTTGTTGAAGAAAGTGACCAGCGAGACCTGGGTGACGTATGTGAACGCTGAGACGAAAATGGGGTCATGCCAGTTCTCCAAACAAGCAGAAGAAACTTTGTCAGCGAGGAAGCTTAGGCCACCCTGTTTGGGGATGTTACGGAATGGTACGACATTCACTTCTGAGGTTTACTGTAAGACTTCGAAAACACTGAGATGAGCCCTCCAGAACGAATGTCGCCATCTGCTGAGATTTGGCGTTGTGTTCTTGTATGAAAACGCTCGCCCTCATAGTGCTTTTCAGGCAATTCAAATAGGACATTTTAGACCATCCCTCGTACAGTCCTGACTTGGCTCACCCGCATGAACAAGTGGCTTGGGGCCCAGCACTTCAATGACGATGACGATCTTCAAAACACCGAAAAAGCTTGACTACATTCCCAGGCGGTCGAGTTTAATGCAGAGGGATTTTTCAAATTGCTGAAACGCTGTGACAAGTGCTTGAAAATAAATGGCGACTGTGTTAAAAATAGTGAAAAGTTGTAATTTTTAGATGTACACAATAAACTAATTCTATATATGCATATTATATAGTCGGTTAATTTCCGAACCGCACTCATGGCTTTTTAGAAATGTTGCAGGTTATCTGGAAAGAAACCTCGTTAAATTATTAGCAAGATGTAGCTCTTCCCCATTTCGGATTTTTTTTTTATAGTAAAATATTTACGGAATGAATCGGACATTGCAAATTGTCGGTTGATAATCACGACCTATGACTTTTTTCATGGAAGTTTGTTAAAACATGACCTTTCTTCGTCATCAAACGATACAGACGAACTAAATGCATGTAATATTATTACGAGAGCGGGTTGGAAACTGCCGCCAATTGACTATAAATAAAGATATATGCATATATACAATTAGTTTATTACTACCTATATATGAAAACTCACTATTATACTTTTTCAACATAGTCGCCATCTATTTTCAAGCAAGCACTTGTCATAGCGTTTCACCAATTTGAAAATCCCTTTTACATAAAATTCGGCCTACAGGAAATGTTGCCAATCTATCGCAGTGTTTTGAAGATCTTCGTCATCGTAGTGCTAGACCACTTGTTCATGTGAGTGAACAGATATAAATCAATGTAGCCAAATCGCGGCTGTATGGCGGATGATCTAAAACGTCCCATTTGAATTGCCTCAAAGGATTATGTGTTCGCTGAGCAACAACTCTTCTCCGTTTTTTCAAAGTCTCACAGTAAACTTCAGAAGGGATTCCCATAGCATCCCATAAGCTTTTACGCTGACAAAGTTTCTTCGGCTTGTTTGGAGAACTGGCATGCCCTCATGTCATAGACTGTTGATTTGTCTCAGTGTTCACATGTGTCACCCAAATCTCGTCGTCGGCATTCACTTTCTGTTCAAAAATTATATTCTTTCCGGTCTGAAAGAAATTGTAAGGGACAGTCCTTTCCTTTGGCTGTGTGGATCTCCGTTACCGAGCACAGAACTTTCAGTAGCCCAGTGTTTTGGTGTCAACCTCGTACTAAACAGTCCAGAAAATCGCGGATATTGTTCATAAAGTTCCGAGATCGTGAATCGATAGCTCTCACGAACTTTTTCGTCAAATTTCTTGGCAAGATCATCACTAACAACAGAAGGCCTACCACTGCTCTGTTCATTATGAAAGTTGTTCTTCCACCTTTAGAAAATGGAACCCACTTACGCACAACATCTTCACTCATATGTTTGGGCTGTATATAGCGATGAATGTCTGCTGCTGACAGACGTTTTGTACAAAGAAATTCTATCACAGCATTTGGTGGGATTTTCTTATGCAGCATTCATTTTGTGAGGTTCTAATGATGCGCTAAGATGCTCCCACTAGCAAAACTGGAAGTTTACTGGATCACACATTACGTTAACTGCGCTCCGCTCACTACTACTAGCGCTACGGTTAATTTTCGAACCGCCCTCTTAATTACATAGTCACATGTTAGTAGGCCTGTTCTAAGTCAATGTGTTGAACGAAAGACCGATAGACGCCTTTACCACCCTGTATTGTGTTTTTATTCTGAATTCAAAATTTAAGATATAACTAAGAGACTATAAATAACAAACCCTCGAGAACATCTTACATAGGGGACATCTTTTTGCATTAGAAATCTCCTCTTGTTCCCGACATTTGTACACTTTCCTACCTCCAAACAATGACCTCTTTATTTCTCAGTATGTGTCCCATTGGACTCTTCCTTTCAATTTATCATTCCTTCACCGCGACAAAGCATTCTTTTTATTCTTGCACCCCTTTTCAAAGCAGCAACCGCAGCGAGAAGATTTTTATCTTCGAAAGAGCAGAGTTACAAGAATCGAATCATATCCCAAAGGATGGAAAGTTGACCTGAAAAGGAAAGATGAAAAGAAAGCAAAAGAAAAGGAAGAGAGGGGACGTCGAAGTTCAGGCTTGCAGGGCACGTAAGTTCGGCATCGTGCTGCACTTGAACATCTCGAGTAATCTTCCTCTGTGGTCATGGAGAATGTTGAAGCAGGCACACACTGCATGTTTCGAAACATTGGCAGGTTTACCCTCCGGCAAACGATAAAGCAATTGCAAGGTGGACAAAGGAATAAGGTGCATGTATCGCTTAGCGAATTCCAAATGAATGTAGTAGCTATTAAGTTTGTACTCATCAAAATATTTTTGTAAAATTTCTTCAAATCTCCATCAATCCTACCTACAAGCCACCGGAAATGACAATTAAAAAAATAGTGCCTGTTAACGCCCTAGCAGCAACAATTTTTATGTTTTCTCAACGAAACTCGGAATATAAGATCAATTAACAAGGACTCGTCGAATACGTTAACCAGCAAAATTGTACCACTGGGGGTGGGGTTAAAATAAAGAAAAAATTTAAAAATCGCTATAGCGCCCATGTTTTTTGTTTTTTTTTTCTTAAGAATTTCGGTATATGCCATTGAAATAAAGTAAGAAAAATAGTATCTGAAAGTCAGTGAAATCAGACTATTGGGAGTGGGGGTTTACCTGAAACCCAAACTTTAAAAATCGCTCTAATATTTGTTTTTTCATAATAAAATTCAGAATATACAATTTAAATAAAATAATAAAAATGGTTTCTGAAAATCAGGGCAAATGGACCATCAGTAAAAGGTGTTTACCTGAAAAACAAAAATTTAGAAGAGCTCTGGCATTTAATTTTCTCTATATTGGTTTGCAGTAAAAGGATAAATTAATTCAGCATATTAACTTTATTTATAACATATTTTATATTTAACAAAAACATCTTTGTAAAGATAGCAAATGTGAAATATTAATCTAATATGTGTGTGAGAATTATATTTGTATGTAAGAGCGCTCTGTAATAACCTTACGTTACATGTTAATAACATTTAAATTAAATTTCAAAACCACTGAAAATCGAGGAACGTTCGATTGTTTATTGTGTATATTTTCTTAGTAATTTTTTTTAAATACCAACTTTTGTTTGTTTTATTGAAACATGAGCATCATCTTCTTAAATACAAAATGTAACTCGAAACTTTCTGTTGTTTCTCTCTATTTTAGTGAATGTAAAGATGATATCAAGGGCTCAGTTCATAAACATGGCTACATTTAAAAATGTTAAAAAATACCAACACAGTATAGCTTTATCTATCACAGCTCATGCATGTCATTTAATTAATAGTATATCATTCATTTTTTGTAGTTTAATCTAAAGCATTAATGATAACAATAATTCTAAAAATGAGGTTTCTCTTGTGTGATACTTATAGTTTGCAAGAATTATAATTTTGTTCTCCTTACTTTTGAAAGTTATATTAATTCCACTATAGGCAATCATTTTCAATTTATTTTGAAGGGGAAAAAAACAGATAAGCCTAGTTAAGTAATGTAGTTCAGTGCTTCTTTTATTAGGTAGATTTAAAGTTTGTCATGTGAATACCACACAATAATGCCACAACTTATTTCATAATTAATAAGAGACCGCCACGGGTGGCCGAGGTTTAAGGCGCGGACTTGTGAGCTGGAGGTCTGTAGTTCGAATCCCGCCACGACCGTCCTCCCTGACTAAGGTTTTTTTCCAGGTTTTCCTCAGTCCTCATAAATGGAAAATGCCGGGGAGGCACCCTAAACTTAGGCCTGGAACGTTTCCTTTCTTAAAAAAATCCTTTCCCAACATATCATTTCATCTCATGTATCATCAGTGTCCACCGCCTGTGGTGCCTCAGTAGTAAAAACGGGCGTTAAGCACTACTCAAAAAAATAATTAATAAGAATATAATTTGGATTTTATATTCTTTTTAGAGTTATTCTACTTTCTGAGGAATTCGATTAGTTTGCGCAGCTGCTAGTGACGGATTTTTGGTATTCTAATGTCTTCATTTTAATACTACACCGAATAGAATGACATTTATTTTGCATGAAACAAAGTGCTTATAATTAGATAGCAGATGGTCAGGCAAATGTCTAATTTTTTCTTTAATAATATTATGAAGAAAATTAGATCGTTTAAAGCTTAAATTTTGTAGTTTTATACTACATATAAAAGCCTATTTCTTATTCTTGTGCATATTTAAATATGTTAATTGCAAATGCAACCAAATCGTATGTATTTTTATTATTATGTCATACTTTTTGTTGAGTGGCTGAGTTTCTTCTGGTTGAAAAATTCAGGCAAGAGAATAAACATGTCATCCTACTTCAAACCGACTCCTTACCCTTGCACTTGGTGCGTCAAAGTGAGTAATAGATTTAATTATATATACATCAACTGTGTAGACTGAAGCTGTGAAGTAGACAGGTCTACGATATCATATTCACCATGTGCGTAAGCTACAATGCACTGTCTACACTGTACATCTTTTCCCATTCTTCTGAAATGTGGACAATAGTACGAGAAAAAATTTGCCATGCAGCAGGCACGTAAACTAAGCGATTTCCTCAGCAAGTTGAATTTGTGAAGTTTATTATATCAGAGCGATGGAGCAGAAAATGTAGGGGGGGTGGCAATAACGATAACTGAAGATATACATACGTAATTTAATAAAAAACACAACTTTCAGACTCAAAGGTACATGCTTTTTACGTATCATTATTATTTTATTTACGTGTTATATTATTGGCTTAACGTTTCCAATTGCATTTAGCTGTATAACTAAAACTGAATGCGATTAACATTTAAGCCACATAGTTAATTTTATATACGATTGCTTGTTTTTCTGTATTCTGAAACCGCCGTGTTCTCTCCGCATATATTTATGGTACTTTATACTACCGAGGTTGATAGAGTGTATACACTACTGCTGTAGATTTGTACATCGCTCCAGCATTCCACGGAGTTCAATTTTTTCAGCCGCCGGAGGACGGCCGCTGCCTATAAATTCGATTATTTGTCCATGCTCAAGTACGAACTATTACCCCTTAATGCTAACAATAACCCCCCTACACCTGTATGCTACTTCCCCCCACCGGGCCACCATAATCGACGTTCTAATGATTACAAAATTCTGTATTCAAGTATACCCCCACTCCTAATGGTTGGATTTATCTGATATTTAGAGTCTATTTTTCTTATTGTGTTTAAAAGGTGTATACCGACTTTCTTTGCAAAACATTTTTTTTTTAATTTTGGATTTTAGGTAAACCCATACTTATAATAATCTGATTACCCTGATTTTAGGAAAATATTTCTCTTGTTTTATTTCAGTGGCATATACCGAGTTTTGTTGGGAAAAGATAAAAATTGAGGCCGCTAGAGGGATTTTTAAATTTTCATTTTAGGTCAATCACCACCCCCAGTGGTCTAATTTTGCTGGTTAGTGAACACCATAAATTGCTAATTAATTGATCGTTATATGAAGAGTTTAGTTGAGAAAAAACAAAAATTATGGCCGCTATAGTGTTTACAGACATATATGTGTATATATACTTATATACTTTTTCATTAACATTTATGGGCCTAGAAAGTAGGATTGATGGAGTTTTACAGAAATTTTTCAAAAACCTTTTCATGGGTACAACCGCAATAACTATATTCCTCCGGAATTAGCTAAAAACAAAGTGTATAAATGCCGATACAGCTGGACTAATTATTGCAGAGTTCCTCGCAAGTATTGTCTATGATGGCTTGTAAGAAAATTCGCAACACTTACATTATTGACAAGAAACAAAACTGAGTTTCACTGTGCTGTTGGTCTTAGGCATGTGTTAAAGACGGAACATGCTCCAGTGAATTAGGATACGTTATATTTCTGTCTTCAAAGGCATATATGCAGTCAGTTTTAAGCCTTTTAAGTCATAAACATACGGGCCTTGGTAATACTTTCAAGAAAACCACGAAACTTTTAAAACAATAGAAATTTTAACCAAAAATAAATAAAATAAAAAGGAAGCCTCATCATGTATCGTAACTAAAGCCCTGCATTCAGGGTTCAGAAGCTCCAAGCATTCCGCAACGGTGTAACTGTGAATGGAGTATTGCTTGGCGGCAACCCTAGCCACTTGCACAGCTCTTCTGCAGGTAGTAGAAATGAAGCGCCTTCACTGTTTTGACTCACCATGCTCTCCTGATTGACATCTAAAGCTACCAGAGGCGAGGATCTGCTATAAATCGTGTGTAACTCATTATCCAGCTTATTTTTTCTCAGGTTCGGAAATTGTCTGATATAGCAACTCTAAAGATATGAAGGATCACTTTCAGTATGAGGTTGCAACAACTGAGACCAGGTTTTATGTTCTTCTCTTCTCTTCTTATGCCTTCTTCTCTTTCGCACGCATTTACATACGCAGCCCATTCTAATTTCGTTACTCCTCCGCATAAATTGATTACCCACGTGGCTGTAAGATGTATTTCTGTAGCGAGAGAAAGAGGGAAGGGTTCTTTTTTGCTGGGATATTCCACCGGGGCTAATTATACGATTTCTAAAGACTTCGTAGCCGCGAAATAAATTCATTAACTATCATCCCCTCAGCGCCTACACATTCAAGAAGAAGATAAGAAGAGAGAAAGATGATCGAGTGTCTGTTTTTGCAGTAGGATCTTATAATGAGAATAATAACTTTTGAGAAAATCTATAAGGAAACTTGTTGAAGAGTGAAGTAGTAAATTATATGTGATATTAAGAGAACTGACCAACTGGCAGAAACATCTCCAGTAACACACGACGTGAGTTGTGCATTAAAATAATAAACGTTTTATTTATTATAGTACAAATTTGCTTATACACGAGCGTCGTTTGAAAATTTCTCGGAATGACGTACAAAACTACGACACAGCTTTTAGAAACTATTCGTATTTTTCAACATAATCTTCCTTGATGCAAGCGATGCTCCAAAATCTTTATCCCATCACGAAAGTAGATTCCTCCAGGCCTCAACTGATCAAGAAATTTTCTCTCTTTAGGGAACAAATGGAGCCAAGCTGAGGGATGTGGCAGAATATCGTACTGCAATTCATTGATATTCGCCATTGCAACAATACATGTGTGAGGACAAGCATTGTCTTGATTCAAGTTGTGAATCTTCTTTAATAAACTTGATCCTTTCTCGCGTATTTTTGTCTTCAATGGGCTCAAAGTGTGTGCATATACGCTTCAGAAATAGATTTCCCAATGGGAAGATAATAAATTATCAGTACACCTAGAAAACAGACGCCACGATCATCCCGGCCGATTTCACACACTTGGCCCTTCTTTGGCGGTGGAGAATCGTGATCCTCTCATTGTTTAGACTGCTGTTTTGTTTCAGGATGTATTACTGAACTCATGTTTCATCACTGGTTACAAATCGATGCATACAGTCGGCGGGATCTCTCTGAAAGCAAGCCAAACTTGGCTGAGAGATTTGCATTATGGTTCGCTTTTGATCCTGAGTCAGCAGTTGCGGCACCCATTTTGCCGATACTTTTTTCAAGAACAATTTTTCCCTCAAAATGTAAAAAATACATTCCTCTGAAATGTCTAAAGGTTCAACAATATCGGACACCTTTGATGGACGATCCTCCAGAACCATGTCGTGCAGTATATGGATAATTTCTGATGTCATGACGGATTTTGGTCTTCCGCTGCGTGAATCATCTTCCAAGTTTTCACGGCCGCGTTTAAACCTGGCGGTCCACTTGAAAACGAGAGTCCCCTAGAGTGTTTGTCATATCTGTATGAATTTCTGTCGCATTTACTTCTTTACTAAGTACTTAATAACCGCATGATGTTCGGTAGTTGTCATTTTTCTCGTATTCTCACTTCGGCATAGCTACTAAGATTCTGGCAAAAACTTTTGTACGGAAAATGGCGAGTTTTGGTAACAAAACTGCTTTGAAACTTCTGCTGCAATGAGGTCATCCCGTGAGCTTTTCAAATGAACCTCTTATAAAACTGTTTTAAAACTACAGAGCCTTCGTTTGATCGCGTGGCCGATAACCTGTCCTGCACTGCGCTGTTTCTAACCACTTTTATTCCCCACCGATACTTTTCCTCATCTCCGTATGTCGGCTAATCAGTTGACGCGAAGTCTTTGTGCTGTACAGAAGTTGAACGTTGTGAGACCATGGTTTCAGTGTTATAATGCGTTAGTGCTGTTATAATGCCAAACTTAGCACACAGAATCTTCATGTATGATTCCTATGTGATAACAAGCTCATGTAGAGAAGTGAGACGGCGATTTATAGACAGATGCGCTTCACAGAGAAACGGTTCGTAATCTTGTGAATAGATTCAGGGAAACAGGATCTGTTCTTGATAACAAACCGAAAGTGTTCTTACAGAGGAAAAACTCGACGATATCGGAGAAAAGATAGAACGAAGTACAAAGAAATCTCTGAGAAAACTGCACAGGAATCAGGAATTTCGTAAACCTCGGCTTGGAATGCTACTAAACTTTTAAAATTAAAATCCTACAAGATAACTGTAGTTCAGGAATTGCAACCACAGATAATGTGAGTAGAGTTAATTTCTGCACTTGGGTGTTGGATAAGGTTAATGTTCGCTCTATTGATCCGCGTTTATTTACAAATTTACAAATCGGTGCTTGGTTGCTGTGAATGCTTACAGAATTATAGGGCCATAAGAAGAGAAATTGCTGCAATTTCAGAAGAAGAATTAAAGAGCGTTGATGAAAATGTTCTGTAAAGGCATGGAAGAAGTGTAGCGGCACTAAAACTTCATTTCCAACATATTCTATGACGAAGGTATTTGATTATTGTAGTTATAATTTGCATGAGAAACCTATATCCTTGAATCTAAGGGGCTATCACCCACCAGCACCGTTCCAGGCATATCGAGTCCAACTAGGGCTCTGTATAAGAATATCCATGTTCCCTATTTTGTGAACACTGGTATGACCAGTTTTCATGAGTATAAAAACTACACTATTAAGGGTTATAACAGAAAATATGAAATAATATTAAACAATTCTGTGTATAAAAAACGACCGTATTTATTTACAGTCTAACTTCTATGACTATAAAGTTGTCCTTAGGGGATTCGTGGTGAGAAAATAAACCAAACCAACATTTACCTTTGGAATCCAAATATTTTCGCAGAACATGCTTCTCTGGTAGAGTCAGATGTGAGAAATTTAGTTTGTTTTGCACTTGGTACGATAGTTTAATCACTAAAGAAAGAAGTTGCCTCTACTGTTCCTTGCATTATTTAAATGTTAAATGCAAAAGCCGTGTTATTTGCTAACCCCTATTGGGTTCAAACACTAGAGATCGCTAATGAACTGAAGGAAGAAACACTCGACAGTTACCGTATCAGCCATCTGTATCGAGGAAACGAAGAGAAATCGATTCTCTGCTGCAAGATACGCGTCTATGCATATTGCATCTTTCATCTGCAACTTTGCCGCATTGTGTTGCTCACTACCGGCAAAAGAGGCACATGGAAACGCAGAAGTAACCTCTCAAACTTTTTTCAATTTATAGTTAAGCGAGTATGGCAGTGTGTATTTTGTGGACAAAAATATGCCGAATCGTTTCTCAGTGTTACTGAACTCTATATTGTGCTATACTATACTAAATAGGGGTGTTCCAATTATGGAACAACTTTGCAAATATATAAGAAAGAAACTATTTGTTATAAACAAAGCCCGGAAATTAGACAAAATGACTTTACTCTCTGAGGGGATATATTTAAATTCAGATAGAAATAAACATGTTCTGTACGTATGGGGTTGGTAGGGCCAGAATTGATTTTACATTTCCTCCCTTATTTTGGCTTCAGTTGCCCATTTTAAGATTTAAAATCTTTTTTTTTTTTGACTGTTTTAGATTGTTATGGATTTTTTTCGATTATTTGCACATTTTGAAAAGAACATAAAATTTTCATATAAAAGTGAAAAAAGTTATAAAATTAAATTACATGTTCACCTCACAAAAATATCTATTGAGAATCTTGTTATACATTTATTTTTTTCAGTTTCTCCTCAACTCATTCACTTAAATTCTTTAAATAGCAGAAAGGAAAGCACGGTTACCTCAGGCATACGAATATCAGGAAATAGAGAGGATGAGGGAAGTACTGTAGTCCTGGCGAATGACCTTAAATCGATCTGCGTGACACACTTCTAGGACATTTGTGATGAGGATGGGTAACTTCTCAGCTGCATAAAAGTAATAAACAATTGCAAGTGAGAAAGATGAGAGCGGTACAGCTGTGCAATAAACCGTCCCTACAATGTGTTCAGTACAGAAGTAAGAGAGACACTGGCCTGATTCCCCTATAAACGCATAGACAAAAAATGAGCTTGAACAGAAACCACTGTGCATATTTTGCTCATTCGCCAGGACTATTCAAAACTACTCTACTTTGTCTTGATCACATTTCCGGAATGTGAATATTCTGTTGTAACTGGTAAGAGTCCTTCCGAAATACCTTGTTTTAAATATGCTCCAAACACTTCAGTGGACATAGAACGTTCTTTTTCCACGATGAAAAATGTTATCTTTGACAAGCACTATGACAGTTTGTACTTTGAAAAAAATCTTGTTGTTGCTTGTGACTAAGAAATGAAAGTTTTAAGTACTTGAATTATGTGATAAAGAAATCGTTAAGTATGTTAAATACCTATTTTCATTAATGAGTGATATTGCTTAAGTTTTCACTTTTAATAAATGTCTACATTAAGTATATTACTACCTATTTTCAGTATTTTAAGTGCCTTATTGCCTGCTTATTTTAACCAAAATAAATGCCTGAACTTCCGGGCAAATATTTACAAATGTTTCATGTTACAATTGCGGCCCAAAAGGTTATTTCCAGCAGATAGTCAAATTCTTGTCACATGCCAACGCATGTGTTTTCGATCTAAGAACAATTGAGAGTGTTGGTTAATAATAATGCGGAGAGATCAAGTAGTTTCTCGAGAGTTGTTTGAGGAAGTAAACAAGGGAAGTAATGGGTATGTATTGGGCATCGAAAATAAGGAAAACCTTAGAACAAACTTATCTGGGGTATATCTGGTTAAGGGTACTGAATATCACGCGCAAGAATTTAATTATCAGACGTTTAAAGGATATAGACAGACAAAACAATCGAAATCTTTTATTTTAAATATAATGGCCAATATATTTTTACCTCTTCGAACAATGCTCATTAAGAAATTGTCAAAAAGTACCCACACTAGATACTTCTGTTGAAGTTATTGCTATTAAATCAAGGAAATAAAAATTATTGTTTCTTCTTTAAAGAAACGCTAAATGCAGAAAATATCCTGAAAATTAGCAATATTCAGCATCACAAAGGGTTTTAATGTTTTAATGCCGAAGTATTAATTACAATTGGAGGAAATTCAGCTATCTAATTCTTTATTGGTTGCAGAAGAAACAGGAAAAATGTCTGATTATTTTCATTGATTACGCGTTTTCATTTTAAGCGAGGATTGCTTTGGTGAGGTTCAAAGTTTTCGGGATGAGCTGCAATTACTTAAAGTTTTATTGCAGCACGGAACAAATTTCCCTTAGGAGTCATTAGCACTTCTCCCGTTCCTGAGGGGAAAAAAACAACTTCGTGACATGTTTTCTTTGCTTTAGTTTCTGACTTTTAAATCCTTTAACGATCTTCAACTGTTAAGTTTGATGTATTAAAACAAGTAGCTGTCGCTGTATCGATTTTTCGACTTCCAAAGTGGTTATATTCCATTTAATTGTTACATACCAACGAGAAATAATCGTAGACGTTTTATTTTTTATATGTAAACATGATTTAATGCCTTTGTCACTCAGTTCAAAAGTAGAAATGTAAGAGTCATTAAGATTTTGTAAATCACATGCCAGAATGTGTGTGTGTTTTCCCTGGATACTCAAAAAGCTGTACACTTCTTTGATATACATCGAAGAACATCACAAATGCTTTACATTTACGAGATACGGAATAACTTTCTGGTCTGACATTGAAGCCCATGATTAATTGCTGCGATGTTCATACTATTTGATGCACGCTTTAGGAGTGCAAACACTGCGTGTCAATCTTTGCAACGTCACATTTGTTTTTCTTCTTCTCATTGGCTCCAGAACCCGAGGTGAGCCTTGGCCTGCCGCAGTGACCTCTGCTTCCTCTGTCCTCGTCTTACGTCTTCATTGATAGAGGGCAGCATTGCAGGTGGCTCCCTAGATAGAAAAACGCCCCTTATCTATCAGGCAGCTTCCCAATTATCCTCACGAGACTGGGGGGACCAGGTAGCGGTGGAATCGAATTGGAAACCTCCCAGCCAGCAGTGAGGAACTCTAACCACTAGATCAGGATGTGGGGCATTCATTTACTTAGAGAAGCTCCTTAAAGGCAGACCTGTTGCATAATACAGCGCGAAGATTAAAATGTTAAATAAAGAAGAAAGTTCACCCAGGGATGTTAAACCACGCATTGACGGTGTGTATGGGGAAGTTTCCCCTTCATATTCCATAGTGAAAGAGTGGTTAACATTCTTTCTTTTAGGCAGAGACAGTCTTGAAGATGACCCATGTGTGGATAGGCGGTGATATGCTGACACGAGAAAACTTCTTTTTAATCTGAAAACAAGAAAAATAACTGCAAGGCTGGGCTTTCTAAACTGCGCTTCATTTTCTTCATCAAAATTTGCAAATGTATAATGTCAGTGCAAGATATGCCTTGAAATCTTTCAACAGCTACAAATGCAAATGCGCGTGGAATGTTATCAGAAAAATTGAACCTTTGTGGAGGTAATGAGACGACAATATTGGAACCCATGGCCACAGAGGACAAAACTATAGACTTCTTTCAAAAAGAGAATTTATGGAATGTTGGAAGGAATTCTCTAGAAAGGTCAAGGGCACGCACTTCATGACGATACTTTTTAAGACTAGGAATTTTGACGATAGGCTTTAAAGAAAGTATACAACGGTTACTGGGAAGTACTATCAATTGTAGAGTGACATCAAGGAAAAGAGGCGTTGAATGCTGAGTCGAGGAGTTTGTACCCCCAGCAACTATCACCCTGTTTTAAAAACTGAATAAATACTGAACTTTTAAAATAATGTTTAGCCCCCTTTTTTTACTTAATACTATGACATCAGATGCGGTGAGCACTGATAAAGTGGAATGGTAAATTAGGATTTTTAGGAAGTGTTTTAGGCCTAAATTTAGTACCTTCCGTCTTGTGCCATGTATAAAGAACTGCGGAAAACACCTCAGTCGGAAAGGAAGGTCCTGGCGGGAATCGAACCCCAGACCTCCCGCTCACTAATTCGTTCCTTAACGACACGTCTTTTAAATCTGCGCAATTGTAAAATGCTTTTGTCATTCATTTCTGACATAATCCCCATGATTGACTTTAGGAACGTAAACAAGAAACTATCGAAAAATTACAACGTAAATAAAAGTAAAATTAAGAATAATTAAAATAGAAAAAAAAAAAAAATGAAAACAGATATGCAGTTAGAATAGATTATATTTTGTAGTTTTATATTGAAATATATTTAATTAGATTAAAATGTATTTAATTAGAATGATTGAACTTTAATTAAGTTATGTATTAATTAGGTTGAAATATTTAAAATTAAATTGACATATTTTAATTAAGTTTAAATGTATTAAATTACGTTGATATGTATTTACTTTGATTGAATTTTTTGATAATGTTGATTGCATTTAATTAGGTTGAAATGTATTTAACTTGGTTTTCACAGATATTATCAATTACACAGACATCTTTTAAAGTATGTTGAAATGTATTTAATTGGGTTGAAGTTATTGAATTAAATTTACATCTTTTTAATTATATATTAAATTTCATTGAAAGGTATTTATTTAGGTTGATTATTTTAATAATGCTGATTGCATTTAATTAGGTTGACATGTATTTAATTAAATTGAAATGGATTTAATCAGTTTGACAGTTTATTTTTGTACCTATTTAATTACGTTGACATATATTTAAGGATGGGAAATGCATAATTGTAAGTACAAACGGTGAATATTGTAATTTCAACATTTCTCCACTGCCATTGGGTGTACACATTGAACTATCTCTCTCACACACACACACACGCACGCACACACACATTGATGCTTTCCTCACTTGGTGAAAATACTTTATTTACTAGTGTTATACATTCAGTTTAGTCAATTTGCAAGTTTTGTGCTTACTCTAGAAGCATTTATACAATAAGAACAGAGGGCAGTGTGCGCATGCGCGTAACTTCATTGCTTTCACACGCAACGTTTGACCAAGTGTAGAAGTGGAACTTATGACCTTTCGGCCACACTCTCTCTGATGACAAGACAAGATAGGGACGTCACGCAAAATTCTTGTCAACCAATGTAATCGTCGTTCATTTTACGTTGTACTATAAGGCTGCAGAATGTTTCATGCTTTGCGGGTGGTAACACTGCAATCATGCTGATAAATGTAAGTGAAGTTATTGTAGACAGTAGCGCTATTTTCTCCTCTAGCTCCCAGTTTTAATCTTCAGTGCAGAAAGTTCCCTTAGCTTTAAATGTTCTGTGTCATATGCTATTCTAATACACGATAAAACGTATTTGTAATTTAGAACTGTCACAAATCATACACACACACAAAGAAATTTCAGTAGCACAACACTTTTTTTTTCTTCCAGCATTTCAAAATAACAACCATCTCAAAGAAGTTATTCGGAGTTAACAGGAAATATCCAGCACAAACGTAATTATTAATTTAATGATTTTCTGCTTTTGCCTCAAATGAAACTATTACTAAGTGCTGATATACGATTTTATTTGTAACAGAGCGCTGTTTTTTGGCATTTTTAAATTAGTGTTTAACGCCCGTTTTAACTACTGGGGGCCACAGGCTATGACACTGATGATACACGAGATGAAATAATATATTGGGAAAGTTTTTATTTTTAAGGAAGGAAACGTTCCAGGCCTTAGTTTAGGGTACCTTGCCGGCATTTGCCACTTATGAGGACTGAGAAAAACCTGGAAAAAATCTCAGTCAGGGAGGATGTCTTTCAAAGTCTCTCGTTCTTATTCAAATAATGGAATCCATCTTGCAATAGTATCAAATGGACACATTTGATCATCATGAACGGCTATCAAATCCACATAGATTTTTTTTCGCTTTTTCACTTATCTTATAGCTGTAAAAATGTAAAATGTAAAGTTTCCCTTAGAAATATTAATGAGTTTTCGCCATCTGTTGATAAAGGGCTGTACGACAGTGACTATGCAAGTTTAAACTAGTACTTATGCATACTTTGATAATTTAAGGTTATTGTTGCCAGCTCGTTAGTATATATTAGTCCAACATTGGTAAACGATTTTTAATGCCCTTCGTCTTGGTACTGTTCGGATTTCGAGTAGTATGAAATGGCCTATAGCTGATGCATAGCATATTCTGTCATGTGATAATGTAAATGCGTTAAGAGAGATTCACCTTGAAACAAAACAATGCATTACCCTAGCCTTCAGGCCCGTAACATACATTTACGGCTCGTAAAAGAACCTCAAGTCGGAAAGAAGAAGTCCCTGAGCAAAATTTGTCGGCCGTTTCACGCTCTGAATTGAATTGGACGCTGATTACCTGAGATGTTAAAAAGAGTCCGTAAATAAAACAATGAACAACTAACCTTTAGGCTCTCCCAGCTATTTTTAAGCTCATATCTCCTTAAGATCATAAATAATTCGAGGACTATTAAATAAAAATAGCTGACAACATACCTTTATACATTCTTATTATTGATGATCCTCTCCCCCCCAAAAAGTCCCCATTGGATGAAATGCATCTGTACCAGAGTTTCTGCCAGTCTTCAAACACATGCTAGAAATCATTTTTTGACAGGTCCTTCAGAATCGCCTCCGCAACCTTCACCATGCTTCTGATGATGGAAATATCTCCCAAAAAAGGCGCATCTTCTATTTGGGACAAGTAAAACAGTGACTTGGGGCTAAATCTGGACAATAGGGATAGTGATAAACATGCTTTACATGGATTTTTGTCAGATATTCAGCAACATTTGCGCTGTGCGGTTGTGCATTATCGTGGTACAGCATCCAGCGCTTTTGATACATCCTTGCAGAGTTGTCAAGACATCTCGGCACGTTTTTCTCATTCAGAAAAATTCGTATTTACAATTTTTTTTACTCAAGTCCCATATATCGCACACCAAGGATAATATCCTCGTATGCTGAAAAACTTCTCGCTTGTTACGTCTTCTCCAACGGCGCCTTGAATTTGTAAGTACAGTTGCGTACGTCTTTGAGCTTTTCTACCCTCTCCATGAAACACTTACTTGTCTGCAGCAGGGAGTCTAAACTCGCATAATACAATCTCCGTCAACCGTGCCTTTAATGCTTAATTAAGAACTAATTGCTGAAGAGACAGTAAATTAATTAAACTTTATACAGACTTGACGGCTTGTTGGCATTCAGTATTGTTTCGGAGAGAATACTGGAATTGTAAAGGAACACACAACGCCACTAGACTCAAGTGTTTCCTGTGTATCGAAATTGTAACCTCAAAGAGAAGCCTGGTCTTCCGCAAACGTCCACTTCAGCTGACTGGGTGTCTTCTGAATTATTTCAAGGATAGATGTGGAGTTGATAAGTTTATAACATTTCTGCTATGGGAACTCCCATTAAAAGTAAATGTAGACGAAAGTTTTTTGTATTTTGAGTAAAATATTTTATTCACACTTTTTATTTTGAAATAAAAACAGTACTTAGCACTACCATAAATACTATCCGAAGTTCCAATAAATTCACACAAATTAGTTTGAGATATTTTAATATCCTAATAATATAAAATGCATAAATGAAAGTCACATATTATTATTCAAAATGACCACCTCTGGTACACAAGTCCTCAAGTATTTGTGATCACTCATCTGTTAAATTACGCAACATTTCCATCGCGAAATCTGCTGCTGCTTCTTAAGAAGCTTTTAATCGTTTAATATGTGGACGTTTCTTCTTGCCCATCTGCTGAAGCTTGGACCGCAATTTGTAGTCAGGAGGTCCGAACTTACAGAGGGGCAAGGTCGAAATAAAGTGTTGAACTAAGCTACCCCTAGGTTGTCCGAGCCTTATGTGCTGGGGCTGAATCCTGCTGGAAGCTCCAACTTTGCCCATGGAAGAGAGTGTTGTTGAGATTCTTGACCAGTTTCTCTAGCATTGTATTCTGACACACTTCGGCCGACGTTTTGATCCGTGGTACCTTCATAGCTCACACCCCACCACACCATAACAGATGCAGGATGATGACCCCACTGGATCCTTGGAGCCGTTTCAGCAGCTTCTTTAGAGAGTCTGTCATTTTGGGACATTGAAAGTGTCCGCAACACGAAACATTTCTCAGTGAAACTATTTGCTGCGTAACGTTTTGATGCGCTTCAATTCACTTGTGCGAAGGTGTTCTTTCCGTCGTTTGAAGCAGAATCCTATGTCTCTGTTCAACGTGTAAGCTATTTTAGAAAATTTCAGGTCACTAGCTATCACTGACTGTCTCCTTGTCGGATTTCCTCGCTTACGTGCCGCCACTGCTTTCATTAATATTGAAGTGCGCACAGTGCATGTGGTATTCCTTTACCGTAGCGGTCTTTCATATTTCCAGTCTCACGGAAGCGCTGGATGGTGTGGTACATAAACCTCCTGCTTATTTTCAGCTTCTGGAGAATTTTGAAAATCTCACCGGAGGATTTGCCTGCCTGCCTTGTGCAAAGGTACCATAGCTACACTGTAAGCACTAAGTGTTTGTGATTTTACACTCAGTATAGTAAATATCCAGCATTATTTTAAAATTAAACGCCGTATGTTACGGTAGGGATGCACCAACTTTTATGTCAGAGTCGCCACTGCTAGTAGATTGACCTACGCGCAAATTATCGCGGAAGAGATGCATATCACAAATGCAAGAAAAGCAAAGCAAACTAAACGGAAGCAGGAAAAGGAAGGATAAGAAAATAAAACAGAAAATAATGTATTTAAACGGTAGGAAACTAAAGTAAAGAGGGGGAAATGAAAGAAAAACAAACTATAAGATGAATAAAGAAATGCAATGAAACAAAAGTAAATTATGGGGAAAAGAAGAATATATATAAAGAAATCAGAGGGAACTGAAAGAAAAAATTGAGAATAAGGATGCAAGAGAAGGAAATTAAGAGAAGCACAGAAAAAAGTAAAAGCAAACGAGTATATAGGTAAAAGAAAACTTCGAAAAACTACATAAAAGGAGACAAGTGAAGGTAAATGAAGGATAGAGAAGAAGAAGAAAAAACAGGAAAGAAGACGACGAAGAAAGCAAGAGAAAGTGGAGCAGAAAAGAAAGCGAACTAGCGAAGAGGAAAAGGGAAAGATAATTTGATTGCTATGATATGATAGAAACAAGAAGACCGTCTCAGTGCCGTTATTTATCATAGCAAACAACTGACACTACATGTTCCGTGCTATGGGTCCATTAGGAATGCCTGCTTTATAGTGTAGCGTTCTTAACACTTGGCTAACTACACCATCACTAGCTAGATCTGCATCTCAAAGGGAACACCTTGTTTTGGTTCCTCGGGCGGCTTTCTTGCGTTAGAGTGGGGAGAAGTTACGTTTGTTATGCGCGTGAGGCCTTCCGGCCCTGCTCCCGGTTTATCTAACAATATACGGGGACCATTCTAAAAGTTCACGATCAAGAAAGCACAAAATTTAACATTTTTTTTTTAATTTTTAACACAATCACCTTGTAAATGAATATATTTACTCCAACATCTTTCCAGTGTTTTAATACCCTCAGTAAAATAAGATTTGTCCAATTGTAAAAAACTAGCGTTGTCTCAGCTTCAAACTCATCATCTGATGGGAATCTTCGTCCACCTAGCCATTTCTTCAGGTTTGGGAACAAGGTCCGGTGAATATGGCGGATGTGAAAGCACTTGGAAGCGGTCATGCAGTTTTGCAGCAACAATCCCAGATGTATGTGAAGGCGCATTATCGTGATGAAAAAGAACTTTCTTTTTCGTAAGGTGAGGACGTTTAACCTGAATAGCATCCTTCAGTTGGTCCAGTAGTGAAGCATAACACTCCCCGATGATGGTTCTGCCCTTCTGGAGGTATCTATGAAGCCATACCATGAGAATCCCAGAAAACTGTAGCCAAGAATTTTTCCTGCAAATGGAACCGTTTTTTGCTTTCTTTGCTGCACTTTCACTTGCTGCTACCCACTGTTTGGACTGCTTCTTCGTCTCTGTGTGTAGTGTGTTTCATCTGTTGTTACGAAAAGTCGGACAAACTTAATGGAATTGCGTCTAAACACTCTTGCGAAATGTTCGTGCGAGTGCGTTTTTGTCCATTGTTAACAAACGTGGCACCCATCTAGAGGCAAGCTTTCTCATACCCAAAACTTCGTGTAAAATGTGGTTGACATTGCCCACCGGATCTTTGCAATGTCAGCCAACTCGCGTACCTTCAATCGGTGATCATTGAGTATGGCATTGTGAATTTTGGTCACATTCTCGTCGTTCTAGCAGTTTTGGGATACCCTGAGCGCTCATCATCTTGAATGGATGTAAGACCACATTTAAATTTAACAGTGTCGTCCTGGTGGTGTAGTAGTAACCATACTTGCCTTCTAAACCCAAGGTCGCGGGTTCAAACCCGGCCAGGTTCGATGTTTTTTTTTCGGGTATAGCTTCCTTCGGAAGGGAAGTAAAGCCATGGGTCCCGTTTCGTACATTTACGGCACGAAAAAGAACCTCAAGCCTGAAAAAAAGAGACCTCTGAGCAAAATTTGACGGATGTTTTACGCCCGGAATTGAATGGGACGCTGATGATTTGAGATGTTAAAGAGCGTCCTTAAATAAAAAGAATGAAAAAAAAAAAAATTGACAGCCCACTTTGTGACCGTCGAAAACGAGGGGAAAAAATCCTTTAATATGGAATATAATTTATTTTTTTATTTATGTTGGGGTTAAACCTTGCAAAACAAAGTGCTAACGGCAGCTCGTATTTTATTTTTATCCTTTTTTTAATAAATGTTTGCATTAGTTTGTTTGCACGATCTTCACAAACAAGGTGTCAGAAACTTTACAGCGCATTATTTAAAGGATGATACTTAACAACTATTATAAGTAATATCACGAAACGGTCTGAGATTACCGATAAACTCATGAACATATTGAATTTGGAAAGTTCAGACCCTCCAGTGGTATTTATTAGGACATTTCAAGAATAAAATAATAATTTAAATATAATTCCCGTAAACTTGGCTTCCAACATTGCAATAATTGTTTATTTGTACTTAACGGTTTCAAGCAATCTTCCGATTGTCAGTAATGCCAATAGAGAAATGCAAAATACAGGGTTGGGACTGTTTCATGAATAGAACAAGAATAAGTTATATATATATATAGACATTGGCGCACAGAATATTAACACTTTTTATACTTATGAATATCTATTGTATTCAGAAACCGTTATACTGAAATTGACAAAAATGGACTATTACAATCGCTACCGTTTGAATTTTCTAACACCAAATGAGAGAGAGAGAGATAACATACAGTGTCTATTTTTCTTTGTATTCTCTGGTTTCAATTTCTAATGATAAGATCAATTTGCACATTTGACGTATCACCAAATCGCTTTGAAGAACCCTCCATTTTGCGTTGATTGTCGATTGTCCATGCTTTCGTTGCTATCAATAGCTCCCCACCGCCTGTAGCAAAAGTGGTCACTGATGTGTGTTCAGGAATTATATTGTGAAGGTATAGAGTTGGCTACACTGACCACCACACAAATGCACGTCGCATGATAAAACGGATTTGATAATTTTTATTGGATAATTTCACTCGTAATCCGGTTGTGATTGGTCAAATTTCAAATTTTTGTTTTGTTTCATTGGTCGATTTTAACATGAGTGAAGTAGTCATAGTAATTTTGCTACCTTCACAATATCTCTTAGTCAGCCGAGAACTTATAAAATACATCTCTTGAACCAAATGGGAAATATTTTACATTGAATATAAATAGTGTTAGAGTTCTGCCCTTGGTTCATATTGTATGTGTTTGTTAATTTGCAGGCAAGGTTGGATTACCGCTTTGGTACTCATGAAATGCCCTGCTCTGTTATTTACGTAATTTCCGGATTTTCAGCCATCCGTATCATGTTCTGATCTGTTAGTAATTAATATAATAATGCCTATCATCATCCCCGTTTGTGTGGTAACACTTGCCGAACTACCGGGAATGTAGCCATTAAATTCTCGTTTCATCGCAGCGTAGTTCTTTCTGTGCTTGGTATTTGCCGGAAGGGTTCAACTTCCGTAGGGTCTGAACGGCATTCCTTCAATAAAATTTGCGACGCATTCCTTTCGTAACCCTCTCGTGCATGAGGAAGTTGCGAGTTCTATTGCCAGTGCGCGCTGCATTTCATTTCGGTAGTCCATCGCAAACGGTGTCTGAAAATAACGAACATTGATTGTCTGTCGTTGTTGGCAATAAGACTACAGGTGTCATTTTTGAAAGTAATCTCCGTTAATTCAATGCATTTATCAATATTTAAATTCTCCTAAAAACCGAATCTTAGTCTACAAAAAGCTGGAAAACTCATTATTGTCCGCTCTCGATTGTCAGATTTCAGCTTGGAAAATAAGCGGCAAGGTCTGACATAGCTCCTGGAACGCACATGTGTTCACGCAGCTGTGTGGATTGGTGCGTTGTCGTGCAGCAGACAAACTCCTTGAGTCAGTATTTCACGTATCATTTTCTTGACGGCACTACTCAGCAGAGTACTTTCCAGTCTATCATTAGAATTCCTCTGCAGTCCAAAATTAATTGTCGCCATGATGTTTTTCTTGTTGAAGTTCTTCCGGAACTTCACTGCTTCTCTTTTTGAAAGAGAGCTACAGTAGAGGACCACAGTTTCTTCCCCTATGTATACGTTTTACAAAATTAGCGTCTCATTACCATGGCAACGGCTCAAAACCTTCTGACAACATTCCACGTGGGCTTGCATTTGAACTGTTGGAATAATTTGGGGCACCCATCTTACACTGACCTTATGTAATGCAAATGTTGACGAAGGAAGGGAAACGCAATTGTTTTGGAAAGCCTCAACCTTGCAGCTATTTCTTTTGTCTTCAGACATCTGTCACTGAGAACTTTCTCCTTGACAAGGGAGATGTTTTATGTCAACACATCATATCTTCATGTAGATCGTCTTCAAGGCCTCTCCTAACCCAAACGAAATAATTTTGATCACTCCTTCACAGTGAAATATGAAGGGTCCTCATATACCCGTCAAGGCACTGTTTAATATCACTGGACCGCCATGGGTGGCCGAGGTCATTTAGGATACGGACTTGTGAGCGGAAGGTCTGGGTTCGATTCCCACCAGGACCGCCCTCCCTGAAGTTTTTTTTTCCCAGGTTTTCCTCACTCATAAATGGAAAATTCCAGGAAGGTAACCTAAACTTAGGCATGGGACGCTTCCTCCTTTAAAAAAATAAAAATCCTGTCCCAGTTTATCATTTCATTTCATTTATCATCAATGCCCACCACTAATATTGCCTCGTAGTTAAAATGAGCGTTAAACACTATTTATAAAATCACTGGAAGAAAGCCTTTCTTTAGTCAAAAATGTAATCACCGCTCTGCATTCAATTTTGAACGTCACACTGTACTATTCAACACGTCTGACCTAAATTAAATTCTCCAAACAAATGAAAATAAATGCAGCGTTTACACTTCGACGTTCTTAGAAGAATAGTTAGCAAATGAAGAAATCTTAAATTCTCTGGATAAATTAGAACTATAACGAATGACATAGCATAATTAGCGCACAGGTTTTGCATTTAAAGCGTTGAGCCTGCGACATTCTGATATACTTCTTGTCACTGTTGATTTGATGCCACTATCATGAAGGATTACCCGCTGTTAGAGCACCACCTCATAGCCCATCCACAGATTTAATTTGTCATCTAGTTTATCTGGTTCTTTAATGCATTTAGTTTTGATAATAAATATTATCTACAAGTTAAAGGCACTACAATGGGCACCTGAATGGCATCGTCTTATGCCAATCTTTTTATGGTCCGCTTAAAGGAGGAATTTCTGAAGTCAGAACCTTTGGCACCATTATTATGACTGAGATATATTGATGATATATTTGTGCTTTGGACTCATGGCTCAGAATCTCTCGATCAGTTCCTTACTAATCTAAACTACAAAATTTCAGTTAAGTTCACTTCTTCTGTCTCTCCCAATGCTGCTACGTTCCTAGATGTTGATATTTCTTCATGTAATGGCTCTTTTCTTACGTTCGTGCATATTAAATCAAGCAGTATCTTCATTTTGATAGCTGTCATCCCCTGCACACTAAAAGATCTATTCCTTTTTCTCTTTCCATTCATGGCTACCGTCTTTGTAACAACTTTTCCTCTCTTCATCTTTCTAGCGCGAAAGTTCCAAGACCAAAATTCCTTCTCTTTTAAAATCCCGTATAATTCCAGCGCACAAAAAATTTCAATGCAAACCTTAAACTGTAATAAGAACTTCATTAACCTTGTTACTATTTACATGCCTGGAATTGAAAGCATCATACCTATTTTGAAAGAATATCATGACACTTTATTAAATCCGCCTCAGTAGTAAAAAACGGGTGTTAAACACCATAAAAATCTTTATTAATGCATCTGTCCTTAAGTGCTTTTTCTAAATTTGTACCCCGCCTTACTTTTAGAACACCCACTAACCTTAAAACTATATTTCATCAAAACCTATCTCCTTCCAAATTATCTTGTCCCGTCGGAGGCTCAAATCCTTGTCACCGCTCTAAATGTAAAACCTGTGCGCTAATTATGCCGTGCCATTCATTCCACAGCCCTAATTTATCCAGAGAATTTAACATTTCTTCATTTGCTACCTGTTCTTCTTTATATGTTATCTTGTAAGCTTTGCAAAGCATTTTATATTGCTTTAACTTCTACTGTTGTTTCGCAACGTATGAACAATCATAGACGTTCTGTTAAAACCAAGTCTCCCTTGCCTGTTGCCCAACATGCCTTATCTCACTATAAGGATTTTGATGATGCTTTTAACTTAACATTTATTGATGCGTTACCTATGCATAGCTCTGAAAGTTTATTCAGAGATAGAGAGATGGTAGCTATAGTTTTGTATAAGCGCGTACGTCACCAGGTTTAAACCTTACGTATTAATATATTTTTATATTCTCTCTCTCTAATTCACTTGTTGCTTGTTTAACCTATTTACATGCATTATGTTAACTTCGAGATTGTATATTTATTTTTACCACCTTCACTTGCCTCTTGCCTTTGAAGAACACCGGTTCGAGATAGAGCGAAAATCCTGTGAATATTTAAGTGTTTTATCATTTCTGGTTCTTGTTACTTTCGTTATATTGTAACTTTATTTTTGATTTTTATTATACTTTTGTGTCAATTAGAAGCAAGTTTACTCATGTCATTTTGATAAGAATCATGGGTTCTTGGGACGACGACAGTTCTAAATGCCGTTTCAATTTCTTTTTGGTTGCTGAATACTTCATTCTTCAGGAAACTCTCCAGATGTTTGGGAATTTCTGTTTCATTCAGTTTTTGGCACGCCTTTTGCGAGGCATGTGGCCGGGCGTTATCATGAAGAAAAAATATAATTTTCTGTTGACTAGTGCATATAGTTTTCCTTTCAGCTCCTCGTGCATTTTATCATTTTCTTGATAATATTTTTCAGAAGTAATTGTTTCGCTTCTAGGCAGAAGTTCATAACACACTGAACCAGCTTCAAGCCACCACACATCCATTATAACGTTCATTTACAGTGGTTTTTGTTTTGTGAAGTGTTTCGATGCTTCAGCCATTAATGTTTATGAACGTAGAGCATCACTGGTCACAATTCAAACCAAAAATGACAACATTCGTTACTTAAAAACAACGAATATCAGACCTCAAACTTTTGCTTATTTCATTCATGTATTTATTATTTTTATTTCACTTGTCCTATTTTCACTAAGTGATCACAAACAGTAGAAAATGCAATTCTGAGCTTCTTAGCAAATTTCCAAGAAGTATGACGTGCACTTGTTTCAACAAATTTTCCGGAATATTGTTTAACTTCTTATTATATTTAATAGACTAGCTCCGCTTGACTTGTTTTATATTATTATTCAAACTGATATGTGTTTAGGCCTAAATATTCTGAACTATAGTTAATAATTTATAAATTATTTATTTAATTTATTCAATTAAGTAGTATGTGTAAAAGTAATGTAACATATTCATAATTATTATCTGTAAATTTAAGTTGACATACATTAAATTAATTAAGTTGACATGTATTTTATTAGTTTGACGTATTTACAAGATTGAAGTTTAATTACTTTGACGTTTTTAATATGTTAACATTGTAGATTTAATTCTATATGTATTTAAATTAGATTTTTTATTTAATTATATGTTTCCACTTATTTAATTAAGTTAAATGTTTCTTTTTTAAGTATTTTTCTCTAAATAATCATTTGAGTTTTATTATTATCCACTGCCACCGGATTTAAGCGAAACCGCAGTTAATACGTAATAGGCAATGACTACCTCGGTTTTTCTCATTTTCAAGGTGAAATCATAGCTCGAGGCTTATCGAACACATGCTAATCGGAAGTGTTTCCTTGTCATACATTTCGAGAGGTTTCCGCGTCATGGCCATGGTTACAATAAGACCTGCTCTAGCAGATGTGACGTCACACCCGCATTAATGTGTGTACACGATTTTACGTGCGTAACTATTAAAGACACTTTTTTTTCACATAAACTATGATCACCACAAAAAAATATATCAAACAGATGTCAACATATCTTTACGAATTATGTAATTGTAGTTGGTACAATATTGACATTATTTGTGTGATATAGGCGAAATTCTAGTTAAATGTATAGAAAGCAAAAAGCTAAAATGTTGTTGCGAAGTTTGTGTGCGTTTAGCGTATATATCCACAAAGAGAACAAACCCGGCCAGGACCGATGGATTTTTTCGGGGCGTAAAAATCCTAAGCATGGCTTCCTTCGGAAGGGAAGTAAAGCCGTGGGTCCCGTGTCGTACATTTACGGCACGATAAAGGACCTCAAGCCTGAAAGAGAGGCCTCTGAGCAAAATTTGTCGGCCGTTTCACGCCCTGAGTTGAATGGGACGCTGATGACCTGAGATGTTAAAGAGCGTCCGTAAATAAATCAATCAAAAAAAAAAAAAACAAAGAGAACATGATGTCTTTAATGCGATAAATACCAGAGACACTCCCGCTTTACCTGATACTGTAGGGTGAACAAAAGACAATTCTTGAGTTTGTAGTGCATGGCAAGCGCAAGAACAATTTGTAACACAGAGGTGGCAACAAAATTTGGATGAGCTCAATGAATTGTATCGGAAACCACACAAACACCTTTCCTTAAATGGAAATAACTCGAGCACGTGTATGCAAATAACTCGAGCAAGTGTATCGCTCACACTGCAGGAACCTGTGTTGAGTAGTTGGGGTAATCATTCTTGTTTAGATATTTGTATTAATTTTTCGGACAATTGTCACAAAAATCTGTTCCTATAGAAATGGCAAAGCTCAGATTAAAAGTTAGTACAATCTCAAGCAGCAGTTTTATGAGATTTATAACTTTATTTCTGATGAACGGTTGTTGTCATTAGGACCTAACTCTGCATGTTCACATATTGTTCCAATCACCGTAGAACCTCCCGCAACTTTGCACGTTCCTTGCTTTGATTCCTAAACATTAAGTTGTCTTAAACGTTACTAAACATAATACCTCCATACTCCATACGTTGCCTGGTAACTCAAGAAACAAATGAAGAGAGGAAAAACACTGCCTTGCTAACGTAATAAAACCTTATACAGGTATTATCTCTTAATGGGGTAACTGTATTTACAGTTATGTAAATTATTTTGAGGAAATAAATATATAATGACCCTTTTTGGCACCTAATCCTTCTTCTTTTTTCCTAAAATAGAGCGTTTTTATTTATGTGTTTAGAATATCCAAACACAATCGGTAGACTCTGTTGTAGTTCAACTGCATTTACAACTTTCACTATTTTTACAACACAGTATAACTAAACAAAATTTAATTCTTGTTCAGAGAACAAACCAAATAGAGATACAAACACCTTTTTTATTTGTTTTTGTTTCAATCGATGCATAAACATATTGTGCACGGTGTGACAGCTGGTGAGCATACGCCGTCACAGTGTAAACTATTCTCATTACATCTGCGAAACAAATTCCCTACCACAAAAAGCTTATATTTACTGTTATTTAAACATGCTCATGCAGGACGATTAGCTGTGCTAGTTTTTAGGGGCGTTCATGTTTTAAAATAAAAACACAATTCCTATAATTTTACGCTCTGTTTTTCATCAGCGTTCCTAACAACACGCGAGCTGCGATCTTGGGAACACCATGCCTCGCAGTCACTTGTTTATCAACATCAACTTTATGGACAAAGGAAATAGGAAGATAATGTCCTCTTTTCAAGATAAATGGCACACAGAATTTTCTGGCAGTGAATAATGAGGACAGTACAGTAGTGATATGTATCTAGTTCACATATCTTAGTCGAGTTTCAAAAGAATACGTACCTTGCAGCAAGAAGAAAGTTCTCCTTGGATATTAATGAAATTGTAAATAACATTAAGCCCCAAATAATTCGTTAAGTTGTTTAATGTTTTTCTTCGTTATTAAACAATATTGGTATTTAAATAATAATAATAATAATAATAATAATAATAATAATAATAATATGAACGATGCTTAATCTGAAATAGGAAAGGTCCTGATAGCCTGAGAGGCTGCATACAGAAATGGAAAACGAAGGGGAAAAGTCCATATAAATGTATGGTGGATTTTAATTTATTATTATTATTATTATTATTTATATGTTTCAAGATTTTTTGTTCAGTTGTGGTATGCGAAGTCCTCCCAGGGTGTCTATGGAGTAATAGAGTATTGTTAAGGGGATTCTTGAATGTACAAATACGAGGGCGGATTGATAGATCTGATAAAAACATGGTGATTATTTTTTTTTTTTCAAAAACTAAAATGTATTTTTCATCATAATATTTTTTGAGCTCAATAAAATTATCCTAGCGAGATAGCAATCTTTTTATTCCCTCAGAAGAACAGAAATATTTCGAAATGGATATAATGCTCGTTTACAGCACGGATAACCACAAGGAGCTGCGTAAATTAAGCGAATTCCTCATCAAGTAAAATAACCTAAAATAGAATATAAAATCAAAATTATGATCATGTTAATTAATAAAATAATTTATTAGATCACTGTGTGTTAATTAGCGTAAGAAACTCTAAAATAAAAAATGAACTCTAATGCATTACTTAAATAGATTTACTTTTTTTTTTTCCTCTTCAAAGTAACTTAAAATTAAACGCTTATACTGAAATTATCTACTTTTCAAAAGTAAGGGGAACAAAATTAGAATTCTTGCAAACTATAAGTATTACAAAAAATAAATCACATTTTAATTATTATTATTATTATTATTATTATTATTATTATTATTATTATTATTGCAATCAAAACATAAAAATTAATTGTATAATGTTGATTAAATGAACCACATGGCCGCTAATAGATAAAGCTATATTGTGTGAGTGTTTTTAAACATTTTTAAAGGTAACCATGTTTATGAGCCGAGCCTTTGATATCATCTTTACATCCACTAGAGAGAAATAACAGAAAGAAATATTGTGATTTAAAAAGTTAATATGTTTCAATAAAACAAAAACATGTTACTATTTAAAAACAATTACAATGTGCTAAGTAAATAAAAACAATCGAAAGTTACATTGATTTTCGGTGGCTTTGAAATTTAATTTAAATGTTATTAACATGTAACGTAAACGTTTTCTGAAGAATATTACAGAGCTCTCTTACATACAAATATAATTCTTAAACATATTTGATTAATGTTTTTCATTTGCTACCTTCACGACGATACTTTTGTTAAATATAAAATATTTGTATCGTTATAAATACAGTTTATATGCTAAATTAATTTTATCTTATACTTTGAAATAAATGAGAAAAAAATGAAGCTCTAGAACGCTTTTTAAATGTCGGTTTTAAGATGTACCCCTATTCTTTATGGTCCGATTTCTATAATTTTAAGAAACTATTTTTTTATTTTATTTAAATGGTATATACCGAGGTATCGTTGCGAATAAACGAATATTGGTGTCGCTAGAGCGATTTTTAAATTTGAGTTTCAGGTAAACCCCCCACTCCTAATAGTGTGATTTTTTTCGGTAACGATTTGTATTAACTTATTTTAATGGCATATATCAAACTACGCCAAGTAAAAAAATTGACCCCTAGAGCAATTTTTAAATTTTCGCTTTAGGTTAACCGCCACTCCCGATGGTCCAAGAATTTTGTTGGTTAACGAAATCGAGGAATCATTTTGTTCAGGGGAAAAAATTCTGCCGATTGATATATCTATTTGTCATTGTATTTTCAGTGTCAAATAGGTAGGATCAATGAAGATTTGAAGAAATTTTACAAAAAAAAATGATTTTTCTTGGATACAACGCAATAGGTGTCTACATTTTTAAGACCTGAGTTATCAGAAATTTACCTCTCTCTCCTTTCCTTCTTCATCTACTAGAAAATTCCAACATGCCCATCTCCCTCTGTTCAATCCTGTAAAGGAGTGATAGATACGTTTCCCTCCATTCTTCCATACAGTTACATTCAGCTAGTGTATATATATATATATATATATATATATATATAGTGAGTCTGGTACCTTTTTTATGTATTGCTCCATTACCTATTCCTACTTCAGCCCCAATTACACTTCGAGCGAAATCATCTCTCTGCATTGTGCAATTGTCTGCTGCCTATCCATATCCCTCAAGCGATTCGTAACCTTCCTCCATGCGCTGTTAGAGAAAAAGGAACGGGGGAAAGGGATGGCGATGCTGGATTTACTGGGACACATAGGAAGTAGGAGGAAGAAGGCGAAGGTAAATTTTTAAACCAAGTGATCGGAAAAAGGAGACAACCGGGAAGGGGAGTAGGGGAACACTAGGCACACTATTTGGAAATTTTATACATATGTATTAGAGTGTAAATTATATATTTTTGTACTTCTTCTTTACATTTTCTTTGTGCATTTGTTCTATTTTCCAAATTTTCATATATTTATTTAAGTTTTTTGTATATACATATATATATATATATATATATATATATATATATATTGTCCCTTGAGAGTTAAATATCGACTTGCTCAATTTGATGAATTTCTTAGTGTATTGAAAAATCGCATATGGTCCTAGCACCCATGCGACATGGGTGTGTTATATTTGTAATTAAATACTTTGTAAACAAATTCACAACTTCTGCTGTCGGTCCTGGTGGTGTAGTGGTTACCATACTTGCCTCCTAAACCCAAGATCGCGGGTTCGAACCCGGCCAGGACCGATGGATTTTTTCGGGCGTAAAATCGTAAGTATGGCTTCCTTCGGAAGGGAAGTAAAGCCGTGGGTCCCGTGTCGTACATTTACGGCACGAAAAAAAGAACCTCAAGCCTGAAAGAGAGGCCTCTGAGCAAAATTTGTCGGCCGTTTCACGCCCTGAGTTGAATGGGACGCTGATGACCTGAGATGTTAAAGAGCATCCATAAATAAATCAATCAAAAAAAAAAAAAAAAACAATTTCTACTACTACTACTACTACTACTAATACCTGAAACGTCACTGCAGCTTTAAGTATAGCTGCTACACTAAAGCTTTGCGCCAACGTGGCCTATGTAACAGTATTTCAGGGCGGTACATTTAAAAAAAAAAACTAACATTTCCCAAATAAGCGACTACCACTATTGTAATCAGTAGCCTTAAATTAGCGGAATAAACATTTTCATAACAATCGAGCAATACAGATGGAGGCCCCGCTCTTATAGGAGCATATAACGCACTGTGGGTAGTTTCAACTCTTACAATTATGTAAAGTAACAGTAAGAATGCAGGTTTTCTTCTAACACTAAGTAGAGTGTAACAGTTTAATTTAAATTCACCATGTTCTACAAGATAGATAACATTAATGTGTCTGGCGAACGCGGATAAAAGAACTTAAAGCTTGAACAGGGCTGTATTTTAAGTTTACTCAGCCGGTAGTAATGGAAAAGCGCCTTTGTCGATTTCCATTTGTCTTCTGCTTGTTTTCCTTTCTTCCGGCAGGTTACAATCTCAAGTCAACTTATTGTCTGTATGCGGGAAAGGTACCTTTTAGAAAAGAGGCTTTGTTCATTGAAGTAACGGCCATCAAGCTGAGAGCAAGTGGGTATTATTCGAGCCTTGTGGAAAACGCTACTTACGAGCTTTGCCTTTAAAAATTGTTTCTTCGTCGTTATTTTACTACAAAGAGTAATGGGTGTTAGAAAGGGAGCTGGGTGCACTTTTGTTCTTCAAAAAGATGGATGGATATCATTGTTCATAATAAGGCCATGTCCCGATAACTTTGCCCTTGTAACGTGAGTATTAACCGAATATCTTTCTAATAAAACATGGAAGCACCAAAATATCTGAATAGTAGGAGAATGCTGGGCGATCCGGAATACTTAACGATTAATTATGCTTCCTGATAAGAGTTTTCAGTGTTCTGTTGTAATAATTTATACATAATACATATTTGTTTTATGTAACAACGAATATTTTGTCATATATTTGTGAATAAGATAATTTGAAATTATTTAAAACACATTTTATTATCCATTATCTTAATGCGTAATGCACACGTGATACTAGTTTCGTAGTTGTCACGGTTTCTGCCTGTGAGAAGTGTCCAAGTTGAGACATGTTCAGTTCCGCCTACAACGCAGTGTTGTAGGTGGCTTAAGGAGGGCTTCTTCTCTATAGTGCAGATGGGAGATGGTTTAAAATGTTTAAAGAGGGTAGGCAATCACTTTCTGTGCTCTAACGGAAGAAAACATCAAACACTGCTGCTGTCATTGTGAGAGAGGATCGTCGATAACATTTAACAGCACTTTCAGAATTTCTGAAAATTTTAGTGCGTGTCTTTAGTTACACATGGGGCATTAGTTTTGTGCACGGCGGGTTCCAAGACCAAAGGACCTTCTCGTGCAGGTTCGCATGCAGTTACAGGAAGCTGCGAATTGCCTTTCAAAGGTGACGAAACTTGACTACATCATTTCGATCCTGAGAACAAACAGCAAAGCTCTGTGAGGAATTCTCCTTTACAACATCAATAAGTGGTTACTTCTGTTCAGAAAGTTATGGTCATTCATTTTTCGATATTAAAGGAATGGTTTGCCAGCACACGCACAACTGTAGTTGGGCAATACTACAGAGATATCCTGATAACCCTGCGAGGGCATATCACACGCAACAAGCTGATTGCTGATCACGATAATGCACGGCAGCACATCGCTTATATTGTTGCTGAATATCTCACAAAATTCAATGGGAAGTATGTCTCGCATCCTCCCTATAGTCCAAATTTGGCAGTGTGTACTATTTATTATTTTTTTCCCTTTAAAATTGGAGAAATGCCATCATGTAAGGCATTTTGAAGTCCGCGGACGTATCAAAAATTGTTTTCAGCTATCTTTGAAGACTGGGAGAAACTCTAGGATAGGAGCATTGCATCCAACGGGAACTTGTTTGAGAAATATCCTTAAAATTATGAGGACGAGTAAGTGATTTTGCCAAAAAAGCATGACACTCTTCATTCAACAGCCGTGGTAGATATTTTTGCATACATGATAAAAAAAAACTCAAATATATTCATATATTTAAAGTTGTTACTTGAAATATTGTCTTATTTTATGGTCTCAAACCAACCACAACTAGTGGTAGAGGCAGTGCAACATTACACTGTTTATGTGCTTTAAACTCTGACAGGCTTCTCCAGAAATTCTTGTTTTTTTTTTTTTTCGTAAAAAAGAAAAAACAGTAAAATGATATCCGCGCAAATTTCTCGTGCATCGCAACTGTGCTGAACACTCTCCAAAAGCAACACATTCTCCTATCCGAAAGCCTTAACTTGTTAGGAAAGTGACAGAATGTTTACACTGTGGAAACATTCGCAGAATTAGCGAAAGTGAAGCTAAACACAAAACTACAAAAGAATCCAGGTTATAGTGAGATAATATGTTGAATCAAATGTGTAACTGGTTTTAACTGCATAAGATGTTGCTAGGTTTACAATGGTTCCCATTACTTCTTATGAGTTGGAGCGGAGAGTCACTAAGCAGTTGATAAACAAAGACAATAAACGCAATTTCAGTTTGAAAATTTAAAACAGCTTTCTTGTAACAATATTTTGTACATACCAGTTTTGTAACAGTACTCAAAAATATCGTAGCAGTTTTAATAACAATATCAAGAAGGTATTGTTGTTCTGTTGTTAAGCAACAACGCCTTTAATTGGATTTTAATAGCATTATATTTTGATAAAATATAAATATTTTTGCTTTATTTTGTTCCATTTTATACAATGTTAGTGCATATTCCATAATGCGGTAATTTTTATTTCCTTATATATATATATATATATATATATATATATATATATATATAAAATAAAAATAAAAATAAAAATAAAGTAACACTATTAGCAATGTAACAAATTAACAGTAATTATAATAGTAGAAAAGGATAAAACACTAAGAAAAAGTCACACTTGAAATCGCTATATTTCGAACTCGTTGAGTTCTTCAATGGTCGAATTTGCGGCCCTATGTAAGTAGTTTTGTGTAACCTTTGCTCATGTCATAATAAACCAATGTTGTCCGGTTGCCTGTGTTTTGCTTCTTCCCTACGAGAACCGCCTACACTCAGGCTTCCGTTGATGGCACCGCATAGTAAGTGCCACATATTTTCCATCGTATATCTTAGATTTTTAGTGTTGTTCTTTGTTCTCCATAAAAAAATGCCACCCCTCGCATTTATACATGTGCCTTCTTATGCAATTTTGGCGATTTTTATCTTATTTTAATAGTATTTTTTTATTTTTAAAGTTATTGACCATATTTATGCTTGTTTCTGTGATAAATTGATGTAATATTTAGGGAATTTTTAATAATTTGAGATTTGAATGACTTCGATTAAATTCATTACAAAAACATAGCGCTCATAATAAATTAACTCATCTCAACCGCTATCAGATCCAAACTGACAGCCAGAAGCTAGCGTGACCTTATTCCAGTCACCGATTTGAAATACGCATGCGCACGCCTAGTGGAAAAATACCACAGTTCATTGAACCGCTTGTACTACCTAATGACAAAATCTTTTACACTGAAATTCAGAAATTTATTTTTGTTACAAGCACTCTGTGGAATGCAGGGTTTTCCTTGTCAGTATATTTTGTCATTAATTCAATGTTGCGCAATCTCACGATGCCGTCTTCAGACTCCTGTTTTATTAGCAGAGGACTTTATCGTACTAATACAGTGTCTTTGATCATGTGCCGCCGATAAATATTTTGTAATCATGTTGTAGGTTCACTGTTCCGACCTCATTTGTAGTTAAATACACGATATGATGCCTTTGTTGGGGTAGAGGTTACTTGACAAAATATGGAATGCATACCCATCACCATATTTGAAACGTTGTCATACTTTCATGCCTCACAACGGCCAAGCCCATTCATTTCCGGACCTGGATCCCCTTTTGAAAAATGATGAGTTTGTTGTCCTGCACAAAACATTAATCGTTTTAAGTTTTTTTGTTTTGAATCCCCCAGTACAAAAGCTACTTATTTGTTATAGCGATGACAGAATATAATTTTCTCAGTAAAGCGGAAACCCCTTAAGGCATTTTCGAATCACGCAAAAAAAAAAAAAAAAAAAAAAAAAAAAAACAAATTCTTCTTCCGGAAAACCAGACAGCCCGTTCTTTTGCTTTGTGAATGAAAATTTCAAATGCGGGTTCGTTTGTTATTGTGCAGTAAAGAATGTTTCTCCTGCATTTAAAAGGAAACTGCTCGAGGTAGGCCTTCAAAACCCTTGTTGGAAATTCAGGACGGAACTATAATATTACTTAAGATCGCTATTGTAAGCCGCTGGATTTCTTCCACCATTTAGACTATAAGGATGCTCTTTTCCACAACGGTTTTGTTTATGTACTTTTTTCATCGAAGACAAATTTACTGTGAATTTATTCAATAATACACACAATGCAGTTATGTATATTATTGAATAACATAGTTAATATTAAACTTGTGATTAAGGTATTACCCACCGGTAATCCCAAAAGTATCTGTATGTCTTTTTACTTGAATCTTCTATTAGCACAGTCAGGTGGAGGATTTTAGTTGCAGAAATCTGTGTATGTCGTAGAAATGAACTGTATAGCTAGCTAGTATCTCTAGAATCAATATAATTGTTGTAGAATTTGCAAACTTCAAATTTATGATGACCATATAGATCCCCAAATTGCTCAGCCATATTGTCATATAGATTAAACGAGAAAATTATACAGAACCCTCTTTTGGGCATTTGGCTAGCTTAACAGGGATTTGCTTGGCAACGGGAAAGACGCTCTTTGCCGTAGGAATCAGACATTTATAGCGTGTAGGTTTTTCATGCAAATTACAACAAGGAATAACCAGATACCTTCGTCATGGAATATGTTAGAAATTATTTTTCTTATGCCGCCACTGCTCTTTCGCACCTTTAAATACACTGCAAAGCTTTCTCAGAGATTTCTTTGGACTTCGTTCTAACTTTTCTCTGATGTCATCGAGTTTTTCCTCTGTAAGAACATTGTGTTTTAATTTTCGGTGTGTTAATGCTGTTATAATGCCGAAAAAAGTTCGTATAAATCACCCTGTGTGATTTCTATGTGACAAAAAACTCATGTAGAGAAGTAAGACGGTGATTTATAGACAGATTCCCTGCTGTTCGTGCGCCTCACAGGGAAACGGTTCGTATTCTTGTGAATAAATTTGGGGAAACGGGATCTGTTCTTGATAAGAAACAGAAAGTAAAATGCCGTCTTCTTACAGAGAAAAAACTCGATGACGTCGGAGAAAAGTTGGAACGAAGTTCAAAGAAATCTCTTAGAAAGCTTGCACAGGAATCAGGCAGGAATTTCGCAAACCTCAACTTTACTGCTGAACTTTTTCTAACCCCATCTCCTACAAACCCTTGTATGGATTTGTCGTAGATTTTCCGCTCGTTCGCACCCCTATGTTGGAGATATAAATAGTTTAAATATGCAGAAGAAATATTTACACAAGCTTAAGTGCTTAATATTATAATGCAAAGTTTACCGAAGTCGTTCAGACGCGGGCTCTTGATCGGGAGATCTGGTACCGTTAGGACTGTCCTCCCTAACTGAGTGTTTTTTTTTCAGGTTTTCCTCAGTCCTCATAAATGGCAAATGCCGGAGTAGTCCCTAAACTTAGGCCTTAAACACTTCCATCCTTTAAAAAAAATCCTTTCCCAGTGTGTCATTTCAACTCATGTATCATCAGTGTTCACCGCCTGTGATGCCTCAGTAGTTAAAACGGGCGTTAAACACAATTCAAAATGCAAACATTATCTCTAAGTAAATACTTTTTATTCCTATAATCTAGTATTGTTTGATTTATTGATAATTTAGTGGGGACTTTTTGTAGCTGGGTCCATGGCTGGTCGGGAAGCAGGAAACATTTATACGAAAAGTGGGACTGAATTCGCACGTAAAGAAGAAGAGCCAGAGTCCCGGTTACCATGAAGTCACGTGTTGGAAGCTCAGTGAATCCATTTGCCAGAAACTTTGCCACTTATACAGAAACTTCCGGCACAACCGCCGGAGATTATTATGACTTCTATTAAATCTTACGGCAGATAGTTCTTTGTTCCAGCTGGTGGTGAAGTAGACGTGAGATTGGTTAAGGCAGCACAAGATTGGGCACTCACTCAAACGCCCCATCCCATACATGTACTCCCCCTCCCTTTTCTTATCTCGGAGTTTTTCTTCAATTGAAAAGTTCTCTCAGAGTTTCTCCATCCTCACGTCGGCTGCTGCGGTGATGAACGATTTCAAGTCCTGCGCGCGCCATCTTCTCAGTTCCTTTGCGTATCAGATAGACGAATATGTTTACATTTTGAATACATAAACAGAAAGAGGAGAGAAAAACAATAATTTTAAACAAAGGGTTGTGAAAGGTAACTGAAAAGTAATATTATTAAATTAATGGCAAATCTCAATTTTTAATGTGCAGATCTCCTCTTCAAAGACCACGTCGCCACTAAAACCTCGAACTTTTAGGCATCTAAAATAGATTACAAAATGATTAAAACTATTTTTAATTTTAGACAAGAAAATATATATGTTTATGGCATCTAAAATGGATCACAATATGATTAAAAACAGTTACACCATGCTTCTTGTCTGTTAAAATCATTTTAAAAGCTGAAAATGGCCTTTGACTGACACAGGTGTTATAAGAGCAAACTTATATTTTGTTATTTTTTCATGAATTTCTCCAGCTTACCCATTAAAACGTTTGCCACATGGACCATTTTTATATCCGGGATTTTTTTCTATTACTCTCTCCCACTTGCACCTTACTTAGTCCCCAATTTCCTGTAATAGGACTAATTTTCATTTCAGCGTGTTGCACCACTGCCACCTGATCCGACAAGGGATTTCCTTTACGTTTCAGCTTTGCAATTGTTGAGGGCAAGAACGATAAAATTGTCTTTATGTAAACAAGATCTCGCTTCAATGTTGAATTTTCCCGTGTCTCATAACTTTACCAATTACACTCTTAATCTGGCATTTCTCTACTTAATCTGTCATCTTGTACTTCCCTTTTAATTCTGGAAACAGCAGCTGTTTGACAGAGTGTGCATCTCTCTGCCGCCTTAAGGCAGCTTAACTCTTATGTGTGTTTTGTTAACTGGTGTTTACAACAAACTCAAGTAAGAGTATATCTAAGGCATTTCCTGTTAATAAAGCAGGCATGTTTAATTATCTTGATCTTTTACTTCACTATTCATGTGGACATTTCATTTTTGCAATACACCCTACTGGAAAAAATAATTGCATCACCTATATATAGCTTTTGTGTATTTTTATCTACCTTACTTGATATCCACAATAGATTCACTATTTCAGTTTTGTTTTGTATGCAACGAAACTTCTTAATATTTTCCACTGTGGGATACTACTGCCTTTATTGTTGCTTTTATTGTAGTAGTCAGTGATGTGTGATTAATAACAGCTGCAGAAAATGGGCAAAGAAAACTGAATTAACTCCTCGCGAAAAAGAATGTTCGCATTTGCTTCTGAAGGGCTTTCTACTCGACATATTGCATTAAAGATAGGATTTAATCCACTGTGTCAAGATTAAAAGAAAACTTGGAATTCGGAAAGAATTAAAGGAAGAGGCAGAAAAAGTTCTTCTACTGCTGCTGACCGGGTTTGAAGGGGATATGTCTGAATGACTTCAGTGGAGTTGAAAAGAGAGTGGGAAGAAGCTTCTGGTGGTGGTTGCAGCACAACCATCAGATACAGACTTTCAGAAATGAGTGTACCTTCTAGACGGCCCATTGGACTGAAGAGATATGGAGTAGCCATCTTCTCACGCGAATTAAATTTTAATGTTAGAGGAAACGATGGAAAAATGTTTACCCGGTCATAGCGGTGAAAACTTTCTGCCTGAATGTTTGGACCCTACACTGAATTTCCCAGAAAGTGTGATGGTCTGGGATTGACTTCAGCAAAGGAGTGGATGCTTGAATTTTGTTGAGGGAACAGTAAATGTAGATAATTACACTACTCCGTACCACATCATAGGTCAAGAAAAGTGGGTACCTTGCTTAAACACTACTACTTTTACAAACTAAACTATAATACAAAGTTCTTGTTATATCCAGATAATTCTAAAAAAAATTACAATTTTATGCAACAGGTAGAAGTTTTCTTGAAGAACAAGGAATTTCCACCCTCACATGGCCAGGGAACATCCCAGATCTCTCCCCACTGAGAACTCTTGGAAGATGGTTGGCTATGCTGTAGCAAAGAAAAACCCAAGAAATATGAAAGACCTGGTTGAAGTCATCCATAGGGCGTGCTTTAGTGGGATTTCGCCTGGCCAAGTCAAAAATTTAATACTTTCAATGCTTAGACGACGTGATGCTGTTATAAAAACTTAGAGAGACTACACAAAGTCTTGGTACAGCATTTTTACGACGAGAAGGACTCTTATTATAATTATTAATTTTTTGTATTTGTTTATTTAAGGACGTTCTTTAACATCTTAGGTCATCAGCGTCCCATTCTATTTAGGGCGTGAAACGGCCGACAAATTTTCCTCAGAGGCCTCTTCTTTTAGGCTTGAGGTTCTTTATCGTGCCGTAAATGTACGACACGGGACCCACCGCTTTACTTCCCTTCCGAAGGAAGCTATATTTACGATTTTTACGCCCATCCATCGATCCTTGCCGGGTTCGAACCCGCGACATGGGGTTTAGAAGGCAAATATGGTTACCATTACACCACCAGGACCGACGATATAATTATTAAACAAGAACTCGTTAGGTTTATGTAATTTTAGTTACAACATCGTGGCTATTTAGTTATAAAATTTCACGTTTTGTTCAGTTTTACCGTTTACATGTACTTTTAACTGACATAAAGATGATTAACATCATAATTTTAGACTAAATATATTCGAGTTGCACCTGTCAACACAATTATGGTAAGATTTTAAAATACTGATACTTGTAGATTTTTTTAATGGTGTTTAACGCCCGTTTTTACCACTAAGGCATCGCAGGCAATGAACACTGATAATACATGAAATGAAAGGATATATTGGGAAAGGATTTTTTTAAAGGTAGGAAACGTTCCAGGCCTAAGTTTAGGGTATCTCCCCGGCATTTGCCAGTTATGAAGACTGAGGATAACCTGGAAAAAACCTCAGTCAGGGAGGACGGTCCTGGCGGGAACCCCAGACTTCCCGCTCACGAGTCCGCGCCTTAACGACCTCGGTCACCCGTGGCGGTGTACCTGCAGATGAGTATAAAGGGGAAAACGTAACTATTTTGTGAGTGACGGAGATCTGGAACAGGGTCCCTCGTAAGGATAAGTGGAAAGATGCCTGATGGAGAGGTGTCGTTCTTCGATTAGGGAGCCACGTGTAAGCTATGCCGGCAGGCTGATCGCATGCCCCCGTACAATACTGCCTGCACTCTATCAATGAAGTTGCAAGACGGAGGTAGAGATCACTACGGGAAGCCAAGCCTCACTCGGGTTGTGAAGAAGTAAAAAATGTCTAAAATTCTATGTCAAATGCTGTTTGTAATACTAAGCATACCTCACAACAACTCTCCTACTGAATGAGTTTTTGTGTTCTGAGAAAAAGTCATATAGAATTCAGATCATAAACACATCAAAATAAAAGCCACTTCTTACCCAGAAGATCAAGAAGAAATTTATAGAAAAACAGTTGATAGATGCAGATCATGATTCAAAGCATTTTAGCGAATATTATATGTTTGTTAACGCTCTAGCGGTCGCAATTTTTGTTTTTATCTCAAAGAAACGCCACATATAACCATCAATTAACAAAAAAATTGTCTAGTTCTTAACCAGAAAAATTGAACCATTGCGAGTGGGGGTTAACCTTAAACTAAAATTATTCAAAAAAATAAAAATCGCTCTAGCACTGCAATTTTTGTTTTTTCTCAACGAAACATGATATATTTCATGAAAATAAATTAATAACAATAATTTCGGAAAATCAGGGCAATCGGGTTATTAGGAGTGAGAGTATACCTGAAAACCGAGAAACTTCAAAGCGAAATTTAAAAATCGCTTTAGCAGTCTCAATTTTTTTTTTAAAGAAGCTCAATATATGCTATTGAAATAAAATTAGAAAAATAGATTCTGAAAATAAGTGAAAACAGCTTATTAAGAGTGGGGTTTACCTGAAACCCAAAATTTAAAAATCCCTCTAGCGGCACCACTATTTGTTTCCTCACAGCAAAATTCGGTGTATACCATTTTTAATTAAAATAAGAAAAACAGTTTTGAAAATTGGGGAAATCGGAACGGGTATACTTGAAAACTAAAACTTAAAAAGCGTGTTGCGTTTATTTTTCTCTCTATTGTTTTAACTAAAAAGACAATTCAGCATATAAACTGTATTTATAATGTAGCATATATTTTATATTTAACAAAAGCATCGACTTGAAAATAGTAGCTATGAAATGTGAAATATCAATCGAATATGTGTTTGAGAATTATATTTATATGTAAGAACGCTCTGTAATAACCTTCAGAAAACGTTTACGTTACATGTTAATAACATTTAAATTAAATTTCAAAGCCACTGAAAATCGATGTAACTTTCGATTGTTTTTATTTGCTTTGTACATTGTAATTGTTTTTAAATAGTAACATGTTTTTGTTTTATTGAAACATATGAACATATTAAATACACAATGTAACTCAAACTTTTTATTATTTCTCTCTGTTTTAGTAAATGTAAAGATGATATCAAGGACTCAGTTCATGAACATGGTTACATTTAAAAATGTTTAAAAATACCCACACAGTATAGCTTTGTCTATCGGCGGCCATGTATCATATTTAATTAACAGTATACCATTAATTTTTATGGTTAGAAATAGAACAAATAAAATGCTACCTATGTTTTTATTGCAGACTCGACAAATACTTTTTGGACACGAGGAGCCATGTGGGTAAGAACGACCAACAATCACATTTTCCACAAATTAGCCCATAGTAATACATAAGCTTGAGAATATCCCACCGAATTATATAATCAGATTATTATTTTAAGTGGAATTTAAAGAGTCTAAGACTGCGCAACATGTACGAAATAGTTTATCCTGGCTTCATCTCTTCTGTTTTTGACGTGCAAATACTGGGAACTGGCATAATTTAGTTAAAAGCTGTACGTAGTTGTACCAACATTGTTTTCCTCTACTAAACCACTGTTTGCTTTTTTTTTTTTTTTTTATGAGAAGAAACACATGGTGTAATTGAAGTTTGTTTTCTGTGTCTATAGTAAACCTTCCTTCTTTGTGTGTTACTAAGTTCTTCATTATGCCTCGTTTTAACCATAAAGTATTCAAAAAGCGAAGAAAAACACTAAACAGGGACATATGCATGTAGCCGTTAGGTATAAACTTTCTACATCTACCGCAGGAGAGAACCTGAATAGTTCCAGAAGAAAACTTTGTGTGGGATTTTGCTTAGCTGACTCTGGAGAGGATAAATACTATACAACTGCAGTGGTGATTTCTGATCAGACTGTAAAGAAAAGCCGGGTTGAGATCTACAATTCTCTTTCAAACCCCTCGTTTGACACTTCAGCACAAGGAAGCCCTGCTGAGATTTGCTCAGAATCATCAATTGATTGGAAGACTGTTCTTTTCACACACGAGTTAAGGTTTCGTTTGACGAGTTGTGATGGTCGTACACGTGTATGGAGATACCCTGCTGAACGTGTTGCTCCAGTCGTCATTATTGAACAAAACAGATTTGGAGACAGTTTGATTACGGTTTGGGCTGGCATTACTATTGAGTATCGGAAGAGCTTGTTGTTCCACAGCTGATGTTTACATTCATGGCGTTATCCTTCAACATGTCGTACTCTGTGCTTATGACATGAACCCTAATTTTCTTCTAGTACATGATCATGCTAAATGTCATACAGCATGAAATACCAAAGATGTTCTACAATAATGTCTAATTCGTGTGATGAACTGGCCTGCATGCAGACCAGACCATCCGATTGAGCATCTGTGGCTTATCTGGAAAAAACTTGTCTGCGGGCGTTCCGCTGTGCCACAGAACTTGAGAGAACTCGCAAATGCACTTACTGGAGGATGGGAGAAATTCAACAGATCTTTATCAGGAGACTGGTGCGAAGCATGCCACGTGGGTGTTATGAAATCATCGCAGCTCACGGAAGACACACCAGGTATTGAGTGTTGAAATAACCATGGAAACATTCATTACTAAACAGCGCAACCTTGTATTTTCACTTTGTTTTCTGAATCAATCAATAATTTGTTCGTGTTTCTAATCCTGTGAAATAAAAGTTTGTTTGAATGTTTATTCTACTTTTGCAAAATTCTTCAATCTATAATTGCAAAAGGCCAAAATTTAATGAATCAATATTCATTTTGGTACTTTGATTTAGACATGTGTCCCTCTAATTTTTTTGAGCAGTGTATAATCGCTTTTTAACATGTGAAATAAAGCAAATATAATGATATTTTAAAACGCAGCAAAAATGGACATTTCATTGAATGAAAATATCTTGCAACAAGATACATTCTTAAAGAATGTGTACACACTGTTGAACATGAAGGGGGTCAGAGAAGGCATTTTCAGTACTTGAGACATGTTCAAGGAAGATCACGGACATAGAGGTGATCCCTAGCGTTGTTTGTTTCTAGATAGTGGTCCCCTCAAAGGAGTTGAACCTCCTCAGAATGGCCGCTTCCGGGACAGAAACCTTTCCAAAATGCATAACGCATAATGCATGGCACATTCGACCCAGAAACAGAACAGTAGAATGAGATGAGATGAAATGGGAGAGTTAAATTTTTGTGGAAATAAAATATCTATTATAGCCTTCTTTAAGTGACTAGGGAAAACCACATAAAAATCCAAGGCCATAATGACCGGCATCAAGGGATTTGAACCCGGAACCTCCTGGTACAAGGCGATACTGTCTTATCACAGAATTTCTTGATGGAATGTACAGTTGTATACGGTATAAAGTACAGCCTGCGATTTAGCTGAAACTTCTGCAGATATTTTTCTCGGCACAGCACTTAGCTGCTGAATTGATTTTCCGCTATATTCACTGATTCGTGGAGAGCCAGTCCTGAAGTTTGTGCTTTCTTAATCTGGCTTTACTTAACTTTTGATGAACGCAATTGAATAAACCAGTTTCGAATCACTGAACGTATGAATGGATTAGCTCACCAACTCGGCAATACACAGAGAATAAGTTTCCACCGCTGACTCAAGTGCTACGCTCATCGACTTCTGTAGGATGAGGATTAACGTTTCGTATGGCGTGCAATGTTGTCTTCTTCTACGCTTCAACGTCTAAGCATTTACCCGTTCCATATTTACGATGCCTTTCCATCTTTTAACCGATTTATATCGTATGCCAACTCTGGAAACATTTTCTTTCCATTCTTTCTATTTACTGAAATAAATGTTTTAAACATCTCACACTAGAATGTGATAGTTATTGTAACACATTGTTATAAAGCTCCGGTGTTACCAGTTTGCAAAACCATTGTTTGGGAGTGCCACACCACCGCTCGTGGATAGCTGCCTGAATTTGCTCATTGGTGCCTAATGTTTTACCTTCATGTTTTCCAATAAGACGTAATCAGATTGAACGAGATTCGGTGAGTATGGTGGGGCGGTACAACATTGTGTGCCGCGCATTGTCATATTGGACCAACACTTTCCTTTTCGCCGTTGCTAGGCCGTGTAAGGGTCTCGCTGCTGACAGTCGTTCCTTGAGGAGGTCGATTCATCAGCAGTATGCCTGAAGTGTCCAAAAGACGTTGATCATCTGCTTGCCCGCACTGATTTTCTTGGGTCGGGACTCCCTGGATGTTTCCATGGCATCGATTTAACTTTCTTCTCTGGTGTACGGCAGTCACCAGTTTCTCCAAGAACTCCGCATTATTATCATGCATTTTCAGTGGCCGACAACAAACTTGTACTCTTTAGCCATTCTGGTCTGTGTCAAGTCCCGTGAAACCCACTGTGCGCTCACCTTTTTCATGTTAAAACCGTCGTGAATATGATTTGAAGGTTGTGCGGCCGAGGCCTATCTGACGTTCTGTTTGATCAAAAGGTGCGTCATAATCAATTCAGACACCGCCTGACCGCTAAGTACTCACATTCTTGTGTGCAGATTCCATGCCGTTGGCGAACTCATTGACCCAACAGTAAATTGTCTTCTGTGCAGGGGCTTCTTGATCGCATAGAGCAGTGAAACGTCTATGAATTTCTTCAGTTTTGACTTCTTCCTTCCCCAAAAACCATGCAAGAACCACGCTAAACTCATTCCACAGTCGGTCCTGGTGGCGTAGTGGTAACAATACTGGCCATCTAAACCCAAGAACGCGGGTTCGAACCCGGCCAGAACCGATGGAGTTTTTCGGGCGCAAAAATCTTAAGTATGGCTTCTTTCGGAAGGGAAGTAAAACTGTGGGTCCCGTGTCGTACATTTACGGCACAATAAAGAACCTCAAGCCTGAAAAAAGAGAGGCCTCTGAGCAAAATTTGTAGGCTGTTTGAATGGGACGCTTATGACCTGAGATGTTCAATAACGTCCGTAAATAAATAATAATAATAATAATAATAATAATAATAATAATAACAACTCATTCCGCCATTCCGTTGAAATTTACCAGACTCAATGTCGACGATAAGGAATATTGTCGTTACATAACTTGATTTGTATCTAAACATTTTATTTAAAAGAATGGAATTAAATGAGAGAATAGAAAAGAATCGAGTAAGGCTAGAAAAAGAAGAAAACAAACGACGAATATAGAAAGATGCGCAATGCATGATACAGACGAATTTTTATTTATTTTGATTTGGTTTATTTACGGGCGCTCTCAGGTCATCAGCGTTCCATTCAAACCAGAACGTGAAACGACCGGCAAATTTTGCTCAGACGCCTCTTCTTTCAGATTTGAGGTTCTTTATAGTGCCGTAAATGTACAACACGGGACCCACGGCTTTACTTCCCTTTCGAAGGAAGCCATACTTAGGATTTTCACGCCCGAAAAAATCCATCGCTCCGCCGGAATTGAACCCGCGATCTTGGGTTTGGGAGGCAAGTATGGTTTCCACTACACCACCAGGATCGACACAGACGTAGTGTTGGATACTTTTGAAACAGACACTTTAAAGCTTACAAACAAACGACATAATAAATTTCGCTTTAAATTATAACTGTTCAGATATAGTTTGACACGATGTCACGCTACATGAAGCAGATGTTTACATTATTAACTTCTCGCACCAGAGATCACTGCAAACAGCTCGTTAATAATATCATCTGATGTTGACATTGAAACTGTGAAAACCCCACCCACTGATTAATATTTAACAAGTTTATGCATTATATGATCCTAGGTATCACTTTGTAATTAAAATTCGATGATTTACTATCAATTTCAGTTGATGTCCATATTGTAACATTTTTGTACCATTTTTAAGGCAGGTAAACACGAAACCGAGGAACAAGTGTCGATGCCGGGTCGGAACTTCGAGTTTCAGTAAGTTTGTTGTCTACAGCACAGTTTTAACAGAAGCACTTTGCTGTGGTTTAAATGTTAAAAAGTCCGTTACACAGGAGCTGCGTACAATAAGCGATTTTCTTCACCTAGTGGAATAACTTTAAAAAGGAATATAAAATCCAAATTATGGCCTTATTAATTAATGAAATGAGTTATGGTATTCCTGTATGGTATTAGGGGAACGAAATTAGAATTCTTACAATCTATAAGTAGCAGAAAATAGAAGCCAATTGTAAAAATTATTATTATTATTATTATTATTATTATTATTATTATTATTATTATTATTATTATTATTATTATTATTTAGATTTAACCACAAAATTAATGGTATACTATTAATTAAATTAAATATCTTACTACTGATAGATAAAGCTACAGTGTGTGGGTATTTTTAAATGTAACCATGTTTATGAAAAAAGCCCTTGATATCATCTTTACATTCACTAAAATAGATAAAAATAACAGAAAGTTGCGAGTTACGTTGCGTATTTAAGATGTTCATATGTTTCAATAAAACAAAAACATGTTAATATTTAAAAACATTTACAATGTACTATGCAAATATACACAATGAACAATGTAAAATCAAAATTTTCATCTATTTTCATTGGTTTTCAAATTTAATTTTAATGTTATTGTAGTACAAAAATGTAGTTTTCTGAACGTTATTACAAAGCGCTCTGACATACAAATATAATTCTCACACATATATTAGATTAATATTTCACATTTGCTATCTTCATGACAGTGCTTTTGTTGAATATAAAACACATACATCGTTGTAAATACAGTTGATATGTTATATAATGTGTCCTTTTATTTTTAAATAATATAGAGAAAATTAAACACAAGGGTTCTTTTTAAATTTCGGTTTTCTAGTACACCTTTATTCCTAATGGTTCAATTTCCCTAATTTCCAATTACGACTTTTCTTATTTTATTTAAATGCTATATACAACATTTTGTTGTAAAAAACTAGTATTAGTGCTACTAGTGCGATTTTTAAATGTTGCGTTTAAGGTTAACCCCCTTCCTAATAACCCGATTTCCCATATTTTAAAAACGGTATTTTTTATTTTAATTTAAATTGTATATGCAGAGTTTCGTTGCGAAAAAACAAATATTAATGCCGCTAGAGCGATTTTTAAATTGTGGATATAGATAAACCCCCTCGCAGTTCGATTTCACTGATTTTTAAACATTTTATTTTTTATTTTATTTTAATGGTATATACCTAGATTTCTTTAAAACTATTTAAAATTCCGGGCACTAACTTTACGAAAATTCAGAACTTAATGCATGATATCGTACACCCTACAGTAAGAAATGTTGAACATCTCTTACAAGGTTCGCAAATAAATCCGCCAGTCGTCAATGGCTGTGGCATTCCGTTACTGGTCGTCCTGAACGAGGCTCCCACGGCCTCCTTCAAAAAATGTGTAGCACTTACAGATGCTGCTGCTGTTCCACTTACGTATTTCTCTCGGGTTTCGTCTTTCGCCCACAATAAACGAAATACACCTCTTTGCTCTTCGTCGGTCCTGGTGGTGTAGTGGTTACCATACTTGCTTCCTAAACCCAAGATCGCGGGTTCGAACCCGGCCGGGACCGATGGATTGCGTAAAATGGCGTAAAAATCCTAAGTATGGCTTCCTTCTGAAGGGAAGTAAAGCTGTGGTCCCGTGTCGTACATTTACGGCACAAAAAAGAATCTCAAGCCTGAAAGAGAGGCCTCTGAGCAAAATTTGTCGGCCGTTTCACACCCTGAGTTGAATGGAACGCTGATGACCTGAGATGTTAAAGAGCATCCATAAATAAACCAATCAAAAAAAAAAAAAAAAAACCTTTGCTCTTCACAAGTTGACAATAACATGCGCTCCATCTTTGCGACGTAGTTTTCCCTTTTGTCACAAGAGCTATTCTTGATCGTCCCTAGTGCAAACTTCATACTAAACGTCTGAAAAATGTCACCATCCCAGCTGTAATAACATTCCGGAAAAAATTCTTCTGCTTTACTTAAAGATCCACTTTCGTTGCTGCGGTATCTGTTTAAACCGCTCTGCTCTAAACTCTTGTACGATTTCATTATTTTTGCCACAGATAAAGGGTTTGGTGGAAGTGTTGCTTGACGTCGTCGATTCATCGAAAGCGCTTAAGTTTTCCTTTCTGGTAAATAACACACCTCGTACTTCACCTAAGCCTTCCCTTAAATTTTTTAACAGAAGTACTTGAGGGTGCTCAGTGGCTCTTCTCTTTGTATCTACAGCAATTCCTTTAGCTAACACAAGCTCCTGAACTGACACATGACTATGTAACATGCATTTAATTACAGCTGGAGGTTCAGCTTCTACTATTGCTATGGTCATACATACTTCCTTTTAGCGAATTTCCAAGGAAAGAATTCGCAGCCCTACCCGTAAAACTTCTATTTAATTTTTCCAGCTAAATCGGAAGGAATATAAGCTATTGCAATTGTACTAATTGAATTCGTTTTGAATAATCTATCCAAATGTTCATCGATCGTACCTACTAGGCACCGAAAAGGACAATATTCGAGGGTAATCCCATCAGTTTCCGGCCTAACCATTTTCTAGGTATGATAAACACAAAAACTATATTTCACTTTTCAATATAGTTACCCTTCATCCAATAAACTTCTCACATCTTTGAATTAACATTTTAATCCCCTCTCCAAATAATCAGAAATCTTGTCTCCAAAATGGGTATAAACAGCATCCAGCATTTCTTCGTCACACTTAAATTTCATTCCTCGAAGGTCCTTCTTGAATTTCGAGAAAAGGAAATAGTCACTGGGAGCTAGATCTGAGCTATAGGGCGGATGGTCCATCTCCTTGAAGCGACATTTCTTCACAACTTCCTTTGCAACAAGAGCTGTGTGCACAGGCGCGTTGTCGTGAAGAAGGTGCACACCACCACTCAGTTTTCCTCGTCTTTGCTCTTTGATGAAAGCACGTAGTCTGTGCAGTAGGCCAGCACAGTACTCCCCATTTACTATGGGGTTCCTCTCCTTGAAGTCAAAGAAGAATATTCCTTTACAGTCCCAAAAGATTGTGGCCATGATCTTCTTGGTTGACTGAGTGACCTTGACCTTTAGAGGCGGTGCTTCACCAGGTTTACGCCTCTCCATTGATTTTCTTTTGGACAAGGGATTATAGTAAAGGACCATAGTTTCATCTCCTGTCACAATGGTTTGCAAAACTTCTCTCTCATTGCCACGGCAGAGCTCCGGGTATGCCTGACAACAGATGACTTGTTGCTGCTTTTGGACTGAGGGAAGAAGTCTAGGCTCCCATCTTGCACTAAACTTATTCATTTTTAAATTTTCATGAATAATTCGAAGGACTGTTATTTTAGAATTATTTTGCTGCAATTTGTGTAACCTTGAGTCTTCCATAATTTCTCCAACCACAAGAGCAGTGTTTTCAGTAGTGAGCACTTCCAAGGGCCTACCTGCACGCTCTTCGTCTTCAATGCTTTATCGACCCATTCGAAAAAGTTTGGCCCATTAGAAAATGAGGTGGATGCTTTGCCCATGTACACCGTCCAATCGGTGTTTAATTTCATTTGCAGTAAGTCCTTCTTTTGTGAAAAACTTAATAACAACTCGAAACTCTATTTTGAACATGTCACAATCTTCTACACATAGTCTTCTTTATGCAACTATATCTGAACAAGTGAACGTAGCGTAGCCGAAGTTCCAGCTGCAGCTGAAATTATTTACTTAACAGATAAATATTATGTGAAGGCGATAATTCTTATCGGCTAGGCCGGAAACTTATTAACCTACCCTCGTATACCCGGAATATCTAGTAATTTTTGGCAGCCTTGCAAAATACGAGCACGAAGACTGTCTACACCTTAGGGTTAATCCATAGATCATATGAGCATCTGGCAACCCAAAATTTGAATGCTTCATTTTACTCACCTAGAACGAGTTCTGTAAACACACAGAACTGACACTACGTGCTCGGTGCTATGTCAAGTTTTGAAATGAGTTGCATAACAAGCGAACGATCACCACAACAGTGAAACTAGGAACTAAGAGCATTTACAACACCCCTCCCCCCAAGTAAAAGGGAATGTTTATCTACTGCACGTATTGAGCAACTGTTCTGTTGTGGCGTTATTGTCACAGGACGGTTTTGCTGGCATTCTAGAGCTTGCATATCACACCATTGTAAGCGGAGTTGTAGACAAAGGCTTATATGAAGTTTTAGACCAAGTTGTAGACAAGGAAATAATGAAATTCTGAGGCAATATTCATATAACATACTATATGCAAGGAATCTTTCTCCCAAGTTTTGACATACCTTTTTATTACACCTGTATATAGGATTATCTCCTTAACTAATGATATCTACATTCATTATTTCAAAGAAAGAGCATATTTATATTATTTCTTGAAACCTCAAAATTTGAAATTATTTATTAATGAATTAATCTTTTCAAGGATGTGTTTTTTGTCTTTTTATTATCTTAAATAGTATTACCAGGTTTTTAAATTAATATTGCTATTTCAGGTAATTTGAGAATTTACTCTCAGGAGCGAGGCGATCGTGCAGATGGAGAAGGCACGTGCTTATCTTGCACATATCTCTGCTAATTATTTGTTCCTGCTTCTGGGAGGCTTGATGCGCTATAAAAGAAAGCATCCATATCTCTTTGTGAGGTCTATGACCCATGTTTTTGAGGTAACGGTAAAGGAACATCAGGAAAAGTAGTAAGGGTTTCAGCAAGGAAAATGCAGTAAAATCCAGGATGGTAGATCTTTCCCAAGTTGAAGAAGTTCTATAGACAGAAAATTTGGAAGTAGTCATTCTTCATACCAGGTGAGATAATATCTGCACTGAATTATTGTCCGTATCGATACCTTCAGATGCTTTTTATAAAATAATTATGAACATGCTTACTGATCTAGTTCATTTATTAATGAATAATTGTTATCAAACAGAATATAATTATGTAGTTGATAATCTGGGATTGCTTTCATATAATTAGAAAAATATTTTTTTCTGCGGTCACAGTTGCATTAAAACTTCAACAGCTGCACGGACGGGTGCTTTTGTGTAATACACTACGTCCATTTTATTATTATAAGACAGTAAATTATATATTTCATAATAAACTTTAAAATAAATATATATTTAACAATATAAGCAAAACAAAAAGAAATAACATCAGGAATATCACGTGATGTTCATTTTGTCTACTAAAGGAGTCAGTAACTTTGTAACAAACAGCAGTTTTGTAAGTAAGGAACATTATCATATGTATCGACAAAGGTGGCGCGGTCTCGTCAGCAGGATGTCTGGGGCTCTATTACCACCAGGGCCGTCCTCCCTGACTGAGGTTTTTCTAGGTATTCTTCGGCCCTCATAAATGGAAAATGCCGAGGAGGTACCTATCTTAGACCTTGAACTCTTTTTTCCTTAAAAAAATGCTCATTTCCAAGTTTATCATTTTATTTCATGTATCACCGGCGTCCACCACCTGTGGTGCCTCAGTAGTGAAAACACTGTTAAAAATGTACAGGGTGTACTGCACAAATGCTTGGAGCGATTTCGTGATGTTTTTATGACCATATAATTAGAGATATGGCGATTGTATTTGGTACTATTAAATAAGCCTCCCTCATAGTTTCGTTTGAATTCCCCGACAGACATAATACTTCTTCCTGTGCCCTCGAGAGCGCAGCATTGTTTTTACTACTTCAACGTTGTTAGATGAATGGACAGCGATAAAGCTTACGTTGTTCTCTAACTTCACTCGAGTCAATCTGTGCAACCATGCGGCGAAGCTTTAGAACGAATTTCGGGTGATCCTGAAGAAAGAGGTGAGCGTGTGCGAGCCAGTTCCACACGCAGCCCTCAAAAGTGAACTCGTTTCCGACCGTTTGGAAAGCCTTGCGGAAAGGAGTGAAGTTGCACCTTTACCGTTTGCAGCTGCTACATGTCGCCCCAGGACCAAGTGAAACGCCTGGAGTTTTGCACAAGATGATGCGTTTTATAATAAGCTTGTTTTCAGCGATGAGGCAGCATTCTATTTGAGTAGTAAAGTGAACAAACAGGTGGGGGAACTGAAAATCCCCATTCCATCGTACAGCACTTCGTGACTCTCCCAAACTGAATGCTTTCTATGCGATATCACGATTTATAATTTACGGTTCCTATTTACGCGCTGAAAATTCCATTATAGGGCATATCTACCGATAAGGATTATCGCCTTCACAAAAGCATTATCTTATCTGTTATGTAAATAATTGTAGCTGCAACTGTAACTTCCGCTCCGCTGTGATCACTTGTTCAGATATAGTTGCATAAAGAAGGCTATGAGTAGAAGATTGTGAAGATGTTCAAAATAGAGTTTCGGGCTGTTATTAAGTTATTCATAAAATAAGGACATACTCTAAATGAAATTAAACAACGATTGGACGGTGTATATGGGGAAGCACCCCCCTCATATTCTACCGTAAAAGAACGGGACAAACTTTTTCGAATGGGTCGAGAAAGCATTGAAGACGAAGAGCGTGCAGGTAGGTCCTTGGAAGTGCTCACTCCTGAAAACACCGCTCTTGTGGTTGGAGAAATTATGGAAGACCGGCGGCTTAAAGTTACAGAAATAGCAGCAAGATTGGGCCTTTCTAATACAACAGTCCTTCGAATTATTCATGAACATTTAAACATGAATAAGGTTAGTGCAAGATGGGTGCCTAGACTTCTTTCCTCAGTCCAAAAGCAACAACGATTCGTCTGTTGTCAGACATTTTTGGAACTCTGCCGTGACAACGAGAGAGAAGTTCTGCAAACAATTGTTACAGGAGATGAAACTATGTTCTTCTACTATGATCCCTTGTCCAAAAGAGAATCAATGGAGTGGCATAAACCTGGCGAAACACGATCTCTAAAGTCTAAGGTCACCCAGTCAACCAAAAAGATCATGGATGGCCACAATCATTTGGGACTATGAAGGAATACTCAGCATTGACTTCAAGGAGAGGAACACTACAGTAAATGGGGAGTACTATGCTGGCCTAATGTACTGACTATGTGCTTCCATAAAAGAGAAAAGGCGAGGAAAGCCGAGTGGTGGCGTGCGCCTCTTCACGACAACGCCCCTTTGCACACAGCCCTTGTTGTAAAGGAAGTTATGAAGAAATGTAGCTTCAAGGAGATGGACCATTCACCCTACAGTCAGCCAGATCTAACTCCGTGGGACTATTTCCTTTCTCAAAACTCAAGAAGGACCTTCGAAGAAGGAAATTTAAGTGTGACGAAGAAGTGATGGATGCTGTTTATGCCCATTTTACAGACAAGATGTCTGACTATTTGGGGGGGGGGGTAAATGTTAATTCAAAGATGTGAGAAGTGTATTGCAATAAAGGGGTAACTATATTGAAAAGTGAAATATAGTTTTTGTCTTTATCATGCTTAGAAAATGGTTGGGCCGGAAATTTATGGACCTACCCTCGCAGCAATAGGATGTTGGTCCACCTGATTTCCATCATTATGTTCTTGACTTCCTGGACACAAAATTTTGAGACCGATAGATTGGTCGCATTGGGAATGAAGTTACGCACTATGTCATAAACTCCACGCTCTCCCGACCTTGCGACATTTTCGTATGGAGTTATGTGAAAGGTGAGTTGCTGCACAGTCATGGTGGTGAAAGGGTGTGTTATAGTCAGTGTTGTATCAGGGGCGTGTAAAACTAGTGGTTATGGAAGAAGTAAAGGAAATATAAGAATGTTAGCTGAGGGGATGAAGGAAGGATTTGCGAAGTGTAACGCAAAGTAAGGAATAGAGGAGTCAGTAAGTGCGCTAATAGGCAGATTTTGCAGTCTGGAGGAAAAAATGGATAATATGGAAAATGAGAGGGATGCAGTTTTCATGCCACTATAACCGGATGATTTGCCAGAACTGCGGGTCTTTTGTGGAATTGATAGAGACATGCAACGTCAAGTTGAATACATAATTGATGTGTGTAAAGTCATTCACGAAACACTGGTAAGCCGTGTAAAAACTTTGTTTTTCTTCCTGAGTATACAGTTTTGTAATATGTCAAATAATAATGTTTTAAACCCTCTCCAATCATTTGTGCAACCTGTATGATCAATTCCAATATTAACAAGCAGGTCGTGAAAGCTTAAAGAATGTTATTAAGAAATATTGTTATTAAAGTTTGAACCTTCTGGGATGTGCAACAAAATCAGTAAAATATGACATTACTTAAAAAGTAAATTCGTTTCTGTGCATGATCGGGCCATGGCCTAGCACAGTGACCTGTGCTTCCACTATCTTCGTCTTACGACTTCATTGATAGAGGGCAGCATTGCAGGGGGGCATGTGATAAGAACCCCGCCGGTCGCCTATCATGCGTTTTTCTATATCGGAGTGCGCCACCTCTCCACAGGTGGCAGTTCCCAAATTACCCTCAGGAGGCTGGCTGAACCTCTTTCTAGATTTGCTTAACTTAAAATACTGTGAATCGAACCCGGGTCCTTCCGGCCAACGCCAAACGTCCCGTTTTCACTTGTGCATGTGACAACTCTTACCATTTCCCCTCCTTTCATTCGCCTGACTTTGCTAGTGACATTTTTTTTATTTCTTTGAACGAGGAAAACCGTAAAGGGATGCAATTTAGTTATGATCTCCAGAAATGTTTTCAGCAGTGGAGAAATGTTGCACTAATACGTTGTCTTACATAATATGTAATGTGTAGTTAAATAAAATCTCTTAAAATGTTTCCCTTTATTTTTTGGCATATCCTGGTATTAAACACTTTGGTTGACGTCATTGGTGCGTCACGTGATTGAAAGAACAGTACGCAGGTGCGCTCCTTCACGCATTACTCACCTGGTGTAAACTTTTATGGAACCTGAGGAGGTGGGTGATTGCCCTGGACTCACTAAGGATGGGTGGGAAGGTGGTCTATGGGTAATCTTGTCAGTATGGTGAAACTGAATATCATTTCTTTCTGCATTCCCAGAGGCAAGTTGTCAGCCTGTAGAACCAACAAGTGATTCGCAGGTGGTTTTGTATTTTAAAGGTTTAAGCAAAAAGAAACTCTGAAGTACGTATTACATGTTGTCTGAACCTTTTGTGAAACACTTTAAGAAAATAAACTCTTAAATATGGGATTCCGAAAACTTTAATTGCAATATTTTTAATTATAATTGTATTTTAACAAAGATTGCGAATAGCAACAGCATTTATTTATTACAAATTATAAAATAGAACGCACTTATGCGTACGATATACTGCAGGTGTAGTTTAGAAGGAGCCAAATATAATTTTGATTAATTGTTCAGCTTTTTAATTTTGACCTCCACAAAAATAGTTTCAGAAATATTCACAATAAACTTTAATGTGTAACTTTCCTGGAATAAGTAAAATTCTGCTGAGAGTATTTTTTCGGCTAATAATATAGTTACAGTACATTCTCAGAGTTTGGAAAAAACACATGCATGCAAAACAAGCAAGAGTGACATAACTTTTAGCAATTAACAAACGAGTGTCTTTTGAAAAAAAATATTTCCCTAACTTCTCTGTTTATGTCACTCTTACTTAATATAAACTATATTTCTCTTTTTTAAAATTACAGATATTAATAAAAGTAATAATATAATAATAAAGGAATAAATACAAATAATAATAATATTGAAAATAATAATAGTGGTAAATTTTGTGTCTGAAATGTTTCGTTTTTGTAATTTTATAACATTTTAACGAGAGAAAAAAAAATTGGTAGTATTTTTCATTTTAAAATATAGAACCTTTAAAGAATTGCATTAACAATAGCTGTCACTTTTAATTATCTAGTTCTGTGCGCAGATTTATCAGAAATAAATAGTAATGAAGCATTTGTAAGCGAAAGCAGAGATATGCTATCTAATTGCAATTTTCTGCATTCTTTGTCATTGTGTCCTCCCTGTTATTAATCTCGCTTTCTCCATAGAATGTTTATTACTTTTATTTAAAAGGTTATTGTTATTTTATTGTATGTCTGCAGAGATAAAATGCACTTCTAATGATAAAATCATAGCTACAGCGTGCGTGAGGTATTCGACTGCGCTGATTAAAGACACAGTAGGTGTTAAGGCCCAGATTAACATAAACGATTTTATGATGATATTCTTTAGAACAGCAACTAAATATATTTAATACTTTAGTGGAGGATACCAAATAGAATGATCACCAGCAATTCTTTTCCATTCATTATAAGATAGAAACAGAATGCACAGAAGATTGTGCGCATAGTTCCGTATTTTAGTCTTTAGCCTATGATGCAGAGCCTTCATTTGAACTAGTGACCGGCTTAACGGGGATTTTCCTGCCCTGTTTCTGACCGGTTCTGTTCCTCTCATTTCCCGTCTCTCCGTGTGCAGGATAATCATCTCTGTAGGTGGTAAGTGCAGCTAAATTTGCAATGCTGCCATGTTAGTATTTTTTGTTGATACAGATTTTCTTTTTAATGTTGTAAATATTGTTTATGTTAATTATTATGTTCGGCAAGATACCAGGTTTAAAATGAGTTATTGTTCAGATTTGTATATTAAGCGGTTTCAAGAATTATTAAAACGCTTTGCATGAAGACCTTGGTTGCATTAGTTCACTGAAAATTTCATTTTTGTATGTTATAGTGCTGGTTTTCCCCCCATGGTTTCTCCTGGTCACTTAGGCGAATGCTTGGTTGGATATTTAATTTTACGAATTTTTCGCTCTCCCATTTTCTTTCATTTCATTTTATAGCATCACTTTCAGGTTTGGAAGCATCAGGGAAGGCGGGCTGATGTTTTGTGGCGTGGCGGTGGCTTGCGCTTGGAAAAGTTTCTGTTCTTACGTCTGGTGGGTGCTGTTTGAGGACCTCCCTTGGGATGTCTCGGGTGTGGTACTCGCAAACCCGCAGGCGTCTGGAATTTATCATATCTGGAAACGTCAGAAACCCTATCTGCTCCTGTGTATCACCTCTACGGATTCCTGGCCGCCCAGTAGGTGCCCTTTAGGGGAATATGCACAATAGGACGACCATTAGACCCACAGTACTAAAATCCTCCGCAGCGATCCCTAATCTATACTCGCAGTATAAAAAATACTACATTTTTAAAAATGCGAAGTAATTTAGCATCCATTTTCAATTGCCATGGGCACTCACAAGTATTTAAATTCTACTGCGAACAACATGAGTCAATTTAATGCTCTAATGTGTGTAAGTTAGACAGGATCAATAGGACCGAGTTTATGGTTTATCCACATAGCTGACCTTCTAAACCAAGAGGAAACAGTAGCACTGATCTCTTTGAGATAACAAGTGGGGCTTGCGGTGCCGACATCTCTTGCTTCCCTGAGAAAAACTTATTTTTTTCCCGTTATAATAGACGAAGCTTTAAAATATGCGGCTAAAATCGCTCTGAATTCAATCTTGGTTCCTGAATTTGCCACTCTCTGCCAATAACCTACTTTAACATTAGAAACAATACACTTTTTTAAAACCTCAAGCCAATTGAAACAGTTTATCGTATCATACAAGGTTTTACATGATAAGTAAGTCTGTACTTTTAGGACAGAGGATGTTATACTTCGATGCTTTAGTAATTAAGATTTAATTTTTATCAATTAATATTATACAATACCCCTTTATGGTACAAATTAAGTGCAGTAGTATAAGAAAATTTAAAGCAAGTCGCAGAAGTTAAGTATACTTAAGCATATAGTATAAAAAGTACGTGGTCCAAATTTTGAATATAAATGGTTCTATTAACTATTATATAGTGTGTTCAGTTTTAGATGGGACTTCTTTCTTTAAATTAACATTTAGCGATTTTAACCCTCTGATACTGTTCTTTTGTTATGTTAGAAATAAATACCACACATTATTGCATTGTAACAAAACATCATAACATTTTTATGAACACTTCATAATTGTATCACTTTTTTTATTTGTTTATTTACGGACGCTCTTTAACATCTCAGGACATCAGCGTCCTATTCAACTCAGGGCGTGAAACGGCCGACAAATTTTGCTCAGAGTCCTCTCTTTCAGGTTTGAGGCTCTTTTTCGTGCCGTAAATGTACGACACGGGACCCACGGCTTTACTTCCATACTTAGGATTTTTACGCCCGAAAAAATCCATCGGTCCTGGCCGGGTTCGAACCCGCGATCTTGGGTATAGGAGGCAAGTATGGTAACCACTACACCACCAGGACCGACATAATTGTATCACGAATGTTGCAAAAAGCATTAGAAGCTTTTCTTCACAGTTACTTCTGAACAGGAATTTTGGTTGGGATAAGTACCGTTGCATTTCAGTGTGTAAATGATATCATGGCCGATTGGTCACAATTTCAATGACCAATATGACACTTTTATTTACAAGAATAAATAGCAGTTAACAAAATGTATTGGTAGTTATCCTAGTTTAGTCATAGGCGAGTATATTCCTGTACCTGGAGCGTTATTGGCACGGATAGCGATCAAACCTGACCTTCTCGCGGCACAGGTCGGTATGGAGCACAGCGCGAAAAATATTATCTTATATACTTTTAAGACGTAAGCACTCGATTACAAGCATAGTACGACCAGTGGTACTTTGGAGGGGATGGAAAGCCTGCTTGCTTACTTGTTGACCCTGCTGACTGTAGCAGTCGTTGCGCAGCTGTTCCCGGGTGTGTGTTATGTATTCGACAGTATACATAAAGTGTATTACAACGGTACAGCGTGTCTTTATGTACGATTCATATATGTTAATTTAGTAAAAGAATCATAGGACCAATATTTTTAGCATGCAGTTGTTGATTCTGTTACTTATGGGAATACCATACTAACCACATTTTTCAGAGATTTAACCGATAGGGAGCATGATAATGCATTCATATCTTTCCATTATAACTTTTTAGTAAAATATTACTCCTCATTTCTCTGTTTGCCCCCCCCCCCTCTTAGTTGCTATTGGCTCTAAAAATTTACATTTTCATCGCCTATTGCACCCGTATTATTTCATGTATATATTATATAAAATGCTTTCTTCACGCCATAAGTAACAAAGAGAAATAGAAACGCGTACAAGTAACGAAATATATTAGTTTAATAAGCGGCACTACTTAGCGAATTAATTTGGGAGTAAAGAGGCTGGTCAAACAATCAAAATTATTTCCGCCACATGCTTGTATTGACATCCTATATAAATTTACGATGAACAGACGATATACCCGATACTAGCGGTGGCTAAACCTGACTGTATTGTGTTTACCGAACACCTTCCGCTGATATTGCGTCACCCCGCTGGTGTTTTCATTCTTTACGCGAATCCACGGCTTCTAATGCGTTATTGGGCGCGTGGTGTATGCAGAGGTTATTTGGTAAAACTGGATTCATCCCACTGCTGAGATAAATTTTTTCTTTGACTTAAAGATGCTCTTAATAATAGGAATAAAATACGCAATACTGAAGTATTAAATTGTAACGACACTAAAGTGTATGCCTAAAGCAAAAATTATGTCATATATCTTGGTTAAGATCTGATCATTTCTTCACTCTTCCAATTTCTTCAAGGAGCACTAGGAGATGTTTCGCGGGGCGCAGTGTGGGAACCGCCGATGTGGACCCATAAACAAACAAAATAAAAAAATAGTGATATCAACTGAAGAAAAATTGCAATAGAGTAGAAACTTAAAGAAGAACGATAATGAGGAAAATGAAGAAGAAATAGAGTGGAAAGAGAACCTTTAGTGTTGTAACTAAACCTCTATGTTCTGCAGTTCCAGTAGGAGATGAATGATAACCCGAAGACAAAGTTTAGCTAGGATGGTATTATTATTATTATTATTATTATTATTATTATTATTATTATTATTATTATTATTATTATTATTATTTTATAATTTAGTAAAGAAATTATTGTAACACAATTTGTATTTGTACTAGTCGAGGGTCCAACTAACAATGACCAGGTCAAATAAGATTTTATGTCTTAGCATTTCAATTTCAACTAATTTACAATATGCCTGAATTTTTTTTGAATGATTTATTTATCAATGCTCTTTAACAGCTCAGGTCATCAGCATCCCATTCAACTCAGGGCGTGAAACGGCCGACAAATTTTGCTCAGAGGCCTCTCTTTCAGGCTTGAGGCTCTTTTTCGTGCCGCAAATGTACGACACGGGACCCACGGCTCTTACTTCCCTTCCGAAGGAAGCCATACTTAGGATTTTTACGCCCCGAAAAAATCCATCGGTCCTGGCCGGGTTCGAACCCGCGATCTTGGGTTTAGGAGGCAAGTATGGTATCCACTACACCACCAGGACCAACAATATGTCTGAGTTTAAGAAAAAATCGCGTTTTAAAAACACGAAAAGAATTTGCGTAAACAGTATTGACAGAATTTTCTGCATTCGTTATAAAAAGAACAAATATCTTAACTTTTCATATTTGATAACAAGAAACAAAATAAGTTACAATCTAAGACTCGTTGCCTTAGTGATAAGTAATGGCAGATGTCGCGATAAAATCTAATTTTATAAAAGTCCGTCACGTAGGAGTAACTTAAACTAAGCGAATTCATCAGCAAGTAGAATAACTTTAAAAAAGGATATAAAATACAAATTATGTCGTTAATTATTGAATCAACCTATGAATTTATTGTCTGTTAATTAGCATTAGACAATCTAAAGCCTATTAATAAAAAAAATTGAACTATAATACATTATTAACTAGGGAATTTTTACTTTCAAAATTACTTGAAAATAAATGTTCCATAGTGAATTTACTCCACTTTTCAAAAGTAAGAGAAACAAAATTAAAATTCTTCCAATCTACACGTGTTACAAAAGAGAAACCACATTTTTAGTATTATTATTATTATTATCATTAAACCAAAAATTAATGTTATCTATTAATTAAATGAAATATATGATAACTGATTGATAAAGCTATATTGTGTGGGTATTTTAAAAAACATTTAAATATAACCATGTTTATTAACTGAGCCCTTGATATCATCATTACATTCACTGAAACAGGGAAAAATAACAAAAAGAAACCTTTTGTATTTAAGAAGACGTTTATATCTTTCAATAAAACAAAAACATGTTACTGTTCAGAAACAATTAATGTACTAAACAAATATACACAATCAACAATATACAATCGAAAGTTTAATCGATTTTCAGTGACTTTGAAATTTTATTTTAATATATAGTAATAAAAACAGTAACGCAAACGTTTATTAAATGTTATTACAGAGCGCTCTTACATACAAATATAATTCTAAACACATATATTAGATTAATATTTCACAGTTGCTGTCTTCATGACAATGCTTTTGTTAAATATAAAACATATGCATCGTTATAAATGAATGCAGTTTATATGCTGAGTTAATTTTTCCTTTTATTTTGCAACAACAGAGAGGAAATTAAACGCAAGAGCGCTTTTTTAAAGTTCGGTTTATTGGTGTATCCCTACCCCTAATAGTCAGATTTCCTTAATTTTCTTAAATTATTTTTCATGTTATATTTAAATGGTGTATACCTAGTTTTTTTGGTGAAAAAACAAACATTGATGCCGCTAGAGAGATTTTTATACTTTGGGCTTCAGGTAAATTCCCACTTTTAATAGTCTGATTTCGCTGATTTTTGGAATTAATACATAATAATATACCGAAAATGTAACTCTTGGTCTTAAAACCTGCAAACGCTTTGTAACCAGCACAGTCAATTCAAAATGAATCATGCGACTAATTGTTAGAACTGAAAAGTGACCCCCTTAAGATCTAAATGTTTATAGTGCAACATAGCATGCACTTTGGTTAGTTAAAGCTTTATTACCAAGCAACTATGTAACGTATATGTTCAGTTGCATTTCTCTCAACTTGTTACTTTTAATTTCTGCTCATTAAAATATATGCTAATAACTTCATAAGCTAAATATAGAATTTAAATTTTAAGAGTACGATATTCTCCAAAGAATTATAATGATCCTTTGTTTAAACTTCTAAAGTAGAGTTGTGCTTGAGTAATCGAAGAGACCTTAATGTATTAGTGATACTACGGGATAAAAAATAGTCCCATTTCACGTTGTATAAGTACAGGTCTTTCCTTAATATTTACATTTATAGGAAGTGTTGTTTATTAAAATCGACTGGTATGAGCAGATGTCACCAGATTTTAACCATTGTGTCAAAGCTGCTTTATTTACGAACATCTTTTATGTTAATATTGATACCCCACACTTGCTTCTCTGAATTTAAGCACTAGGGTCCAACAACATGCTTTTGTTTGTTTGAAATTATATTCATAAAAATGCAGAAGTGATTAATAAAACAATAGAATCGTGATAGTTCGAGGTTATGTAAACTTTAATTCTTCCAACAAAATTGAAATGGAAGTAGCTAAATAAGTACTTATTATTACGTCGATACAGGTGCAACATACAACTGTCAATTTTATTAATTAGTAATGTATACAGCGCGGAAGTTAACACATTTATTTTGGTTAAAATAGGCAGGAAAAAAGGAATTTACAATACTGAAAATGATTAAAAGTGAAAACAAAGGCTAATATCACTCATTATTAGCGGATATAAATATTTAAGATACTTAATACTTTATCTACACATAATTAACGCGCTTAAAAGCAGCAAAAAGATGTTTTTGCAAGATATCAACTGTCATAGTCAGCCGCTTGTCAGAGAAAACATTTTTCATCATGAAAAAAGAGCGTTCTACCTCCACTAAAATGATTGGAGCATATTTAAAACTATTTTAGAAGGACTGGTACCAGTTGCATCAGAACATTGACCAGTCAGAGTTGGTCAAGACAAAATAAAATCGTTTTGAGTAGTCCTGGCGAATGAGCAACAGATACCCAATGGTTTCTGTTTATGCGTTTATAAGGAAATCAGATTGGTATCTCTCTTACTTCCATACTGAGTATATTGTAGATGCGGTTTATTGCAAAGTTGTGTCGCTTGCAATTGTTTGTTACATTTATGCAGTGGAGAAATTACCCCTCCCTCCCACAAAATTCCTAGGATTGTCTCGCGCAGATCGATACAATTAATTTGTTAGGACTATTCAGAACTACAGTACTTCCCTCATCCTTTCTATTTCTATTTCCTGGTATTCGTATGCATTCCTTTCACTAATGGAGGTTCTGCTATTTAAAGAGCTTAAGTGCATGAGTTGAGGAGAAATTTCTTGACTGATTGAAAAGAAATATAGTACAACAGGATTCTCAATAGATATTTTTGTAAGGTGAACATGTAATTTACATTTCATAATTTTTTTCACTTTGATGAAATTGTATGCTTTTTAAAATGCGTAAATAGTCGTAGAAAAAAAATCCATGACGACCCAAAACAGGCAATATAAAATTTTAAATCTTAAAATAGGCAAAAATGCAAAATTAAAACTGACGCTAATGACCACAAATGTATGGAAACGTTCATTTCTATCTGCCTTTTAAGTATATCCGGGCAGATAGAATATTTGGCCTAACTTCCAGGCTTTGGTAATATATAATGAAGTGAGATTATTTCATGTATGCTTTAAGATATTTAACGTGGAAAGTACCTTCATGAGTACATCTAAATATATTTGTGTGAGAAAGAAACCTGAAAGCGACTCGATTCCATGAGTTTCAAATCTTCGCTTCCCCTTGTAGAGTGTAATGCAAGATTAAATATTTTTACTGTATTTCTTATCTCTTTTTGCGTTCTTTCATACGAACTGTACGAAAAGTATCCGACCTTGGGCCGGGGAAAAAAAATTATCTTGAATTCTTCCTCATCTCTTTCAAAGTAGGCCCCTTGTCCACAAACTTTGTCCAAGATGCTGCCTTAGCTGGAAGGCTTCACATCTTCGGGGCTCTCTGTCGGTCCTGTGGTGTAGTGGTAACCATATTTGACTCACATACCCAAGATCGCGGGTTCGGTCCCGGCCAGGACTGATGGATTTTTAAGGCGTAAAAATCCTATGTATGACTTCCTTCGGAAGGGAAGTACAGCCCTGGGTCCCATGTCATACATTTACGGCATGTAAAAGAACCTCGAGCCTCTGAGTAAAATTTGTCGGCCGTTTCACGCCCTGAATTGAATGGGACGCTGAAGACCTGAGATGTTAAAGAGTGTCAGTAACTAAACCAAATTAAATAAAAAAATCTTCAGGGCTGTCTAAACGGGACCCATTTAGCGTTTTCTTAATCCTCAGGAGCAACCTGAAATCACGCAGAGCCGTGTTAGGAGAGTATGCAGCCTGGCGAGCTTGCTTGTTGCACCAATTGAGCCGGAGCGTTATCATGATGCAGCTGTCAGTTCTTTGTGGCCCACAGCTCCTGTCTCTTGCATCACGAACACGACAAGGGACTTCTCGGTAGTATTGACGGTCTGGTCTTCTGGTGCGTACTCATGATGCACAATGCATGGAAGTGGGAAAAAGCAGCCAACATCACCTTCACTTTGCTGTTTTCGGTCTTGGGAGACGTGGGTGCTTCCATTGTGAAGCCTACTTGGGTATTCCTAAATTTCTGACAGAAGTTGATGCAGTATCGCTGCTCCAAGCGTTCAATCATTCTAATAAAATAAAACTATGACTCTGTGGCAGATACTAACACTAACGACATTGCTGTGAGGAAACAAAAAAATCACGCATGCACGTTAAAGTCCCTGCTACGCGTAACTGCAGTTACCATATCTACATCATCATTAATTACAGTGAAAAATTACTGTCGGATACTCTTTGTACAACATTCACATGTTTAACAAAATGAGAACGAGACTGTTGCTTGGATACGAAGTTTTTACTACATTGTTTTTGATATTAAATTTATAACGTTTTGGAAAAAAAAACTATTTTTGTATATATATAAAGCTAACAGAACCTAGCCTAATCGAACCTAACTCATATTAAACTATCATAAAACGTAAGAAATTCTATAATTTACATAAACATTTCTGAGGTAATAACAGAGACCAATTTCAATTCATTCGCCCGAACAACATGGCCGCCTTCACACTTTATATACAGAAGGGAAGGCTTGGGTATTTCACGAGATAGAAAATCTGAGTACACATGTCACAAAGTTGACTACTAACTGTATTCTCCTACAGATGACTCTGCATAAATAAAGGGTTGGTATAACTGTGTACAAACAGAGAGCATTTACTGCTGTTTTTTTTAATAAATTAAACAGCTATCAGGCATATGTTTGCTGTCAAAATTCTAATAATGATTACTGCGGAATGTAAGCATTTACTATTGTTGAGAAAATTTAAAAAAAAAAAAAAAAAAAAAAAACGCTTTAGGTAAGCCCCCACTCTTTAAAATTCGGTTTTCAGGTATACCCTAATTCCTAATAGTCAGATTTCCCTGATTTTAAGAAACTATTTTTCTTATTTTATTTAAATGGTGTATATCGAGTTTTGTTACAAAAACAAACATTCGGCGATCAGAGCGATTTTTAAATTTTGGGTTTCAGTTAAACCCCTGCTTATAATAGTCTGATTTCGCTTATTTTCAGAAACTGTATTTCTTACTTTATTTCATTGTCATATGCCAAGATTGATTGAGAAAAAGCAAAGATTGCTGCCGCTGGAGCGATATTTAAAGTTTCGCTTTAGGTTAACCCGCATCCTCAATGGTCAATTTTGCTGCTTAACAAACTTGATGAATGTTCATTAATTGATTATTATATGCAGAGTTTCGTTATGAAAAATAAATTGCAGTCACTATAGCGTTAATACACGCACGCATACACACATGTATATATGGCTCGCTACGGCCTAACGGTTTCGCTCGCTTCGTAAATGTAAATCGTTGTTTTATATTATAGCGGATCACATACTGCTATGCTGTATAGTAGGTATATAGTTGTAGTAGTGGAGAAACTGCTTTAATTATGCATCACCTGGGAGGCATGCGTAGTGTCATCTATAGACAGAAAGAATAAGCTTGACTTGGATGCGTTGGGCGAAGAAGTAGCATGTAGGAAAATGTTCACTTTTGACCAAAAAAGAAAGTATAACTTTGTTGTGGAGTGTTTAAAATATTATAAATTAGTAAAGTGTGTTGCATTTGTATGAAATGTGCATCCCTAACATATAAGATAGGTATATCCGGCGCTGCATATTTCAGACATGCCAAGTATTTTACATGTTTAACCGTCACTGAACTACCACATTGCGTTGATTTAATTACGTAACTAGTGTATAGTTTTGGTACTTGTTATACGAGAATGTTTAGCACTTGAGCGGTAGAGAACGCACTAATTTTCACGACTGTTCAGATTAAATATTATACAAGTGTTGCATACAACGTTTTATGTGAGTTTAGCATTGAAATATTTTTAAAAAGTTATTAAAATTTTGCAAAATGTGATGTTATGACGTAGTAGATATGACGTATTATATTGCATGGTTTCTATGAACACACTTTTCTATGACGATGTTATTTTGTTTTCGTTTTGAAGAATTCAAATGGAAATCATTCCAGGAGAAATTATAAAGAATGCTGGGATAGCTCAGGGTTTTAATTCCTCAAAAATGGAAAAAATATATAAGAAAAGGAATATGACAAGTTCTGTACATGGAAATAAGAGAAACATGTTAGTTCAACTAATGAAACATTCTTGTGGCATATTTTTCAGAGCTGGTAAATATATAATATAACATTATATTTGTTTATAAATATGGTAGGTAATCTAAAATTTAATTTCTTAGATTTGTTTATTTTTTCCATTCGAGGATTTGTATGCCTTCGACGCTCTGGTGCGTGTATTCGAAAGTTAAATGTATGAAAGCGAAAGAAAATATTGACGATTCGTTTTTGTTTAATAAAACGCTCTTCGTGTTTGAATATTGGTACGCTTGTTGTATGATTTTAGCTTTTTCTTCCAGGTACGTTGTTTGAAATTGTGTTGTGAAGGCTGTGATTTTATGGAATACTAGTTGCTAGGTAACCAGTGCTAGAATTAGGTTAATTGTGCACGATTTATAGCGTCATAAGAAGCGTGTTTTAATTGCATTATATCAAAGCATGTAAAGGATTTCGAGTATTTTGTAATTACGAAAAATGAATACTTTTAGAGGAGCAATTCCTTGCACCACGCACAGCCATTATCACACATGTTGCCTGAGGTAGAAAATCAAAGCTCCTCTCATTGTTTTCTAATTTTCTACAACCTTCGAACTAACACAATTCTACTGCATGTGATTTGGACAGGAACTTTGTGTTGGAATTCTACTTAATTGTTATACTCATTATTGTATATTGCATGATAGTGGACCCCAACACTTATCTGTTGTTGATAGTCATCAAGAACTTACCTTCCTGCCTGTGGTACAAGATAATTTCGAAAAAAAAAAGTTTTGGCATGCAAATAGTTCAAGTATTTTCATTTCTCTTTGGTTTCTTTATTAATTTTACATCAGATCGTTCCAGAGCAAAACCACAATGTACTTGCCATGCAAAAATGGAGAAGTGTTGATTCCAAGAGGCCTTTTCTTTTTATATTTATACAACGTTCACATCGTTCTATATTACTTCCCATTCATTTGTTTGAACATGCATTCCATGCTATACAATTTATACACATTAAATAACATATAATTATTGTTAAATTTACACAATATGGATTTTTTATTTCTTTTAAATTATGAAATCTATGAGCATTACAAAATGTACATAAGTTCCTCGCATTAGAGTGATGGTTTTTTTGTTATTCTTTTTATTAATAACATGACAAACCGCCATTTTATGTACAAATGAAGACAGTAACATTCAGTATTTACATAGATATGAAATTTGGAAACAGGGCTCTACAAATGTAGTCACTTTAATGCAATAGCTTGTATATTTAATTGACATGTTGCTATTGAAATGCTGCAGATAACGGGAGAGAAACACATTTCTTGTTTATTGGAAATCTTGTTTGAGTTATTGGCGTATATAATGTATTCTAATACAACTAGTATGACATTTGTAAAGTAGAAAATGTCTTTCTTACATATCTGAAAATATTTTGGGAAATTTGGCAACATGTAAATTACTTTCCCATCCTTTAATAACCAATTTAAAAAGAAATTAAACGCTTTTAAGGGCACAAAATATGATCGTGTAGGGAATTGGCCAAAAGTCAGTTTACCAAAACTGAGATTCAAAAATGGCAACATTTTTAAATACATTAGAATCTCCAAGAAGCTCTGATATACGTAAAACAATCTTTGCTTTTGATGTTTCATAAACAGGCAACCAACAAAGAGTACTTTTACTTTAAAATTGTTGGTGCTAAAGTGGTTTTAAAAGTTTCAGTGTATTTATTTTAATGTTTTATTTATTGTCGCTTTGACAGTACTGGTCTTCTCGCGACTGTAGATTGTGAATTGAGTACGGTATATGTCTATAGTAATGACTGAAATGAAATTAATTGTTTCACCCGACCGGGATTTGAACCCAGGGTCTCCGGATTAGTATTCGCAAACACTACCACCAAACCACGTATGCGGTCTTTCCCGGTATTGTTACACCCACTTATTCGTGAATTTAATTTAACATTTGAAATGACCCTACAGACCATTCTGAATTTGATCTCTCTGAAAATTAAGACAGAAAATTTGGCGTTATGTTTAATTGAATGTTCGCATATTAAAGTAGCTGTAAAGTTAAAACTCAGATTTCCCGATTTGATGAATTTTCTGGAAATTTTTAAGTTTTGTGACAAAGATTTCCTCTTCCCTAAACGTAAAAATTTCCCCCAGTTTTCCTCCATTATGCTAACAAAACGAAATTTAATTTTAGCAGTTTCAATTTTTCGCCTATTCGATTGCGCTAATCGACACTTGATAAAGAAGCGGACATCCGGAAATTCATTTGTTTGTTGGAAGAAGTAACAGCTTTATTTATTGGAGCTCCTTTTTTGAACATTTCGTAGACGGAATGTTTTGGTTTGAATTCTGTGTACTATTGTTGAAGAAATGCTAAAAAAATCAGGAAAACTAAACTATGAAACTTATTTTAGTGCTAGTTATTTGAATTAGAAAAAAAAAACTTAATGAGTATATTTAAAGAAGTGGAATTATGAAACAAGACAGACTACATTTACCAGAGCCCAATGTAGGTATTGATAATAGACAAAGTGCTCCGTGCTGTTAATTACGTGGTTTTGTTAATTCGGTTCCTTGCAATTATCTGGTTTATTGCTATATTTGGAAGTAAATCTACAGTAGTGTTTATTAATTTTGTTTTTTTTTATTAAATTAATATTAATTTAGTGAAATCACAGCAGGAAGTTTTGTAAAATAAAGTGTTTAGTACAACATGGGTTGCTCTCATATGTCTTAATTATGGCAGTCCATCATATAATACCACACATATATCTTAAAGTAATTAAAGGAGAAGTGGATAGAGAGTATACACTAGGCAAATTTTGAAATTAATAATGAAACTATAGTGTGTAGTGTGTAGTGTGTATTAAACATTTTGTTCCAAAATTTGTGGTTAGGGAGCACATTTTACTTGCACAAATTTCCCTAATCTACCATCGTATGTGACAGTGAGGGTTAGTAATGAAAGGAAAGATCCGAAATATATTTGAAGTGGGTTTTGGAGCGAGATGAAAAGAGTTTAATGAATGGTGTGAGCAGGATCTTATCCTTTGCAAATGAGTTTAAGACAAGATAGTAGCAGTACACTGAAGTAACTATTGCCAAGGATGACTATGTCCTGTTCATTAAAATAGACGATGATAAATATGATACTGCCCCAACTATGTCGGTTAGTTTTAAGGTATCCAGTAATTTGAAAGTTGGTGTATTTTAAAAAGATTTGTGTTTACCTGTGGGAAAGTTTATAATTCATGTTGTTTTATATTTCTTTTACGTATAGAAATATTATTTGTAAAAATTTCATATCTTATAAACAATTGAAATACTTTCTAACAATAAATAGTGTTATCTTTTATACGTAATACTGCTTAAAAGTTTCGTATTAGGGCGACTTCTGCCGCCATTTTTTTAACCGAATTGGGGTTTGGTAAACATAGTCAGTCTTGACAGTATATGCGCTGATCGATAGCTGAAGAATCAATGAAAAAGCGGACATCCGGAAATTCATTTGTTCTTTGTTGGAAAAAGTTAACGGCTGTATTTATTGGCGCTTTTCTTGTGAAAATTTCGTTAACGGAGTGTTTTGGTTCGAGTTTTATGTATATCTGCTTCAAACATTCACTTAACCTAATCTAACCTATGAAGCTTATGTTAGTTTTAATAATCCAAATAAGAATATAAAACTTTATGTGTATATTGTAAGAAGTGAAGGGATGATTGCATCTGGGTTGTATCAGTGATCTAGTTGCTTTTGCATTCTATAGTGATAATTAATCACATGTTTAAAGCACATGATTACCCTCCTATCTACCTTTCCTTAATTTTTGTACCTAACCGTCTCAAGATTTGAGTGTATTAACAATAAAGTTTCCACAATTTTATTAAAGTCATTTGGTAACATTAAAAACCCTTAAGGTAAAGCCATATTGGCCCACACTTGAGGGGGAATGGGATCCAAATTATCTGTTTAATTTAGGATTGGAGTACCCTAACAGGCCTGACTTGTTTATTAAGGAGATGCTGTTACTCGAGAGAAGTACCTAGAAATGTTGTATTTCTGCCTCTTAAGATACTTTCAACAATATAACGTTTAATTGCAAATCAAACCGGCTCACTTTAAGTAAGGTAACACTTTTTCTCAGAGTGTTTGATGCAACTGTCAAAGGGCCTAGGTTCTCTGTGTGACAGCACCAATAATGTGTTATCTTCAACCTGTAGGATTCTGTAGACAACTTCGGGAGAGTTTTTCGGTGTTATTGCTCGGATATTCGAATAACGGCCATATCAAAAGTTTGCCGTCTCTTTTGAGAACATGAGGTCAGCAATATGGTACTATCAAGCACTTCGGTATTGATGTACAGTATGAAGATGAAATGTGGAACTTATTAACGACAAGTACTTTTGCTACGAAACAGCAATATGGCTACTAAGAGATAAACTGACTTATGGCCCACACTGTACTGTTTAGAAAGCTTTTAATTGACTACAGAGCGTGGTTTTAACATTTTTTCATTTTATAATCACTACAAATGTTAAAAAAAGTATTTGTACAATTAAAATCAAAAGTTTAATGGCTTAAAGATTAAATACTTTCAAGTTTTCAACATTTTTCTCCACTTAGTTGCATCTATAAGGTCGAAGAAGTAAATAACTTGAATTTGTGGTATGTGATTCTTGTTTGAAATGTTTGAATAGCAATCATTTCAACATTTATATAATTTAGTTTCATTTCCTGGTTTACGCGGACTGTTTGGAATTCCTCCCTGGAAGTTATGCTATACTTTATACATTTGCACAGCGTATCATCAATCTCTGTGATGATTGAAACCTGAATGTGCAACCAACAATTGTATGGAAGAAATCAGCAGTGAACACGTTTGTAGAGCCTTCCTTCCCGTTTGTTTAGTCATCTCATAAAATTGTTACTTGTACATATGATATAGCCTCTTTAAATATAGGTTCTGTTCATATAACTTTAGATAGCAGGTCAGCTTTTTATCTAAAAAATATGTGTACACAGCACTGCGACAAACATTTTACCCTGCATCAACGAGAATCTTTAGTTTTACCTCACATTGTACTATTTCTCAAATATTCTGGTACTTCTCACATCACAATTTAAAACTACGAAACATGTTTAAGTTATTGGAAATGTTTCAGTAACTTTTAGTATAAATGTCTTTCAGAGTAATGCATTATTTCTATGAAAGTAAGTAAAAGTTGAGAAAACACTTGCCTAACTAGATTATAGTAATTTGAAAGGATTTTTTAAAAAACCCAAAACATTTCAAATGTTACAAATTATATCATATTATTTCTTCACCTTATTTGAAAAGGAATATCCTTCTCTTTTAAATATGCACACTTTTTATGTACATTTTCTTATTGTTAACAGAAGAAGTGTATTCAATTTTCCACAATGTAGCTAGAATACATTTCTAACATTTAATTGAACATAAATTCAATTTTTAAACTTAGAAAAGTTAGTTAACTATACTTGATTTAAAACCACTTGTGACAGTTACTTCTTATTTGGGAAAGGGGGATGTTTCTATAATAACGGCTGGAACCATACAATTAAATCAGAGTCGATCAACTTTCTTCCTCTTGCCTTGGTGTTACAAAAGGCAGCTATTGTAATGCCACGTTCTTGAAGTGTAACAGGCGAGAGATTTGCATCCTTGTGTGTTGCCTAACTGTATTCCGTCCGTTATACGTTTTGTGCTACTGCTAGTTAATTAGCATGAGGGTAATATTAAAAAGTCTGTCATCATAGACTTTCCGCTCCTCCCTCAAAACCGGCAACGTCGCTTTCTTACCACGTGCTACCCTGCAAACGTCAAATTCTATAGTTGTTTTACTTTTAATATAGCTAAAATACTTGTTATGCTTGTGTTGAAGCAAGCGAGTTTTAAAATATCAACTTTTGGCGTAAAATTCTTATTTGCGCAATACTATTCTGTGTAATGTATCTGGTTTAAAAATTAAATTTATTTTAAGATATACCCATGTAGATAAATTAAAAAAATATCATGCAATTGATTTTAAAATGTTCTGTTTTCGTTAACAATAAGGTTACAAAATATATGAATTGACGTATTTAACAAATTGTTGATAAGAAGTTTTATTTAATTTTAATTAAAATAAAGGCGTGTTTTTCAGTATCAAATATGAAAAAAATCACTATACATTATTTTAAAATTATTTCTGATGAATTTCTAAATCCCATTAAGTTGGCATACACTTTATGCTCAAAATACAAGGGTAAGTCAAAAAGTAAGATTCCGTATTTTATTACTCGGAGGTAAAAGGACGGAGCATACTGGAATTTATGTTCCGCTAGCTACTCTCTCATCTATAGATGGTGCAACAGGTGACAAAGAAACCTTACGTAATGACAGCTTTGCAAAGTGACGAAGATACTAAACGAATGGTATAAGGAGGTAACATACGCAGAGAACACACACACACACAAAAAGATTGTGTCTGTAAACAGAAAGGAAAGAATGTGTGTACAAGTACGGAAATGGTGCAGGGGCGTTTCAGAATCCAACGACTGTGAAAAACAAGAGCGGAGCGCTGTCCATTACAATTGATGAAACAAAGAAACATCTACAGGACAGGCAATTTTCCAGTGACAACGAACGGATGAAATAGCTCAGCAAGTAAGAGAAAGCTATCGTCAGGGTTGGAAAAAAACTAATTTTACACTGAGAAACTTCTTAAATATCGTTATCTTTGACGTGACGTTATCTTTGCCTAAATTAACACGTTCGTTTGTAAAACAAAAATAAGAAAACTTACTTTTGACTTACCTATAAATATATTTAAACTTAGTAAATGCAGCTTTAGTTTCAAAGTTAGAAACCTGGCTTTCTTTTCTTACAATATTTTCCTGTTACCTATAGTAATTTGTGTAGTTCTTTTCTCGCAAATAATTATAAGCCAATAGGACTAGAAAATAATATGCTGTAAGTAATACATCAATTGAAAAGTATATATAAATATCGTTAAAATATTGCTTTTAGGGAAATTCTGGGGAAACATGCCTAATATTTCGAAATTCTACCGCATTTCCATAGTAAAGTTATAAGATTGTTGTGAAGGCATTTAAACTGGCCTATGTGGGAGTTTTACTAACCATATTTTGGAAGGTTGCAAAGCATTTCGAGAATCAAAGGGAAGGTAGACTCAATTTTTTCGTTTATAAATGTTTAATGTTGTTTTAATAAGGGTTTCCTAGCAGTTCAGCCAAATTTGTAGGTAATAAGTGTAGGTAGATTGTTCATGTTACCTGATAACTTGTTAGGCCCCCGAAATAATTTGAAAAGTAGGTCAATGATCACATAATACGTTTTATCGTATCTAATTTTTGAGGGAGATATTATTAATGCACTGATAAATGATTAGTATTATTGAACACTTTAAAATTACTAAAACTATACATTATAATTTAGTTTATCAGAAATTAAGTATTAAATAACATTTGTAAAAGAAATTTACATGCATACAACGCACAAGTTAAAACTAAAGACACTCGTTTCAGCAGGGGCGTCAATGTTTTTCTTGGCGACCCAAGGAAGCATTTCTATTATTTTTATCTACAATATATTTCCATTAACAGCAATATTAGCGGCAATGCAGTAACGGCAAATATTGGTTTTTCTTTTAAAACCAGTACATATTATTTCTAATAACCATTTCTTTCATTATTTTCTTTTCTTTGCAAGTAAACGTTTGGAAGTGAGGCAGGCAGCAGGCTTTTTATAATAGCTAAAAGATAACAATGAGGATTATTTATTTTAGTTCTTATAAGAGGATTCTTCAATGTCAGTGTTTAATAAATACAATGTATATATTACTGGAGTTCACTGCCGTAGAGAAGTAGGTTCAGGAACAATGGTTCATCGACTCACAGCGTGAACTTGCAAGGCTGGAAAAGAGAACAAGCTATGTTACCATAAAGTACTTACTACTAAGGTGTGATCAATAAGTTGTGAGACTGCAAGTGTTGCGCGCCGCAGACGCATGAAAAGTTACGAGGGTTTGTTGAGCCTTCTTGCCAAGTTTCAGAGTATGTGCTGCTTGTTTGATACTCGAGTTACAAGCACTTTTGACATGTATTTACAATTTCATGACGAATTTCAAGACAGAGCAGAGAGTCAAATGCACACACGCTGTGGCACGCCTACGGAAATGAGTCGATCGTGGACAGGGAAGCATTAGTACCGCAGGTGGTGCCCGAATGAATGAATGTTGTTTAACACCCGCTTTTGCTACTGAGACACCACAGGCGATGGGCACTGATGACACATGAGATGAAATGATACATTGGAAAAGGATTTTTATTTATAAGAAAGGAAACGTTCCAGGCATAAGTTTAGGGTACTTCCCCGGCATTTGCCATTCATGAGGACTGAGGAAAACCTGGAAAAAACCTCATCCAGGGAGGACGGTCCTAGCGGGATTCGAACCCTAGACCTCCCACTCAAGAGTCCGCGCCTTAACGACCTCGGTCACCCGTGGCGTTATGGTGCCCCAAGGAAACAGCTGTCTTACCTGCGTCACTGTTACTTGAGGGGGATGTTTCAAAGCCATAAAGATTCAGAGAAACAAACGCAATATGTTTCTTTGGAGTTTTTTTCCTTTATTGTGTGTATGTATCGATTGTTTTTTGATTATTCTTCTCTATCTTATCATTGGCGCTATAGCCAGCCTTGTCTACCGCAGCGACCTCTGCTTCCTCTATCTCCGTCTTAGGACTTCAATGATAGAGGGTAGTAGTGCAGCGGGCATGTGATCGGTCGCCTGTCGCGCAGCTCCCTAGATCGAAGAACGCCACCTCTTTATCATATAGTTCCCCAATTATCCTCAAAAGGTTGAGTGGACCCATTCCAGACCTCTATAACTCGTCGAGCACCGCCCCTCCCCCTGCCAGCAATCAGCAGCGTTAACCACTAAACCAAGGAGGCGGTTTTTTTAACATTGCAGAGACAATTTTGTGTATTTTTTATTCCTTTTGGTTTCATTCTTTTCTGGTTCTAATTTTGTAACACTGATTTCAGTTATTTATAAAAATAATAATAATATAGTAATAAAATAATAATATTATTCTCAGATCGCCACCACGAGTGGCCGAGGTCGCGAACTTGTGAGCGGGAGGTCTGGGGTTTAATTACCATCAGGACCGTCCCTCCTGAAAGGTTTTTTTTCCCCAAGTTTTCCTCATTCCTCATAAATGAAAGCCAGGGATGTACCATAAGCTTGGATCTGGAACGTTTCCTTCCTTAAAATCCTTTCCCAGTTCATCATTTCATCAGATGCACTATCTGTGATGCCTCAGTAATTAAATGGGGAATTAAACACTATTAAAAATAATAAATCGCAGATCGACTTTGAGCATTGGCCCAGAGTCTGTCTTACTAACAACAGCAGTTTAGTAGATTGATACTCGCTTAGTATACTACGAAGCAGGTTCCAGTCTAACACCACGGCTATTACATGTAAGTTATTGCTAGAGTGAGGTTGTTGCTAGTCCTAGTGGTGATCCAAGTCTCAACCTAGGCGCTATGTGTTACTAATACTATCTACTGTATATGAGGGTCACCACAGATATCGTCAGTGTATGATTTCAGGCGATTCTCACACCCAATTTGAACACGCGTCGTGTTAGTTTCAGACACGCGAGTAGAAGTGTATTAACAAGTCCAGCATGACCTAAACCTTCGTAAAATCAAGATCTCGGGTTCGATCCCGGTTAGGACCGATGGATTTTTTGGCGCAAAAATCTTAAGAATGGCTTTTTTTGGAAGGGAACGAAAACCGTTGGTCCAGTGTCGTGCATTTACGGCATGTAAAAGAACTTCAAGCCTGAAAGAAGAGGCCTCTGAGCAAAATTTATCGGCTACTTCACGCCCTGAATTGGATGGGACGCTGATGATCTAAAATGTTAAAGAGCGTCCATAAATAAAATCAACTATCGTCATGTGGCTAGAATTGGGTCTGCAGTTACAGACCAAACATAACGACCCCGCTCTCTCCAGGGTCTAAAAACGAGAAAGAAGTCAAGAGCGACTAAAGATGTGTTCATTGATTTCTCCCACATTCGCCACCAATTTGCTTTTTAGGGGAACCAAAAAATGTGTAGACATTTTAGTTTGAATTCGAGTGATTTGATTTGAAATGCTAGCCACGCAACCCAGCTACGTCCATACCGCCAACAAACAACCTGGACAAATTGAGTGCTAGCTTGATCCATATAAAGACAGTCCTGCGTCAAAGCCTTTGTACTGGCAGAATTTGACTTCCTTCCAGAATTATCCTTGCTCTGCAAAATGAAACTGAAACTGAAAATTTGGCGTTTTGACACTTTGAAGGTGATATACTGCCAGTCGTTGAAGACGCTTAACAAGTACCCAAAACGAAGTGTTTCAAGCGTTCGGATCGATGTATAGCTGAGCAAGGGTAAATGGGTAAAGTTAATTTTCAAGACTCGTCTCAGAACTTTTTGATCACATCTCTTGAAATACAAGTTATTAGTGCATTGAAGATATATCTTTATGTGTATCTTTTATAGTTTAAAAAATTAATAAAAAATAATAATACCCACAAACATTTATGTGTTTACTCTACACAGTAGCACAACATTTAGGTACCCAAAATACACATTTGTAGTGAAATTTTGGTGTAAAGCTAAGGATATTTTCCCTCATCCCTCTTTCGACTGCATACTTAAACACAGCGAAACACAATTTTTGAAACGGATGCAACAGGTAGGGAGGAGTTTCTTAAAGAGTTTGGTATATATAATGAAAAGGTAAAGAACAATTAAATATTGATTAAAAATAATCGGGAGGGACCAAGCACTCTTGGAACAAATTGGACTGGGATACATTTGGTTGTGTATTTGTGTATTATCATTAAATGTGTATAAACGCTGTAAGGAAACACAACTAAACCTTTTTAAAACTAAAAAAAAAAAAGTAAAAACTTTTCTATCAGCTTTGGAAAAAAATAACCTAGGCGCTAATGAGCAGTTTTGTACGTGCATTATTCTTATCCTATCAGTAAAGGTGTATAAACATTGTATTTCCTATAAACGAACACAGAAAAAAAAAACATAATAGTAGCTTTAGGCAATCATATCCTGAATGCTTATCTAGATAGTATGCGTGTATGTGTATACATTTCCCATTGAAATTTGTGTAAATATTTAAACTCTTATTTTCTATACAGGAAATACAAAAAAAAAAAAAAAAAAAACCACACACATACACACTTTTAAAAATAAACAAATACCAACCGTAGGCAAACATAACCTGTACCCTTATGTAAGATTTTATGTGTGTGTGTGTGTGTGTTATCAATAAATGAATAAAAACGTTGAAATTGTATTTTCTATACGGGAAGTACAGCTAAATATATTTAAAATAAAGTAACATGTAAACATTTTATAACTAAATTCCAGATTTAGGCAAATACAACCTGGGCTTTTGTGCAAGATTTTATGCATGTATTATTCATTTCCTATCAGTAAATGTGTGCAAACCTTTAGAATGTTATTTTATAAAAATGAAATGTAAATAAACAACTAAAATAAATAAATATTAAACTTTTCTAACTAAATACCAGCTTTTGGCAAACATAGCCTGGGCTTTTGTGCTAGATTGTCTGTGTGTGTATTATTTATTTTCCATTAATATATGTGTAAATATTTAAACTTTTATTTTCTATACAGAAAATAAAGAAAACACTTTTAAAAATAAACAAATACGAATCAATATGCAAAGTTTTATGTGTTTTATCAGTAAAAGTGTATAAATGTCGAAAATTGTTTTTTATACGAAGAAAATACAGCTAAACCTTTTTAAAAATAAACAAATATGTAATCTTTTTGTTACTAAATACCAGTTTTAGGTAAACTTAGCCTGGGCTCTTATGCAAGATTGTGTGTGTGTGTGTGTGTGTGTGTGTATATTATTTCCCATTAATATGTGCGTAAACATTTAAACTCTTATATTCTATACAGGAAAATAGAAAACGCCTTTAAAAATAAATAAATACGAACAGTAGGCAAACTTAACCTGCGCCCTTATGCAAGATTTTATGTTTTTTATCAGCAAACGTGTATTATAAATGTCGAAACTTGTTTTTAAACGAAGGAAATACAGTTAAACCTTTTTAAAAATAAAAAAATATGTAAACATTTTTGTAAGTAAATATCAGCTTTGGCAAACTTACCCTGGGCTTTTATGCTAGCTTGTCTGTATGCATATTATTTATTTCCCATTAATATATGTATAAATATTTAAACTCTTATTTTATATACAGAAAATACAGAAAATACCTTTAAAATAAACAAACACCGGCGTAGGCTAACTTAACCTGCGCCCTTATGCAAGATTTTATGTGTTTTATCAGTAAAAGTGTATACATGCCAAAAATTATTTTTATAGGAAGGAAATACATTTAAACTTTTTAAGAGTAAGCATTTTTTTAACTAAATACCAGTTTTAGGCAAACATAGCTTGGGCTCTTACGCAAGACTTAGTGTGTATATATGAGTATATATTGGATAAGGTTATGTATATAAATTATTTACATGTATATGCAAATAAAACTAACGGGAAGTATTTAAAATATCTTAAAAATCACAGTGTGCTATGTATGTATATATGTATGTATGTACGTACGTACGTACTAAAGACAATTTAGTTTAGTCAACCGTATCTATTTTAATATTCCGGCTTTAGATATATCCCAGGCCTATTATTAAAACTATGTTAAAATTGTTTCAGTAAATGTACTATTAGAAGTTGTTATGCATGTGTGTTTATTCTAGTTCATTTCTCCCTCGATACTTTACACTTAGGAAATGCAAAAGCTGAAGTGTCAATATCTGGAGTTACATCTAGGAATGACCCATTCTTATAAAGCACATTTATTTTAAAGATATACGAGCTAGATTTAAAAACGTACAGTTATATGAATTTCTCCGAAATATTATCACATTCAGTACACTTCACACGCGATTACCCAGTACCACGTGTTTGCATACAATGTAACCGAAAACAGCTCCATTTTATTCAGTATCGATAGCTAATATTATAGATGGTCTTGCATTATTCCACTATCATCTTCACCTTCATCATTTAGCATAATGTAGATTCTTTGGCAAATGGATTACACTGTTGCCAGGTAAGGTGACATTAGAACTAATTCGTTCATTTGAATGTATGTTATTTTAACCAACTCATAATTTACCCCTACAATACACCGGGAACGCTTATCACTTGTTCACAATTACTGCATCTGCGTTGAGTTATGCGCATGCGTGCATTCATCCGAAAGTACAACAGCAGTCATATAACAATGCTCTATAAAAGATGTCAAAACTGTCCTTTATTCTACAAATAGAGCTTGTATTACTTTTGTGTTCTACAGTTCATGCTTTCAAAGTTAAAACTCTCTGAACGCCTGACCAGGGAAGGAATATGTTATTGACATCTCTGCCCTTTTTCCCATAAAATATAGTTTCTATTTTTTTAAATTAGGCTTTTTATATTTATTTATTTACTTTTAATTTTGTCACGAGTTATAAATCACAGCTATAAATGGTTTTTTTTTTTTTTTTTTTTTTTTGCATATTTACAGTTTTTATTCCTTGGGTTCAAATAACTGAAAAGTGGAAACGTTAAACGTTCTAAGTGCCAGTTTCTAAATTTTACAGGTAAGCAAAAAACTGCCCATCTCTGTTAGCATTTAATGTATTACATTCAAAATCATTATGAAGACATTTTATCACCACAAAATTATTTTGTATAAAAATCGTTGCCAAAAAATACAATGTTAAGGGAGAAAAAATCAATAACAATAAGAAGGTTCTATGTACCATATGATAGAAGAGTCTGTAACAAGTGCCATTCAAGCTTTTGTTACATTTAGAGAGAAATAATTACAAAAATAACATTAATGATTAACAGGGACATATAGCAGCAACATTTGCACACGGAAATGCACTGCTGTCGAGTCAACTCTCCCATCAAAACCGCCACGGGTGGCAGAGGTCGTTAAGGCGCGGACTCGTGAGTGGGAGATCTGAGGCTCGATTCCCACCAGCACCGTCCTTCTGACTGATTTTTTCCAGGTTTTTCTTAGTCATCATAAACGGCAAATGCCAGGGAGGTACCTTAAACATATGTCAGGAACACTTTCTTCTGTAAAAAAATCCTTACCCAGTTTATCATTTCATCTCATGTATCATCAGTGTCACCCCCTCAGTAGTAAAAACGGGTGATAAACATTATTAAAGAACTGTCCCATCTTGGCAAAGTTCAACTACTGCACTGCTTCGAAGCGACGTTCAAGGACAGGAAGGGAGACTTGTAGGGGAAAGAGTGTTTTTTTTAGTAACGTCCGTTTTTACTACTGAGGCGATGGACACTGATGATACATGAAATGATACATTGGAAAAGGATTTTTATTTACAAGGAAGGAAATGCTCCAGGCCTAAGTTTAGGCTACCTCCCCGGCATATGCTATTTATGAGGACAGGGGAAAACCTGGAAAAACCTCAGTCAGGGAGGACGGTCCTGGTGGGATTCGAACCCCAGATCTCCCGCTCACGAGTCGGTACCTTAACGACCTCGGCAACTCTTGGCTTTGGGAGGGGGGGGGTAGTGGGGAGCGCTGCTCGCAGCTGACGGAATTCAAAACATGCGCGTGCGGGATAGTTTTTACGTGAAAGCTCTGTATAATCAGATGAGAGTTCATTTCGGTCCTGACCCGAAATTTTCAAGAATGAAAGTTATTTAATCTGCTCAAAGCGTTCAGTCAAACTTAATTTTACTTCAGCTAGCTTTACTCTACACAGACGCAGTAATTGGAGTTAAGAGATGCACTTACCTTATCTAGTGATATGTATGGCGCGTTACGTAGAGCACTGGGTGCAGTGTCTTTGCTCTTTCGGTTCACTAAACAGCTAGACAGTTGCGTCTTTTTCCACTTGACTATTTGCTGACTGTACACTAGATAGTTACTTTTATTTAGCACTTTTAAATCTTTAGCGTCACTTTTCACTCGCGGCCCACATACTCCAGGTACCGGCTTTCTTCGAGTTTATTCTTCACACTTACATTTTTATTTGTCCTGCATTTCACTGTAGTAGATTCCCTCATATTTTCTCATAGACTGTTCTTGTTCTGGATTTCGGAATTATCTTTTGCTAGTGAATCCGTTTAGTTTACCAAAACAGTTTTGACGAAGACGAGAAAAATTGACCATTTTTTGTCTATAGAGTGCGTTTCCTCGCAAGATATGTGTACTCTATTGTTCTTTTTAAATCACTTTTATTAAAATCACGGCTAAGAATGTTTATTTTAAAAGTTAAGTTTTCTGATATCTGAAAATTCTACTTGAAAGAAGACTATAATAAAATTAAAAAAGTTTAATTGTCAGTGCTTATATAATAGGTGATAGATATGTCTGAAAAAACGCTTCAGCTTTCCTTATTCTCTTTTGGGTCTATATTGAAACTAATTCAGAAAGAAAATATGTAGGCCATAGTATTAATATTTGCACTGTGCAGATATAGTGACGTAGCTAGGGGACATGTGGAGATATGTTGTTAAAGGTACTAAGATAGAAGTTTTAATATATTTTATATGTTTTGAATAAATTTACTCAATGGGAGAAATTTTAAAATTATTTTTACTATTACTAAATTGAAAAATTTGGTTTGAAGAAGGTTTTAAAATAGACTAAAATTTTAATTTTACTTTAAGCAAAGCTTAGCACTTCTCCGATTCATAGTTTGCAATTGTTTCGCAAAAAGTTTTACAGTATAATTCAGGCACTAACTAGTTATTGTTTTATTTCTTATGAGTTAGAAACTAATTTCAATAATAAGGCAATGTAGGAAAAGATGATTTCTAATGATTATGCTATAGATATGCATTTATGTCGGGGTTTTTTCTCTTCAGTGAGATCAATACTTTTTCTTCAAGATGCGGCTCATTTTGAAAGTGCTTAAATTTGGGATTTTTTTAAAAAAAATCATTCTCATTAAGCGAGAGCATTGCAAAGTTCTTTGTTCTTTTCGTTTCTTAAGCAGTGAGAATTAAAGAGGTCGACAGTATAAGAAGAAACAATAGATTAGCGTTCACTGCAAAGTGAAATTTGGACTTAATGTAAAAGTGAAAAGGTATCTGTCGTTTTATTGATAGCCTAGGCCACTTGGCAATCTTCTGAGGGTGATAGATACTTACATAAAGTCAGACAGCAGAATTTATAGTATTAATTATAACTACTGTAGTTTCGAAACCGCCTTTACTACTTTAGGCGAACGCGGCAAGTTTGTCCGACAACCTGATTTTTGTCATTGTTTTTTTTTTAATTTGGAATGCATAAAACTATCAAAACGACTGAACATAAAATGTGATAGTTGTGTTTTTTAATAAAATGCCTTTTTAATAAAAGCAGAATGTAAGCGGAATTCTGGTATTGTATTACTGCAATATTAACTATTGTAAAATTTTCCAAAATAATTTGTTTTTATTAATGGAGATGTTACAAGGAACCTGAAACCTCTCAGAATTCGTAGTTCAGCATGGCTAACTAATCCTTTTCTGTCCAAATTCAACTAACAACAATAACTATACAGGTTTCCAGGTAAATATAGAAAACAAAATATATAATAACAAATTAAACACTCTTTAAATTTAAGTATGATACAGTAGATGTGTAATTTGAACGTTCACAGTAGGGGTAGCAGAGACTGAATGAATGAAATCTATTAATCAACATTTAAATTTGTTTTAGACTTCCCCCTCAGCATCTCAATTGACGTGCTTTTGTTCAAATTTAAGTTTATTTTAAAAAGACAGAAGTTATTCAAACTTGCAAGCACTGTACAACCGCTTTTAGAAACAACGCGAACACTACGAGTTGATATGGGAGTTGTATAATTTTAATTCCGAACAAGATTAGAAGTGCAGCTTCCATTTTTAGAGTTAATGGTAAGCGTTATTTTTTTGTCTTCTATTTTAAGGCGGATGCAATCGAGAACAGTCTGAAGAAAGACAAATGGCTTGAAAGATTACAGACACCGTTTTAAACAGCACTTAGATCAGCAACTGTAGGCACAGTACCTGACAGCAGAACAAGAAAACATTTCAACAAAAAGAACTTTTGACGTTTTCATGACATCAGCACAGTGACGAAAGTTACAGGGTATGTCACATCACGGAGTCTTCACATATTAAGCGATGTCGTAAGATTATTGCCAATTTGTTTTCTGCAAGTGGCCATATTGCGACAATTTCACTTGAGGAACAAAGAACACTCACTGCAAGCTGACACATCACAGTCTGTCTCCCCAGGGACTTTGGAATAGTCGAAGAAAGAAGAATAAAGTTTGTTACCATGACAACGCCTCTGTACACTCAGCGTTGAAAACAACGTACTTGCTGCAAGAATCTAGAAGACACATCTACCGTACAGTCCAGACCTGGCTCCCAGGTAGTTTGGAAATCGGAAGAAGCTCTGTACGGGGTACAAGAAGTGTACCACGGCAGACTATTGTTACTGTGGAACATACAACTTTGTATCAACTGTGAGAGGTTAATTAAGCAGAAATGGTTATTTATCAATGTTTGGCCAGAAGAGAGTGTTAGAAACAGAACAGCATTCAGTAATATAAACAAAGACACAGATTTTAAAATAAACAATATTTGGAACTCGCTACTGGTCAACAAACAACGTCTGCACCACAACTCTCCCAACTGTCCTACCCTCTCCCACTTCTAACGATCTGTACTTCTGCCTCGACACTTTCGGTCCACTGATGATGTTCAGCGAAAGCTCTGGTTTTTAAATTAATTTAAAGCAACGACTTCGGCAAAATAGCTCGGTAATGGTCAAATTTCAATTATATGTCGTGTGGAATTCACAAGAAGATTTATACAAATATTTTTCACGTAGTTAACAAGATATTAGCAAACAATTGCTTATAACATGAAGGCATTGTACACAAAATGTTGAAGGTGCATGGTCTACCAAGGCAACTTATATGATAATCAACGACATTTGTTGGGAATTAATAGAATTGTTCGGATTTTTAAAATAGTAAGTAAAGGGTGGTTCGAAAAGCACGCCGGTTTTAAATCGCTCACCTTTTTTTTTTCGATTATTGAGACTGCTTTTGCACCATGTTGATATCCGTTAACATTTTGATTGTATCTTCAGTCTACATTTCTTGCATTTCTTCATTATGTGTGTCGACATGGAGCAGTTTAAAACTAAGCAACGAGTGCTAATTGTGAAAACTCCCCCCCCCCCCAGAACGGATAAAGTTATGCAGCAATTGTCAGGGATTTTAGAGCCTAATGAATCACTGACTGAATCAATAGTTCGTAGGCTTATGAAAACGTTCTACACTCAACATTAAAATTTCTTGGCGTTCTGTTCTGGCCGGTCTGTTCAAAACAGTTGAGCGAGTTGTTGATTTGGTTGATTCACGGGCGCTCTTTAACAGTCGCAACTTGTAATTGAAGGCTTTAAAGCGGAGTCATCCCTTAAAATTTCTAATGAAAAGTATAAAAAAAAAAAAAAAAAAAAAAAAAAAAAGTTAAAGATTTGAATTAAAATCTGAGTCATTACTACTTTTATAATTCACATACGAATGGGAAGAAGTAGAACAAAATTTGTTGTTCCCATTTTGAGTAGTTAGTAACCGCAGGTGTTATTCAGACAGATACTAGCTGTAGGCTCAACCTATAAGATTCTCCATGCTTCCTTTGTAAAACGGCTTGGAGGCGCTGTATCGTGGAATATTCGCTTCTCTGTGTTGTAGCAAAGGTTCAGGAGCTCTACGCCTTTGGCAGTTTTGCCATTCACTGTCAAGATTTGTGACATCTCCGCCAGAGTACCACTACACAGTACCAAACGGAAAACCGTTAGTATGTGTTATTCTGTTAGCAGTTAGAAATTTTCGCACTTGTCATGTATTTGTGAATACCTTTTAGTTTTTGCACTCTTTGTGTATCGGCAAGACAATGAATTCCGTAAGTAATATAAAATAGATATTAACAATACCATGATAACTAAAAATGTAATAATGTAAACAATTTAAAAATAAACCCCTGACAACCTCCTGAACACGCCAAAATTTGCATCCTTTCCAAAAGTTAAACCAAAGAGCCGCGACTGCTCTTTAACATCTCAAGTCATCAGTATCCCATTCAATTCAGGGCATGAGACGGCCGGTAAATTTTGCTCAGAAGCCCCTGCTTTCAGGCTTGAGGTTCTTTTACATCTACTATATTGGACCTATGGCTTCATTTCCCTTCGAAGGAAGCCATAATTGGGATTTTACGCCCGAAAAAACCCATTGATTCTGGCCGGGACTGAACCAGCGATCTTGGGTTTAGGAGACAAGTATTGTTACACTTTGTGACAGTAAGAATGTTACTTCAATGAAATCTGTTCATCGCCGTTTCCAAGAATTAGACAAAGGAATTTCTTCAGTGCGGCGAATTCTTCGATATTACCATCCTTTTAAAATTCAGTTAACGCAGAAGCTGAAAGTGACCGGAAGAGGAGAAATTTTGTTGACTAGTTTCTGGGAAAACAGCAGGGGGACGACGAGGAAAATAATCTTTAGTGAAGAGGCACACTCGTCGTATCTGGGAGTCACGACATCCTTGCCTGATTCAAGAAATGCATACACAGCAAGTGGCGGCTTTGTGTGGAATTTGGGCGGGTGGTGTCCACAAGCTGTGACAGTTAGTGGAGTCCAATAAGAGATTTTTTTGTTGCCCCATTTTGACGGAATGGACATTCATGAGCTGTGATTTCAGCAGGATGGTGCCACCTGTCACTCTTCCGGCGAAACGATTTTGTTGCTACACGAGAGGTTCTTGGGTCTACTCTTATAGCGTCACGGTCAAGTGATTTTATCTTTGGGGTAATTTAAACCATTGGTTTATGTCAATAAACCCCGAAACATCCACTAGTTAAAGGAAAAAAATTCGACAAGTTGCCCGCGAAATCGAAATGGAAGCTTCTAGGGCAGTGCAGTGAATTTCACGGATATTGCTGTTACATACTAGCGCGGTAATACCTGAAATGGAAAGGTGTGACTGTTTGTCTTTGTTTAATATGCTTTGAAAAAATACAATTCATAGTTTGATATATTGTAACCGGCGTGCTTTTTGAACCACCAGATGCAGCTATCAGATCGGACTATACTATTTCAAATAATGAACATTTATTAAATAGCAACGAAATACATATTATTTCTAATTTATTAAAACATCTATAATAAAAAGTACTCAATTACTAGCTACTTGAATAAATATTAATTAGAATAAGAAATTAGCAGACAAGTGGGATTTATTTCTAGAATTTTGCTATTACTGTTTAAATCATTATATTTTCATTTGAATAGTTGGCGGGAAGAACGACGAGGGTCTATAAAATACCATTTTAAGCTAAGGCTGCTATCTATTGGATTATGTTGAGAACTAACAGAGGATTACTTGATTATTACAAATATAAAGAAGATCCTCAGATTAGCTCAATTGTTTTAAAGTACCCTTTTAGGAAGAAACACTGGGAGTCCGCCTCGTTTAACGGAATAGAGATGGCAGTACAACCTCGGGTGACAGCATTGAAGGCAACACTGGTTGTTTCTCGTTGGATAGTTGGCAGTATTGCAATAACTGTGTTTATTTCAAAATATTTGATTTCGAGTTTAATGGAAGGTAGTGACGTGTATCAACTGAGGAAGCGAAGGGCATTGGTAAAATGGCTAAATAAGAAAATAAAAATGCATATAAACATATGTTGGGAAATCCCTAGTTTTTGAGATATTAATAAAAGTTTACTTCAATAGGTTTTTTTTTAAGGTACAATCTAACAACATAAGTTTGTAACCAAAAATAAAAATAACTTTATTGGGTAATCGAATGCTGTTATATACAAGTCTGCTAATGTATTCTAGATGACCAGGTGTTGCCAAGGAGACTTGTTTACATTTGTACATTCATGATTCATTGTATGTTGTGTTGTGTTTAATCATGACAGGGCATCCATTTCGAGCCATTGAAAATATGAAGAACCGTGTGGTTTATGCATGATGGAGCTGGAGCATTACTCAAGATGACAGTTGGATAGGTAGGGGAGGGCGAATTCCATGTCCCATACGTTCTCCTGACCTTGATCCTTTGTTTTTTTTATCTATGGGGTCGCATAAAAATTGGTTTTATGGAACAGACATTCCTAACAGAGACCTTCATAAAAGTGTCATAGAAGCCTGCAAAACCGTTTGACACCGTATGAGAGTATTTTAAAGGGAGCGATAGTCCATGCGTGTGTAAAAGCAAGAGGAGGACATTTTGAACGTTTATTATGAGTTTTCATTTGACATTGTGTCTATTAGGTTTTGTTTCTTGTTTCGGTAAACTTTCATTAATAACTCAAAATCTAAGGATTTCTGGGCATATGTTTATATGGTCTTTTTTCTATTTTTGGTGTGAGGAACCCGCCACCAAAGTTTGTAAAAGTATTTTTGAAACGTTTTGTATATCACGTTTGGAAATAACAATAGTTATACCTTTTGCAAACTCATTAAGTTGAAATGATTAAAATAGCTTTACCTTACCCTAAATTAATTGACAGTGACAAACACTGCAACTTCCTATATAAACTTTAGAAAAAGTGCTTGCCATCTTCTGTGAAATAATTTTGAAATTAATATTGATGGAAAAAAGCTATGATTAAAGGAAAGTCTTAAAATTTTCATGGTCATGTGAACAAGTTCAATGTATGGAATGTGAGCCAGTTTATTTTCAAAGTACATTAAATAAACGTAACAAAATATTCCACTATCATTCCCTAAAATATATTTACTCTATTTTGTATTTTATCTTACGCCCATAATATATCGCTTTTAAAAACCAAAGTTTTCCTGTCGACGTAATAAATTAGGAATATATATATATATATTATTTATTTAAGCGAATTTTAAATTAAATGATCATTTATTTTATTAAAACATTTTATTAAAACTTGCAACGATTTGGTAACCTATTAGTAAAACACTGCAGTAGCATTTCATACCGCAAAATCTGCTGTTTAACACAGTATTATAGAAAAGAATTCGGATTTTAAAAAGTGTAAAAGCATCTGGCACTTATTGATAATTATGGGAACTTAAATGCCACACTTTGGCATGACTTTGAACAAGGAAGAGCAGTATAGCTAAAAGACAGATTCCTTTTCACGAAGTAAAGGGTGTTAGATGTCACAAAGCAGTTGGAACGCCAACCAATCGCTGAGACGTGAAACAAGCGATCAATAGGACTTAATCTTCAGCCACCGAGACTGCTCTGTAACAATCACCTCGATCTCTTCATACATATGTTTAATATGATTATTTCTTGCCACTAGGCAATATACTATGTTAATATTCAAATCTGCAGCAACGCCGGTGTCATGGTCTTTTTGTTTTACTTCTTTCTTCTCAGCGCCTTAAAACTATTAGAATTCTGCCGTGGTTTCCACAAGGGCAGGACCGTGTCCTGGTGATGCGTAAGTACTTGAGGATGGCGACGTGGCCCCGACTACACCCAGCCGCGATGCGCCAGGCGCCAAGCTACCACCAGGACGAGACCGATGTCTCCCCATCGGATCATCAACACACTAGAAGCCGAAGAACTGCTGGGGCATTGCTCCGGTTGGTTCTGTAAGTTGGCTGTAACAAAAGAACAATCGTCATAGTTACGAGCTTGGTACTTTGAAAGTATCAGAACATCAAACATGAGCGTTTAAATTCAAAAAAGGGGAGATAATACAGGCTATTTGTAGATTTTGAACAAACTGAGTGAATCAGTAAGATTTAATTTGGGTGGAAGCAACAGTTTAATAGAATATGATTTGGTATAAGATGACAGCAATCATGTGCTCTGCAGTGAATGTATGGCAACTAGATTTACGAAGGGAAGAAAACATTTTTGAAAATTTTCATCGATCCTACCTACTAGACACGAAAATGACAATGAAAACAATTTATATATAGCATATATTCGTATATGCTTAAACTTTCTAGCGGTCGCAAATTATGTTTTTTCTCAGTAAAACTCTGCAATTAACATACGATTCAATTTAACCGGAAAAATTGAACCATTGGGAGTGGGGGTTAATCTAAAGCAAAAATTTAAAATTCGCTCTAACAGCCGCAAATTTTTGCTTTTTTTTTCAACGAAACTCGGTAGATGCCATTAAAATAAATTAATAAAAATAGTTCGGAAAATCAGCGAAAAATCGTATTATTAAAAGTGGGAGTATACCAGAGAACCGAATTTTAAACAGTGGCAGTAAAACGAAAGGTTAAAATCGCTCTAGCAGCTCTATTTTTAATATTTTAAGTTAAACTCTGTGTGTACCATTGAAATAAAACAAGAAAAATAATTTCTGAATAACAGTGAAATAAGACTATTGGAAGTGAGGATTTATCTGAAACCCAAAACTTTAAAATCACTCAAGAAGCACAAAATTCATTTTTTTCACAACAAAACCCAGCATGTACCATTTAAATAAAATAAGAAAAGTAGTTTCTGAAATCGGTCTATTAGGAGTAGAGATATACCTGAAAACCAAAATTTAAGAAGTACTCTAGCATGTAATTATCTGTCAATTGTTTTTAATGACAAATTAACTGAGTATATAACCGTTGCATATGTTTCATATTTAACAAAAGCATCGTCGTGAAGATAGCAAATGTGAAATATTAATGTAATATGTGTGAGAATTATATTTGTATGTAAGAGTGCTCTGTAATAACCTTCAGAAAACGTTTACGTTACATGTTAATAACATTTAAATTAAATTTCAAAGCCACTGAAAATTTATGTAGCTTTCGATTGTTTTTATTTACTTAGTACATTGGAATTGTTTTTAAATAGTGACATGTTTTTGTTTTATTGAAACATATGAACATCATCTTAAATACGCAACGTAACTCGAAACTTTCTGTTATTTCTCTCTATTTTAGTGAATGTAAAGATGATATCAAGGCTTCTGTTCATAAATATGGCTATATCTAAAAATGTAACCATATCCACACATTATAGTTTTGTCCATCAGTGATCATATTTAATTTAATTGATTAATTAATAGTACACCATTAGATTGATTTTAATATCAATAACAATAATTCTAAAAATGTGGTTTCTCTTTTGAACTTATAGATTCCTAGAACTCTAATTTTTGTACCCCTTACTTTGAAAATTGGATAATTGCGAAGTGATTTTGAAGTGGGGAAGAAAGAGCTTTAGCTTTAAAGTTTTCCATGCTAATTAACACACAGTAATGCCATAACTTTTATTTCATTAATTAATTAGGCTATAATTTTGATTTTTTATTCTTTTTATAATTTTTAAGTTATTCTACTTGTTGAGGAATTCCCTAAATTTACGCTGCTCCTGCGTGAAGATTTTCAAAATGTAGTGAAAAGTACAGAAATGAATACTTTTCCTGTTTTTTTTTTTTAGTTTGAATATTATTTTTAAATTAATTTCACATAATTTACAAAAACCCCACTACACATCACGGATAAAGTGCAGGGTACCTACAAGTCCATTTATGAGCGTGCTTAATCTCGCGTTCAACATGTTATTACACTTTGTTCAGGATAATGACGTAAGGATGGGTCAGAAATAGTACACTTTTCACTCGAAGACTAAGTAATTCACTATTACCAGCATTTCTTTCATTAGACGAGTCTTCCGCAGAGTCAGAGTTGTACTGACTCTTTTCTTATTACAAAAGAAAGACAATAAAGTTTATTAGTTAGGCGCTGTATTTCGATAAGACCGCACAAGCATATCACCCTTCCACAGTTAACTGTGCACTAACTAACCGTTAAAATAACTGCAACTGCAGGAAGTTGAAAATCGTTACATCAATGCAAGTTTATTACGTTACACCAGCCCTGCCGCTCTACAAGTGCCCATTGTAGAATTTAAAATGTAATGTTATTGCCCATTATAAATTAGTCATCAAAACGAACCTAATTTAAATTATTTCATTATTTTAACTTTTAATTATATATATTTATAAATAGATTATACATTTTCGGGGGGGGGGGCTTTTTAATTTCTAGATGGAACTTTTCCCCGGACCATCCCCTGAATTCAATTTCTTACTTTTATTAATTCTTGTAGTAAACAGAGCCCGGAAGTTTAGGCATTTAATTTGATTAAAATAGGCAGGCAGAAAGTCACTTAAAATACTGAAAATATGCAATAATATAATTAAAATATTTATTGAAAGTAAAAGCAGAGAGTAATATAATTCGTTTTAAGGAAAATAGGTATTTAAGATACTTAATACTTTCTTTATCAACAATTAAAGTACTTAAGCTTTTTTTTTCTTGGTTACAAGCAACAATAAAGTGTTTCAAGGTATCAATTGTCACAGTCAGCTGCTTGGCGGATAGAACATTTTTCATCATGGATAAAGGGCGTTCTACTTCCACTGAAGTGCTTGCAGAATATTTAAAACAAGCTATTTCGGAAAGAATAATATCAGCTACAATAAAACATTCACCTTGCAGACATCATGGAAATATTGATCAAGACAAAGTAAAGTAGTGTTGTAGTCCTGGCGAATGAGCAAAAGATGGTCAGTGATTTTTGGTCGAGTTCATTTTCTGTTTATGTGTTTATAGGGGAATCAGATTAGTATCTCTCTTACTTCCGTACTGAACACATTGTAGGGACGGTTTATTGCACAGCTGTACCGCTCTCATCTATCTCGCTTGCAATTGTTTGTTACATTAATGTAACTGAGAAGTTACCCCCCTCACAAATTTCCTACAATTGTCTCGCGCAGATCGATACAAGGTCATTCGCCAGGACTATTCAAAACTACAGTACTTCCCTCATCCTTTCTATTTCTTGGTATTCCTATGCCCGTGATAACCGTGCGTTCCTTTCAGTAATAAAGGTTCTTTTATTTAAAGAGCTTAAGTGAATGGGCCGAGGAGAAAGTTTATGACTGCTTGAAAATAAATAAATGTATAACAATATTCTCAATAGATATTGTTGTGAGGTGAACATACCATTTCATTTTATAACTTTTTTCACTTTGATCTATTTAAATTATTTATGTGATTTTTAAAATGCATAAAATAGTCGCAAAAAATTCTAACAATCCAAAACAAGCAAAACAAAAAGGTTTTAAAACCATAAATAGGCAACAGAAGCCAAAATAGGCACAAATCTGACTCTTGATTATATCCACCGAGATAAAAAAAAAAAAAGAAATTTTGCTTAATATCCGGGCTCTGGACTGATAACCAACAACCTCTTGTTTGTGGAATAGCCCTGTCCAGTCAGACATCATTTCATTTCACTTTAGCGTCACACATAAAATTTATTGCTTTACTAATTACGAAGCACAGAATACGTGGCAGCAGTCCTTGCGGACTTACTTAATGATTAATTGTATCATCAGACGCGCAACACGCGTTTCACTGAACTAATTACCATCACCCCGCAACATGAAAGCTTATTCTATATTCAGAGCTGTGATGTAACGCCTTTGAGGTTCATTAAACTCTGGTAAATAGTTTATATTCTCATAAGTTCACAGAAATTACGAACTTCAAGTACTCTGATAAACAGAAGGATGTCTGCAAGAACAATAATTTAATGTTTTGATGAAAACAAGGCCTTTTTATTAGGTATATGCACTAAAAGCGCTACCTTTCAGAATTGTTGCTAAATGTTGGTATCTGTGTCCCTAGTAATTTAAATGCGCAATTTCAAGTTCATATGTTGTTGCCATAGCAGCTGTTGAAGTGACAAGAAGTGCTGACTCACTGGAATGCTGGAGATGTTGCGTTAGGAGCCGTACATGCAGGGAATGTGCTACAGTAAAAAGATGGATTTGTGAGTTTAAATGCAGTAGAACGAGCTGTGAGAGTAGTGTTGCAACAGAAGAAAGTGGAAATACAAAAGCGGACTGAGAAGTCCTCGGCTTTAATCATAGTTGGCCATGCAATTAGCAAAATAATTGTTTTTTATGTTGATGCAACTTCTTAAGCGTTCTCTTGATATATCAAGGGGCTTTGGAAACAGTAAAATGATGAAAATTGTTTTGCAGATACCGTGCAATGGTCACGTCCTATTCGTAGGGCGAAATACAGTGTTCGTTTGTTGTCAAGTAGAGAAAGATGTGGACAAGATGAAAAGTGACTATGATGCACAAAGATGGACTGAATGGTAATTGCGGAAGGAACTCGTCCAAAATTCAGAAAGCATAGACGTTTAACTGCAGTATATGGTCAGAAGGCGTTTACAACTGGGTCAATGTCGACAGCGGCAGGTAATCTGCACACAGTATGTGGGTACTGGTCGTTCACCAACATCGCGGTCTCCCAGGAATATTGAGCTTGTGTTTGAATTGACTATGACTGATCAGTACAAAACTTTTGATTGATGAATTGCAATGAAAGACATCTCGGCCGCGCAACCGTGCACGCCCATTGTTCACGGCAATGTTAATATGGTAAAGGTGCATCACATTGGGTTTCCTTCTGTGCAGAAGGACAAAAGGGTTGAAGTCTATCGTGGGCTAGTGGAAATGCATAACGAATTTTTGAAGGAGCTGGTGACTGTTGAGGAGTCATGGTGTCACTAACCTACGCCAGAGAGCTAAGAAAACATCCTGAGAATCTCGGGCCCAAGCATTTTCCTGATGTTCCATCTGCAGGCAAGCAGATGATAACCGTCTTTTGAGACACTTCAGGCATACTGCTAATGGACTGGCCCTTACACGGCAAGGGGATGTGGTCAACAGCAATGCTCCTCCAACATGACAATGCGCGACCCCACATCAGCAACACTACAACCGCAAGGTTGATTGTTATGGCGCACCCATATTCACCGGATCTCGCTCCGTCTGATTATTGCTTTATTCGTCAACATGAAGGATTAAACATCTCGACAATAAGGAGGAAATTGAGGCAGGTGTCCAGGAGTATTCCCAAACAAAGAAGTTACCAGGAAGATGGCAACAGTCATTGCCGTTGTTGGGGAGTATATTGAGAGATTCTACTTGCATTGAACCAAATTGTATAATAAATAACCTAAAAAAACTACTAATGTAAATCTTTCCGAACGCCCCTGGTACAAAACTATCGCGACTGAGGAAAATTGCGGTGCAAATTATTATTAAATCGGCACTTGGGTTAATTATCAGTGATTTCTGCTGCGGTTTCAACCGGTTTAGATTCTGGATCGAGATTATTTCCCACTCAGCACCCTGTCTTGCTCTGCGATCTAATTTCTCTACTTCCCACTCTTCATTCTCGACGCCATTTGTTACGTCTTTTCGTTGTAGACGCGCGCGTCTCTGTTCGAGGCGGAGGATAACGAAGTTTAGAAGCCGCCACCCCCCCCCCCTCCCTGTGTTTGAATGTCGTAACTCTACCGTTACGTCGTTAGGCCAAGCGTCAAGCACAAAACTCGGCTTCCTGTTAAAGACGTTACGTTTATTGCACAGATAGGCTCACAGTTTATGGCGGGCGTCTCCAAATTTACTGCACCTCATCTGGACGAAGCGAGCGACGTGTGCTTAGAAGCTCACGTTGTGAGGAAATAACGTACAGAAAGCGAGTCAGTTTAGCTTCCCAATTCAAATTCATTGCGCATCATGTCTGGCAGGTAACTTTATTTATCTTCAGGAGTATTTAATGCTTTCATTATTAAAAACTGCTAAATACGTGAAACATTTCAGTTTTCCTTCCAAAATTATTCCAGCCGATAAAATAAATACAGGTACATTGCAATCTTTATAAAGTAATCATCAATATGTAAACTCACACACACATATAATAACCAAATTTCAAAATTAATGGAGATATTAAAGGGAAGGCGGTCAAAAAACCATACTTTTATTTTTTGTACCATTTTAATATTTGGAATTTTTTCTTTATTTTGATATGATTTTCATTAATATTCCGTTATTATAAGCATTTAAATACATTTTTAATTTTTTCACTGCTAGAGCCCCACCCCCTTTTAACGAGTACTTGCTGGGTTAAAAGTCTATATCTCAGGAACTATTTGCTCTATAATGCTGTGGTTTGTCTTGATTGATAGAAATTATTACGTTTCATAAATTGGCTGACTTTGTTTCCATGACACCATCCTTTGTTCTTTTACAGTGTTGGAGGATTTTAGCTATTGTTTCCCTCAAAAAGTTAGTTGTTCTTTAAATTTTTTTTGGGGGGGGGGGCTGCAGTTATTGGAAAACTGCAATATGTTTGCACAAGTTTCCTTTTTTTGCATAAACTTTTTTTAGGATCTGTGTAAGCTATCACTTTGAAACTTTTATTAATTATTCATGGTATTATTATGATGATGTGTATCTATTATGGTAGAGCTAGGGCAAAATGTGATAACATAAAACAAATAAATAACTAAATAAAATGATGGATAAAATAGAAAAAAGCAAACGAGTTAAAATAATTTATAATTTGCTTTAGAGTCATGATATAGTAATGAAGATATATCAGAAAATTTCATTCATGTGCATCGTATGCTGTAAAAGTTTCATTTTATTAGTTCTAATAGTTCTTGAGAAAATGGAAATTGAAGTTGGTAAATTATGTAACAATATCTGCCTGAGTAACGATACATTTTAATAAAAACATTGTTCAGAATGGTAAAACGTTTTCTCTGTTTTGTTTTTCTCAGTTGGTATTAGTAAATCTAAAGGACTGTAATAGTCGACTTTCGTCTATTCATTCTCACGGTTTCTGAATAGGTCGATATTCATAAGTATAACATTTTATACAATTATTAATAATAATCCGTGCGCGAATTGCAAATATATATTACTTTTACTCTTATTCTGTTTACGAAATAGTCCCAAATCCATATTTGGCTCTTCTCTGTTGGCATCATTGCTGACAATCGACATTCTCTCTGTTGCTACATGACTTGAAAAGATTAAGTGTTCATAAAACAAATGTACAATTATTACAATATAGTAAACGAAGTTTATGGAAATTATATTGAAATTCTTATTTTATTTCTGAAATAGTCCTAATAAATATCACTCGAGGGTCTGACATTGCCGATAAATTCACGAATGTAGTGAGTCAATTTATCTGGAAAGCCCAGACCCTCGAGTGATAATTGTTTAGAACAGCCCTTGTATATTGTAATTATAAAGAGACAGAATTCTAAATAGATGACTACAGAATTTAATATTAAAGGGACGTCATAAACACACAGAAAAACTCGAGACAATGTTTGGGTTTAATTACATTAGTAGAGAGGCTATCAAAAGCTATATGAGGTCGGTTTTCCTTCTACCCGAACTGAAGGGTTTTTATCACATACACGTGCAGGTTTTGTGTACACAAAGGAAGTGGTGAACCGAACTGCAGGGGCTCCAGAGACAAATTGCGAACATTCTCTACTAACTTTGTTTAAGACTCTTGACATAATATAATTTGTTCCTAGAGAGACCCCAGCACTGCATTCACTTCTGTTTGCAGTATGCAGTCAACTATGAACTGGAATGCTTCATACACAGCAGTGTTTTTTTTATTTATTGCTACTTTCTAAACATGTTAAACTTTGGGTTACAGAGTAAGAAGTTTCGCTAATATACTGGCCTGTCGGGAGGTATGTACGCTGTGTATTTATATATGAAATGCAACGAAAGCCGATTTGCGATATCAATAAACGCACATGGCGGTTGACCGTGGTACAAACACCGCATTTTTGTATAAATACTTCACAAAATATTCACTCAATTTAGCCTGGTTATTAATAAAAAAAAATAATAGCTGTTATAGGCATTTCAAGCAATTATACACCGCCACGGGTGGCCGAGGTGGTTAAGGCGCGGACTCCTGAGTGGAAGGTCTGGGATTTGAATCCCGTCAGGGCCGTTCTCCCTGACTGAAGTTTTTTACAGGTTTTCCTCAGTCATAAATGGCAAATGCCGGGGAGGTACCCTAAACTTAGGCCTGGAACATTTCCTTCCTTAAAAATGTGCTTTCCCAGTTTATCATTTCATCTCATGTATCATCAGTGTCCACTGCCTGTGGTGCCTCAGTAGTAAAAACGGACGTTAAAAAAGATACATTTAACGGTGCATGAGACCGCTGCATTGGCGAATACAGGGACATTCTAAAAGTGCTTGGCATGACCTGTAAAACAACTAAATTTAAGAGAAAGTATTAAATTATTTTTTAACAGTCATCTTGTAAATCTATACATTCAGTCCAACAACTTTCCTACTTTTTAATACCCGCAGTAAAACAAGATTTGTCCAACTGTGAAAAATAAGCGTCTGTCTCGGTTTCAACCTCGTCATTTGATGCGGATCTTCGTCCAGCAAGCCATTTCTTCAGATTTGGGAACAAAAAGTAAGCGCTAGGAGCCAAATCTTCACGTTCTAAATAGAATGGGACTCTGATGACCTGAGATGTTAAAGAGCGTCCATAAATAAAACAAATAAAAAAAATATATTGGCATTCACGCTTGCACATGGTATCTAATATGACGTTCATTAAGCGCGAACGGTTTGAATTACTTCGGTTTCTGTGTCTTTAACCCACTTATTCGAGCTTTACCTGATGTCTCAGAAAAAAAAAAAAAAAAAAAAAAAGATAAAAAGCGATTTTAAAGAATAGAAATTGTGTACGTGTTTTTATATATATATAATTTGCATTCATTTATTGATTTATTGGACCAGGTGCAATAAAAGCACAAGTACGGTAGAACGATCATAAACTTTCGTTAACGCAATATATTTATTGTATTCAACCATTTATCAAATTATTTGTCGGTTTTATCCGAACTATTTATGTAAAAGGGATTGTTCATAACAATGTATGTTATCAGTGTTCGCGTCCAAAAGCAAAGTCCCCGCAGTGACTCGTCTTTTGTGGGGAAAAAAAGTGTAACCCCACTAAAATTCATGCCCAAGCACGTGATATCACAGCTGACAAAAGCCATTGTGTAGTGGTACACCTCATTCGGCATGCTTCACTGGTCCTCTCGGAAAAATTCAAGTGGAAGGTATGAGAACATCTCCCCCATACTACATGAAGTGGCAATATCACTCGGATAGGAAAGCGTTATCGAGCACTAGAGGTACTTAAAAAAACTAGAAAATCTTCTGACACGTCATGATAAATGTTTAAATAAAGTAGGTGATAGCGAAGTGTAAGTCTGATAAAATAGACAGTAAATTTGTTTGCAAAACAAAAAAATCTTTGTTAACATAATCTTTGAGCTCAATACATTTCGTGCAGAGACGTTAAATGTTTTTAATTCCCTTAGGAAAAAAAAATTTTCGAACTATATATAAATATTCCTTTAAAGCAAATATAACTTCTTCTTCCCTCAAGCCAATTTTTGAGATTAAAAAACAGAAAAATGTTATATGAGGCCAATCCTGAGGAGGAGAGCGAGTAGGGAATTATTTTGAAACCCAGCTCGTGCACTACGGCCGACGTGTGAGCAGACGCACTGTCCTGGTGGGGGAGAACAATTTTGCTTGCTAATCTTGGACGCCTCGACTTTAACTCACTGTGCAAACGGCCGAATAATGTTATATTAGTAAGAACCAGTCGTGGTTTTACCCCATTCAAAATAGTCTATCATTAAGATAACCTGTGAGTTCTAAAAAGAGATTGCCATCACTTCCCCGCTGATAAAATGGTTTTAACTTCCGCAATTCATTGTTTTGACCTCCATTTTATCTCCGAGGTTTAGTTTCGTCTACAGGCACAAAATGACGCAAGAAGTTATTCGGATAATGCTGCAACTTTTCCAAACACGATTTTGAAATGCCTTTCCTTGAGCGATGTTAATCTGGAATCAGCGAGCACCAAGTTTCTTTACGAGGCGCATTCAAAACTTTTGCAAGTTCATCTTAAGGTCCAAGCTAAGGGCTGAATTCGAAAACTTGTCTTCACAATGCTTCAAAGTACTATCCATCTCTTTCCACATCCAATGTAACTACTTGTCAAAAACACTACTCGGACTGAGATATTATCAACAGAGCTAGGGCAGGATCTGCACTCGTTTAAAAGGTTGTTCAAAATGTGAGATTTCACTCGAGGAAATAACCAGAAATGGCACGAAGTTCAGGGTTGTAGGGTGGGTGGTCAAGCAACTGGACTTTGGCGACTTCCACTTTCCTCAAATTTGAAGCTGTTCTGTGAGGAGAAGCATTGTCGTGCAAAAGCGACCGCCTTGAAGTTCCTGTCTTTGGACCCGCCGCCTCAGCTCTCAAATAAAGGATACAAAATATAAGTGCCATAGAATTCTTCATTCTTTCTGACATACAGTCAGCCACTAATGGTCCTTCATAGTTGAAGAAAACAGTGAACATTCGCTTCCGAGAACGAAACTCTTGTCGAAGAACAACTGGTCTTGTGTCATTCTCATTTACCTACACGCAGTTCTGAGCTTTATTTGGGGTGATAGAGTAATAAAAGCAATTTTCAATATCTGTCAAATGTTAGGATCATTTGGTAGAAACATGCTCAGCAGTTTTCTTTCTCCTTTTCTTCTCTTCATTGGTTAGGGAATGAGGAACACATTTTGCACAGATTTTTTGCATCTTTAAATGTTCATGGAGTGTATTGTCAATGCTGACAACATTGATACCCACTTGCATACTCAGCATTCAACATTAATGTGTCGATTTCCTCCACCAAATTCCTCACTGACTGCATTGTTCTCTCGTTCACAGCTTCCCGAGGTCACAGAGAGCGACGGTTGTCTTTCAAAGTCCCTTGATCTCCTTTTTTTTTTCTCTCCCCCTTACGCTCTTTCACCAGCTTATAGCATGTGAAAGTATGCATAGAATCTAAAGTTTTCTTTAGAAATATTCGTGATTTTTCACAAGCTATCGACACAGCACTGAACTTAACATACTGTACGACACTTTTTTTGAATAGTGTTTAACTTTTTTAAGGAAGGAAACGTTCCAGGTCCAAGTTTAGGCCCACGTGCGAGCGATGAGGACACATATATACACATACAGAGTGAGGCATTTACAGTGTCGTGGCCATTTTCCTGCGAAACGAAAGGGAAAATCAAAAAATACTTCAGACAAAATTTGAAAGGTTTTTTTTGGAAAGTGTTTTAACGCCTGTTTTTACTACTGAGGCACCACAGCAATTGCTCTTAGGACATAAGATAGTGACCTCAACTCGTGTCATTCTCAATGTCATTTCAAGGTCAATTTTTTTTTTCTAAATGGAATTGTGTATTTTCTTTTCCGAAAATAGAAAGAGCATCAATTTTCAGTATAAAAGTTCTAGTACATCTATCAGCTAGGGGTGATAGGTGAAGTGATTTTGGACAAATAAGACAGCAAATGTTTTTCACTCACTTTTATTTTACTGGCATGAATTTTCGTATTTTGCAAATGTTACCGTTTTGAATTTGTAATAGTGTCGTTGGTGAAATTCAACACCCTTTTGAAAATCATCCCCATGAAAACTTGATGTAGGCTTTTGTGATATGAATGCTATTTGTAACGCTTAATCGCTCGCCTTTGAGAGATTCTCGGATGACGTTCCAGTTGATGGGAATTTCGGCGAGGATTAGCGGCAACTGCAGCTAATACAGCGACTTCCGAATTTTCCCCAGTAGCACTTCTCATTCGATGGTGTTTCTTGGTGCGACACTTCCCGTTTTGGAGAGTAGGTTTGCAAGTAGTTGTAAATGTCTAACAGATGGCTGCTTCCTTTCAGGATATCGATGTCCGTATAAGTTGTAAGCTGTTCTAAAGTTCTTATGAGCTTTGTCATAAATGTAAATCAAATCGATCCTCTCGTTGATCGTGTATCGATGAAAAATGAAGTGGAACTGACTAAGAATAATGTCCTTTGAGGTTTGAATTGGCAAGACTGAGCACTCGTTTGTGTGCCAATGTCAACAAACGGACTTTTTGTATGTAAACAAATGAGTTTCCTTCATAGCAACAACAAAATAAAAGAGAGATGTGAAAGTAGGTGAGAAACATTTGCTGTCTTATACATCCAATATCACCCCTTACTGATAGATGTACGACAACTTTTATAATGAAAATTGAATGTTCTTTCCTTCCCGGAAAAGAAACTATCAAATTGACCTTGAAATGACATTGAGAATGGAATTTCAAGGAAGAATAAGGTTGTTATCTTACGTCCCTCTTAGAGCACTTCAAATTTTCTCTGAAAGAGTTTTTTTTATTCTCCCCTTCGTTTCGCAGGAAAATGGCCGCGATACTATAAATACCTTAACTGTGTTTATATTTATATTTTCATTGTCTATTTCGGTGTCTAGTAGGTGGATCTATGTAGTTTTAAAGAAAATTTTCAAAAATTGTTTCAACGATACAACCGCAATCCTACGGAATTTGCTTAAAAAAAATCACTCTGACCAGACAATTACTACACTTAACACTGTTGAAAATATTAACTAGTGATTAAATCTCAGTCAAGGTGTAATAATCACATGCATTGGTGAGATTATGTCATTCACGGTGCCATTAGTAATTACAACATGATAATTAATATGTGTCACTGGTGTTTATTTATATTATGTTAATGTCGAAAAACAACCACCCAACAGCTGCCTTTGTTCACATACGACTCTCGAATCAAACTGCTGTGCAGTTATTGCAGCTGTGTTTTGTTAACTTTTGTCTATGCTTGCTCAGTTAAAGTGTTTGTTTCACAAAAAGTGTTTATTTATGATACATGTGTGCTACCAGAATCACGAAATGACATCAACAAAATGTTCAAAGTGACAGTATGATTCATAAACTTGCACACGCTTTTCGAGGATGACATCGTTTAGAGACCCATGTAAACTGTAAACAATTACTAAGGTATCAGTTTTGCAAACGAGTTTTAAGTTTGCGACGTTTTTCATCACCCACCATTGGACTCGAGATTTGATCCAATACATTGTCTTGTTGTTAATTCAGTTTTTGCTGTTCAGTAAACTTTTTTAACAAATGCTTTAATAAATAATGTCTTATGTACGAGAGTAAATCATTAAGCAAGATGCGAGGGACATGTTTGAATGTGAAACCTAAATCCATTGCCACTAGATGGCAGCATATTGGTTACATCCGATAACAGGCTATGTTGTTTACAATAGCGAAACAGCAGTTGCAACTCCTTTGTGTGCAAAAGGCATGGAATCAAATAATATTCATAAAGAAATGCTTCCCATCTATATTAAAAAGTGTCTTTCACGTCGAGCTGTTTACAGTTGGGTGCAGAAGTTTTCTGAAGAAGGAACTACCCATCGGCCGACCAAGGGAGATTGTTACAGAGGCGAATTTGCAACAAGTTGAAAGAAGAGTAACTATAGACAATAGAGCCACTACTATTGTTTGTTCACAGGCCTGCCTGCTGATACATGACAAGTTAAGTTTACACAAAGTCTGTGCGCGATGGGTGCTGCGCATACAGACCACATAACACAAAATGCGAAAAGTGGGTGTGGTTACAGCATCTGAGTCGCTTCCACAAGGTGACGAGTCAAGTATTCACCATTACCAGTGTGCATCAATGCAGTGGAAACATCCCTGCATCACCTGGAAAGTGATGTCTTCTGGGATCACCCCATCCAAGCCTCAAGGACAAACCATAAGTGTGAATCCTACAGTGACACCCTCTGGAAACTTCGTAAGCAACCAGGACTTCTTATCAAAGGCACGTTGTTCTTGCATGAAAACGCGCGCCCTCACACTGCCAACAAGACAAATGAAACTAATTACTGCTATTTATGAAATGTAAATATGATATTATGTGGTGCACTGCCACAATTAAGACATACAAGATCAATCCATGTACTAAACACCTTTTAGCACATCTATGCTGTTGTTTATTTACTTCCAACTGTAAACTACTGTAATAAACCATGTAACTGCAACAAATCAAATAAATAAACCCGTATATTTAATAGCAGCAATATGAACGAATGTACCTGTCTCTACATAACCTTACTTGCAAACGAGTAGAAACAAGTTATGTATAACATCAGCCTCACTAAAACCCTCTCCATGCGTTTCTTTCGTATCTTTCTTTCTATGCTAACCCACACCGTCAGATACAATGGTAGATTAGAGAAATTTGATGAGGAAATGTCCTCCATAATCGCAAAGCTTAGTTTGAAAAGTGTTATGCAAACTACAGTTTTATCATTAACTTCAAAAGTTGTACGGTGTATACTCTTTATCTACTCGTCCTTTAATTACTGCTATTTAGGAAATGTAAATATGGTGTATGCCGTTCATAGTCATAATAAAGACATATAAGAGCAACCCATGTGGTACTAACACTTTCTATTAAACAAGTTCCTGGTGTGATTTATCTAAATCAATATTAACGCAATAAAAAACAAAAGAAGCAATACGCTACTGTTTATTTACTTCCAATTATAAATTCTGTACTAAATAAGTTAGCTGGAAATTAGCCAAGTGATGTAATTAACACTCGGACCGCATATTCCATCATTTTGTCAAATACCGATACGTACATTGGGATCTGGAAATATAGTCAGTCTTGGCAGAAGAAACTGAAAGATGCGATCTTAAAATAAAATAGGTTAATGAAGAAAAGATGATGTACTACTTTTGTCGGATAGATGGCAACCCTAGTTGCACCTCAAAGAAGAAGCAGTAAACAAAACAGAAACGGGATCACTTTCTTTGCTTGAAACATAAAACAGATAGGTTTCTTGGGATAACAGCGCGACCGTTCCCCGTTTGCTTTACAACGCTGTTATTGTTGCAGTTGCCGCCATAGCTCTGTTAACACGTTAGCGCAGGCTTCCTTGTCGTTTTGTTTTCTCAGTTCTATTGATACGTTTCCCAATACATACCACAGCGCCCGCATTGGAAATGTTCGCTATATCCCAATACGCGGCGCACCTTCACAAACCAAGCCATTGTTTTCACAGGCCCGGCAATTCGTTTCACTACATTCCTCCAAAAATTGGGTGGGTTCCAGAGACGCATTCACCACAATAGTGGCACTTTATATTTACGGATAAATTTATGATGCGCAGAGAAGAAAAAACGGAACGAACCGATCACATGCGATTCAGAGTTAAATTAAATTTCACCACGCATATAATAACAATATAAATAGGTCACGATAGCTGGTCGGTCGTATGCAAATATCTGTCCTGCCGCATTATGCAGTAACACAAACCGAGGGTCACTAAAAGTCCCGTGGGTCATGTAGCTGATGAACAACGTATATGGTTCACTGGGTTATTTTCTGTTTCAGTGCTTCGAAGGAAAACACCAGAGTATTGAACTAAACACGGCAACATATGTAAAACAATAGACTAGCTGATGCGTGGGACTAGCTAGCGACAAAATTGCCATTTTCCTAGAGGTTCTGCTCTACCATCATTCATATCTAAGTCTAGGATTTTGAAGATTTGGCATCTTGATTTGTTCAGTCTTAGATGTTGCTCAGTTGGATATAAACGCGTTGAAAAACTGAGTCATTAGCAGACATGTAAAACAATGGTTTTAGCACCTAATATAAGATCTAAAAGTAAAATACATACACTATAAATCTGAAAAGAGGTATTACAAAATATTTTAAAATAAATAATTATTTTTAACTTTCACAGCTGCTTAATTGTGGCCTCAAGTCATTAAATGTCAAACAAACTAGGCGTGTCGAAAAGTAAGTTTAATGTGTATAAAATATAATCGGAAGGTGTCAGTTCTGTGAATATGCAGGATGTGGTATACACTCAAAATGAAGATCTGCAATGTTTAGTGGCGTTGTATGAACTGTGTGAGGTCTTGCATTATCATGCACACCAGTTGTAAGCAAACCACGACGTTTCTACCTGATTTAACGTTTCAAATGGATATAAAGCAGTTCAAAATATGATTCGCTGTTAATATTGCGTCCTCTGGGAATGTGATTGAACCTTTAAAGTCTAAAAACAGCATGGCACAGCTGTACATTGGCGATTATAAATGGCGCCACTATGCTGCTCGCTTGGTCTCTCGCTGGAAGTAGTGGACCCAGCATTAATCACCTCCACGGATGGCCGAGGTCGATAAAGTCGGATTCGTCAGTGGAAGGTCTGGGGTCAAATCCCGCCAGGACCGTTCTTCCTGACGTGTTTCTTTCAGGTTTTCCTCTGTCCTTATAAATGGCAAATGTCGAGAAGATACTCTAAAATTTAGGCCTGGAACGTTTGCTTCCTTAAAAAAATCCTTTCCCAATCGAACATTTCATTTCATGTATCATCAGTGTCACCACCTGTGGTTTCTCAGCTGCAAAAACGGGCGTTAAACACTATTAAAAATCACCAACAACTGCACGTATTAGGAAGCCATCTCCCTCAGCTTCATGAAGTCGTAGGAATGTTTCACAAACATCCACACGACTTTATTTGAGTTCAGGGGTGAACTGTTTTGGTATCCCCATAGCGGAGACTTTGCGGTACTGCAGAATGTCTGGATAATGTGCGCTGAGTAATGATCCTCAATTGTACAGGTACGTTATCGATTGTTACCCGTCGATTGTCTCTTATCACTTGTGTCACTTAACCTTTACACCAGCTACCGTCCTGTGCCTGCAATACCGAACGGCAGCGGAAAAAGCCGAATTTCAGGAAATACTGTAGCGCTACGGGCGATATGCAAATCTTAAGCGGCATTGTATATACCCTATCAACTAAGGTAGTGTAAAGTGTACAATAAATGCAGGCGGAGAGAACACAACGGTTTCGGACACTGAAAAACAAGCAATTGTTCGTCTAAAATTAAGTAATTTTAAATGTTAATCACCTTCCGTTTTAGTTATACGGTTAAGAGCAATTAGAAATGTTAAGCTAACAATATAACATGTTAAATAAAATAATAATGATTGGGGAAAGTTATATTTTTAAGCGTGAAAGTTATATTTTTTATTAAATACTTATGTATATCTTCAGTTAGCGTTACTTGCTTTTTACTACATTCTTTGCTCTAGCGCTCTGTAATATCCTTAACAAATTCAATTTGCTGAGGAGTTTGTTTAGTTTACACAGCTCCTTTTTTAATTCTAAGCTGAAATCCAGTGAAAGGACTTAGGTTCGACTTAGTTAAGGAGATAAAACAAAATTCGCGGACTGAACATGGAGCAAAAAGGACTGTTTTCAGAAACTCAAACGCCATTCGGAGAGGTGTGTCATTAGAGGGGAAGGAATTATCAAGTACATAACAAACTATCTGCGGCTCACTTGTTAAATATGTATTGCACTATATCTTGAAGTATTTTGCTAAAGCTATTTCAGACCAAAAACTATCGGTGAACAATTTTTGCTTTTTGGAGTCCATTAGCAAAAATCTCTAAACTGGTGACTAGTAAGGTTTTCAATCTTTCTAATGTCTACAACTTTTTCTGATTGAAATATGGAACATGAAGAAAGTTGGAATAGGATAGGAGTGGGATGAGAAGTTTCAAGGAGTTGAATTGCCTGGTTCTCAGTTATCCACAAGTTTCCAAGTATTGGGAAGAAGATGATGCATTACGGTCCATTGGATTTCTCAGCCAAACTTCCCATCGAGAATTAAACGATGCTGGGACTTATGATGGTAGACATGAGGGCTTTGCGAAGAATGTATCGATTAGTTGAGTAATTATACAGAGCAGCGAGGACAAAATAAAACACTGAGTGCTTAAATATTCCATAAACACGGGCATTCAAGGGGAAGTTATAACTGTATATATGTAAATGTATTCGATGCATTTAAAAAAAACAGTTTGCCGTAAGAGATTTTTTATCTATTGTATTTGAAATGAAAAATATAACGGAAATCATTATATTCAAATTTACAAGGTTTACAGAGACAAGCAAGCATCTTTGGTTACTAAAACCAATTCCTATACGAAGGTTACTCTAAATGTTTTGAGAATGAACAACAAGCAGTTGCGATAAGACAGTGCAGACTTTACTTGATTTAGATATAATTTGAGGTCGCATGTGGGATGCGGTCGATACTCGAGAGATAAGGAGGAGAAAATTAAGTGATTATTTAATTTCTTGGTTGCATGCCCCTTTGTTTCGGGTTTAGGAATATTTATCACAGGGATATTCTGGAATTTTGTGACTCGTTTGGGAGGGAAAGGGTAGGAAATCTAGCAGGCTACACGGAAACACTCAGGTTCTCAGTTGACACCATTTATTCACTGTTATTATAAGAATATCGGACTGGTAGTATTGGCCTGGAAATGTTTCATAGATCTCCATTGACTTCTAGATAATGTTTATCAGTTCACAATTGCCGACTACTTTAACTGACTACTAACTATTCCTTTCCTACACACTTCGCGCACTCCGATTCTGATTGTCAATTCTTACGCCCACTCATTGCAATTAGCTCTTAATATTCCTATCTCCGACTCCAACCATCGATTGCTCACTCATCACTGCTAACTGTTCATCTTACTCTTTACCTTATACTAGACGTACAGTTTATTGTATTGTTAAAAACCTCCCGCGCGAAATATAAGATCCACAAAATTATAGAGCTCGGTTCGATTCTAACTGTTTTATTGGTCCTTCCTTAATATCTGTAACTATACAGGCTCGCTCCGATTCGTTCAACTTTAGAAGATTCCTATTGGTTGAGCTGAACTAATTTTCTAAAATAAATCTTCTTACTTTAGTAATTCCAAGAATGAACATTTCTGCCATAAATATTTGGAAACTTTTCTGATCTGACATCACTTCACTAGCCTTTCAGATTTACCCACAATGAAATCGCGATAGACCACGTCTCGGCTATAAATAAGAAGCATCTATTTGTTTCTAAAGTCATGCCAGAAACCTGATGGCGTGTCTAAATGTTACTGTTAAAAGGGCTATAAAACATATGCTGTCAGCTAAGATTGACATGTGTTCCTTTCTCGAAACAATTCTTACCTTATTGTCATTATGCACAATTACCTATTGAAATAATACTTCTCTTTGCGTTAGCTAAAAAGGCACATTCTGTGTCTCGGGTCGGCAAATTGTTTTCCTTAAATCCTTTCAAAAGAGATGATTTTTTGACAAAAGGCTACATTCTTTCCTGGTCGAACCGTTTTAAATTCCACCACGGCAAACTTCAGCACGACACATGCAATAGTTGACGAGCAGTCCGGTATTGTACTTTCACACAAATACATATGACCTCCTACTAAAGATTTAATACAGCTGCTATCTAAATGAACACAACACAAATTACCTACAAGCACATATTTACATTAATTATTAACATAGATTATAACCGCATTAATTTAATTAAATGTGACCTTTATTTTAGTTACATTAGATTTTACTTAAGCTTTAGATATAAGTTTAGACAACAATGTGTGCAGGTTGAGCGCGTTCCAACAATGTGTGGTGTCAGCACAGCAGGTGTTGCCATGCCAGACGGATATCAGGCGAATGCATTCCCGCGCTATGGTTTTCTACGAACACAGTGAGTTTATCTGGAAAGCTCAGACGCTTCATTTGATTTATTTGGCCTATTTCATGAATAAATAAACTTTTTAATATAATTCCGTAAAGTGGCTTAAAAATTGTAATAATTGTATTATGAATACTTAACCTTTAGGAGCCATCTTGCAACAGACGAATGTCGATTGTCAGTAATGTCAATAGAGAAAAGTCAAATACGAGTTTAGGGCTATTTCATGAATAGAATAAGAATAAAAGTAATACATATGTTTGAAATTTGCGCACAGAATATAAACAATTGTATAAATTGTTATGCTTACTTATAAATACCTACCTATTCAGAACCCGTGAGACTGAAATAGACGAAAGTCCACTGTTACAATCGCTACTGTTCGATTTATTTATACCAATTGAGAAAAACAAAATAGATGTAACATTTTACCAATCTAAACAATGTATTTATTAAAATGTATAGTTGCTTTGGCAGATATTAATAGATAATTTGCCAAATGATTTCAGACTTCTTGACTGAATACGCAAGAACAATTGTATGAGTGAATACACATTAATTTAGTTAAATATACAATAATTGAAAATATGTGCAGATATGGAAGTAAAATTCAGCACTTTATTCAGCATTGCCGAATGAAGTTCTTGATTAATCTGCATGATGCTCAGGAATTATAATGGGGGTATAGTGTTGGCTTCACTGACCAGAAGACAAATGCACTTCGCGTGGTAAAGGGATTTGATAAAACTTCACGATAATTTTACGCAATATCCTGACGTGATTGGTCAAAATTAAAATTTGTTTTATTTCAATGGTCGATTTTATGATGACGTCATATAAATGAAATAGCCGAAATAATATATGTAATGGCTAAAATGAGAGAAAATTATTAATATTACTTCTTATTGTTATACAAAGTAATTGCGAAATTTTTGACTAAGTTAAGTTTAAAGAGTTGTGGAGGTGAAATGAGTTAAATTGACATTTAGCAAACAGTAAATGCAACAGTGCGTAAAACCGTAGCTACATTGTTGTAACTGTGTGCATACTGTTTGGCAGTCTCTAGTTCGGGCTACTGCCAAATGCAATCCTCGTTCATTGCTGGAGCTAGCAGGATGGTGGATAAAATTCCGCTGTGCACGTGTTTTAATTACATCTATATGTAATTACATCCAGTAATGTTATTATTATAATATTTTTTGCTGCTTTTTAAATTTCTAAGACATTTTCTAGTAGCGCAATTCGGCACTTTTCGCCCAATTTGGCAACTCTTGCCTAGCACCTAAACAGTCAAACTTTTTGCAACAATTAGTTCCCTCTTCCTCCTCCCCCGAATTGGATTGTTGCCAACGCTTGAAATTTCATCATCGCTAAAGGGGCGATGTAACTTTTTTGGTTAATGTATAATAACTAGATCCCGGGAATTCTTAGGTTTTTAGCTATTGTTGATCCTTGCTAGTTAGCTGTGTTATTTCAACATAATTATCCGTTCTTTTATCATGGAGTCACATAGTTGAATCTTATGAAACCTAAAAATGGCTAAAAAGGATGTTGAAAAATGACTATAACTATCGTTTAAAAAGTTAAAACTAAAATAAAATTCATTTTAAATGTAATTAATTATAAATTATTAAAATTAAATGTAATAATATTTAATTTTTAAAGCATTGGCCAAATCTTGATGAACTTCAAAGGTAAACCAATCCGTTTAATTTTGTGATACTGTTATTGTCATGTGTAACATGCTGTATATCACCTGCCTTGCTCACCATTTACTGCGTTCGGCTGAAAAGAATAGGAACAGTTAAATAACATTATTTCGCCTATGAAGAAAGCCTTTCCTAAAGCTCCCTGTCGCACTCAGATTTTCGCTCTGCAACGAGAACCCACTCGCTCTGGAGTATTTGGCTGCAGGCAACCATTTGCTACCAACTATTTTGAAGACATTAAAAGTGTTATATTCACGTTTGATGTTAACGAAGCAGCCTGCATAGCAAAGGCTAAAACTACTCTTCACAATAAGAACATCACTTCACTTGCCTTTGTTAAGGTCAATTTCAGAAATCTTCCTGCAGCTATTCAACTTTTGAAAACTGCATCTTTACCACTAAAAGATGCAATGGAAGTCATTGACATAATTTCAAAGTAAGAAATACCAGGAGTTCTTTGAACCTCACCAGCGGAACCCAGGGTTTGCAACACTGAAAAATGTATTTGCATTTCTTCAGGAGGAACAAATTTCAGACCATTTACCGTGGGGACCGACAGCTATAACTTCATTGAAAGTTGCGCGGATGACTTCATACTGTGTCGAGAGAGCATTTTCTTTCTATAAGATGTTTTAAAAGACAACAGAAAAAATTTCACGATGAAAAACCTAGGAACGTTTTTAATAGTGCAGTACAACATTAACCTAAATAACTAAAATGTTCTAAATGAGTTCGATTAATTTTAAAATCTTCTAGTTAATTTTAGTGCTTTATAACTGAAAAAAGCAATACACTTTTAAAAAAATGCATTGCTCTGAAACTTTTTTAAAAACTCAGTGCCCTTACATTATAAAAACTTGGAAAATTTAAGGATGATGTGTAGTGTTTTACAACTTAAAAAAAAAAAAATACAGTGCCCTGACATTATGTCTTGAAATATTTAATTTCTCATGTAGTTTTTAGTTTCAGAATAATGGAAAATACAAGTAAAATTAAATTATAATAAATTCATAATATCATATGTTTGTTTCAATTGTTTATTCTACTTTAGCTAAAATAAATAAAAAAACTACCCTGAAAACTTAAAAATAATCTTCATAGATTAAAAAATTAATCCAGGGTTTATAAAAACCTAAAAATCCGGGCCGTAATAATAATAATAATAATAATAATAATAATAATAATAATAATAATAATCCAAGGTTTCAGCAAAGTTTCATAAAATTATTTATGGTTTAACTTAGTCCTTGATTATTTAATGTCTATGAATATGAAAATTTTATCTTATTTCAGTCAAGCTTAACTTAGCACACAACCAGGATTACTGTTAAATCTAATAATACAGTCTTTTATATTTATGTTTTATGTTCTCACGTTTGATAGCATAAAATATGAACTGTTTACATCCCTTGGGATCCTACGTTTTCCTGAATTGATACTGTACAGAGTGTTTCAGAAATACTTTCACAAACTTTGGTAGCGGGTTCTTCACTGCAAACAAAGAAAAAAGTCTATATAAACATATATCCGAAAATGCTTAGTTTTTGAATTATTAATGAAAGTTTACTTCAACGTGTTTCAATGTACAAATCTAACAACTTTAGTTCGTAACCGCAAATAAAATTCATTTCGATGTCTGCTGATGCACTCATTGTATCCTAGGTGACCACGTGTTACCAAGGAGACTTGTTTACATTTGGGTACATTCGTGGTTGATATGTTTCTCACGTTTCACTTGTGTTGTGTTTAACCATCCATTTCGTGCCCTTGCGAACAACAAGAACAATATGATTTATGTATGATGGGGCTGAAGCATTGTTCAAGATGCACTGACTGATATCTGCCATAACAGGTGGATGGGTAGGGGAGAATCAGTTTCATGGCCTGCAATTTCCCCGATTTCAATCCTTTGGATTTTTAGTTTATAGTGTCACCTAAAATAATTAGCTTATGCGCAGACATTCTGAATGCAGAGATACTTCATCAGCGTGCCATGGAAGCCTATGAAATCATTCGACACGTTGAGAGTATTTGAAAAGGCGCGATAGTCCATGATCTGACAAGTGCCTGTTATGTGGAATCAAGAGGTTTGAACATTTATAATGAGTTTCTCAGTTGACATAGTGGTTATTGGGCTTTATTTGTTTTTGTAAAATCTCATTAACAACAAAAAAAAAAAACTAAAGATTTCCAAACTAATGTTTATATGGATCGTTTTTCTCCTTTTGGTGTGAGGAACTTCCCACCAAAGTTTGTAAAAATGTTTCTGAAGCATCCTGTATAGGTACAATATGAAATGTTCTCAAATAATTAATGTTGTATCTTTTCAGAGCGAAAAATCAATACACAATCAAATTCGCTCCTCACTCAAATTGAAGCGGCAGTGATTTCCTTCCCAGCCCAAAAGGACTTCTAATTGAAAGTGTGCTGGACGGGCAGTGTTTGGAGTATTCTTGGTACAGGGGCAAAGTGTTTCAGTAAGTTGGACTGTATCTCTGGTCTAAAAGGGGAGAGAAAATGCTCCAATTCGCTGAACTGCTTTAGAGGCACTTTAAAAACCCGATAAAATGAACAATCAAACAGGCCTCTAAAAAGAGAGAAAAACCGATTGCGTGAGTATCGCCCCAGGACACCTAATCGATAATCCCATCTGATCCATGTGACACTGGGGCCTGCAGCCTCTCGCTCTTACACCTCTCTTGTTTAGTCGGTCCTGGTGGTCTAGTAGACCCAAGATCGCAGGTTCAATCCCGGCCAGGGTCGATGGGTGTAAAAATCCTAAGTATGGCTTCCTTCGGAAGGGAAATAAAGTAGGTCCCGTGTTGTATATTTATGACACGTAAAAGAACCTCAAGCCTGAAAGAAGAGGCCTCTGACCAAAAATTATAGGCTTTTTCACTCCCAGAATTAATTGATGACTTGAGATGTTAAATATATATATATATAATTTGCCTCAGAAGTGACAAAGGCGGAACATCTATAATTTATGCAAGTGAATTAAACGTATTCTACAGGATGAATATAAACTCCTTCCCTGGTTGGGAGTCGATAGAACAGAACCTAAGTCAGCCATAGCGGAAATGCTTATATAGTGGAAATAGTATATCACCGAGTTTGATGTCATAATAGGTGCCATGGCGTAGTTGTATATTTAGCCACTGGATGGCATTCATAGCGAAAACATGGCATTCACGGGTGCACATAAAATTTCTGATTGTTACAATTTGCTAATTGTGAGTCCGTTGTGACATTACAATGACGATTTCGCACGACACCTCAACAAGAACTACGTACAGCGAAAACAATTCTTGCATAGTACAAAAAGTTTGAAGCGACTGCTGCTTGTGTGATGGACAACGAACAAGCTGGCCAAGAGTGTCAGTTGAGACCGTTGAGTGTTTGCGATGCACATTTGTCAGAAGCCCAAAAAATTCGACACGGATTGCAGATTACGCACCGAACTGTCTGGCATATTTTACTTGAAATCATACCGGATACAACTGTTATAGGCGCTAAGTCCCGAGGATCATAATCGACATTATTAATTGTTTGTTGATTTTCAAGAGCGGCGAGAAGAAGACGGTTTTGCTGATAAATTGATTTTTAGTCACGAAGCCCATTTCTTATGTCCGGCAAAGTGAACCGTCACAATGTACACGAGGACAGAACATCCTGGTGTTGTGGTAGAACACGTCCGTAATTCCCCTAAAGTCAATGGGTGCTGTGCTGTTTCTTCGTCAAAAATTTTCTTTGCGGAGAAAACTGCTACCGGTCCAGGGTCCCTGGAGATGCTTCAACAGCAGCTAAAGTTAAATTACATGCAGATATTCAGGAATTACTTTAACAACAAGGTGCGCTCCACCTCATTTTCATCATGGCGTCCGTGAGTGCCTCGATGCTGAAATTCCTTGTCGTTGGATTGGACGTGCTGCTTGAGATGACTGCCCTCTTCTTTTGTGGCCTCAACGGTCACCTAACCTCTCATGACATGGGGTTATGTCAAAGATCGTGTGTTCGTGCCGCCTTTGCCACGTGATTTAGCGCAACTGCGAGAGAGGATCACGCATACAGGCGCTGGTTTCCACTGTCAGACGTTGGGACGTGTGTGGCAAGGACTTGACTACAAGATTGATGTCTGCCGTCACCAACGGAGGACATGTGGAGCACCTGTAAGGATAGATGCTCTATCCACTGACATAAGCGTTTCCGCTATGTCTCCCATAGTTACTGTTATTTCGAAAACTAAGGAGGGACTTTAGAATCATCCTGTATTGACAAAATATTTGAAGATGCTACTACCTTCACATCGCAAAACCTTCATCTTCATAGTCTAATATTCTCACAGGTCGATTCGCTCCTGAATTTATTATCTTTCCCTGGAACTGGTCACTCCAAGACGCCGCCACGGGTGGCCGAGGTCGTTAAGGCACGGACTCGTGAGCGGGAGGTCTGGGTTCGAATACTGCCAGGACCGTCCTCCCCGACAGGTTTATTCCAGGTTTTCCTCAATCCTCACAAATGGCAAATGCCGGGCAGGTACCCTAAACTTAGGTCTGTAACGATTCCTTCCTAAAAACAAAAACTTTCACAATATATCATTTCATTTCATGTATCACCAGTGTCCATCGCCTGTGGTGCCTCTGTAGCAAAAACGGGCGTTAAACACTTCATTATCTCGAAGACGTTGCTCCGATCTTGAAAATGTTGTATGGCAAGGAATGTGGCGCTGAGGGTGTTGCTCCTTGTAGATTCGCTTTGCCAAATTAGCATTGCCGTAAACTGCTCCAAATTCCTTATGTATGTCTACAAATTCAATATTTGTATACCGATGCATTTTAATACCATGAAGTTAAATAAACACATATCATAGACGGTATTTGTGATATACAACAACAAACTAATTTAACTATCTTCAGTACCATACTACCACCCTAGATTACAACGCGAAGCCATAGAAATCTACAAGCATCCTAATAATTTCAACAAAAAGGGAGAGGCTCTCAAAATGAGAAAAACCTGGCATCCGATATTAGAGCACATAAAACAAGCCCACACCAGCAAAATTCATGCGAACCAATCACCGATCAGAACGGAGATGCCCCGCCCTTCGAGTACAATTCCTCTGCACACCCGAACCAATCTCCTTCGAGCAGTTCATATATAAATATAATACCTCCAGCTGGCATATCACAGGAAGCTGTTCCCCTGGGCAAGCTCATTGCCCCCGCATGGGCTTCCAAAAAAAAAAAAAAAAAAAAAAAAAAAAAAAAAAAAAAAAAAAAAAAAAAACTTTTCACTCATAAACTGTGTATGTAAATGCTTAACTTATGTATATTATGTACCTGTAAGGCTGCCCCATGTACCAGCCCAGGGAATTATAGTTAAATAAAAAATCAATCAATGAATGGCATTTCAGTCGTGGCAGGACCTTTGCCCAGAAGACTCAGACCGCGCCACTGAAAATGTCCTCCGCAGTTGAGGATGAAATGTTTGGACTCCTTAGCTATAAGAGACCACGGTTCCTAAGCTCGGAAGAAACTTCTGGTTACAAAACTAATTTAAGTTGAATCTTTTTTTTTTTTTTTTTTTTTTTTTTTTCATGAAACGTAAATGTAGCCTTAAGGTGAGTGATGAACTTTTTTTTTTATATTGAAAGTGAAGCATTTCCAGACACACACACACATATCATGTGCTCTATCACTTCGTAAAATTAGAAATAGCTATTCTGACACGATTCCTTATGTATTTTCAATTACTCTGCACTATGATATACTCTAGCGAGATTATAGAACGCAGGGTTCCAGCAGTAAAGTACAGGCTACGAATGGTTTACGGAGATCAGAAACTGTTAGTGCAGTCTGCTACCAGCGGCAGCTGAGAATGGGTGTGGGTTTCAAAATTAAGAAGGGGTCTGTAAAATATAGGAATGGGTAAATTTTGAATCGCAGAGCGGGGAAACAGAAACGGGGTTTGGAGAAAAATTAAGAAATACTTGAGGGACATTAATAGACAGTTGAATCTTTCGGAGCGTGCAGAAAAAGTTTCGCTTGAAATACAACTGGAGCTGAAAATCAGATGGGGGATGGATCATTGCACCCAAACAGGGGCCAATTTCTGCAATAGGGGCTTGTTTGGTTAAGGTTATGCGCGTGGTATATAACTAAAGTGACAGACAGAGAGGGTACCAGAATCTGTCCTATATGTGCAGAGAAAGAATCTTGGGAACATATTCTGGCGTACTGCAAGGATACGGAAGAATGGAGAAAGCGTTATCTACCAGTCCCGTTTATTAACGGGGGAGAGGACAGTGGCAATGGTGGACTTTGTTGGCAGATAAGAAGGAGGAAGAGGGAGTAGGTAAATTTATAAATAAGTGAGACAACTCAGATCGGTAGCGGCCGACAACCGGGAAGAGGGGTAGGGAAACATGAGTCACGATATGTGTATATATATGAGGAATGTAAATTATTTACTTTTATGTTTATTTATGTGTTTAAAACAATTTTTCTATTATCATACATATTCTTTTTCCATCTATTTCATTATTATTTTATCTTTTAAGAGTTATATATTTGTTTGGGCAATTTCATGTATTTCTAGTGCATTGGGAAATCAATTACGGTCCTAGGACTCGTTATATATATATATATATATATATATATATATATATATATATACAACAAATATAGTTTGTAAATAAATACATTACTACTACTTGGATATAGTAAATAAATTATGAATTGAAGACTTTTATATCTTATATAAGTAGCTGTTAAAAGTGCTGTGCTGTTTGTAAAATGAAAATGAAGCCATCATGATTACAACTAGATATACCCTTACTGTAAAAACATTTGAACAATATGGGGACAGCCAGTGACCCCTCCCCATTGATATTCATTTGTTCTGCAATGGCTATTGGTATTTGAACTGTTAATTATATCTAAACAAAATCTTTTTCTCTCCTTCTCTTTTGTGTCTTCTGGAATTTATTTAATTCGTTTAAGTGTCGGGGCATCCCCCACTTGTTAGAGTGACAGGAAATAACGCGGTTTCAGAAAGGTGTATCCACTTTAAGGCCGACTTATTGCCAAACCGCTGGCGATCAAAAGAACCATAGACAGCCCCTGTCCTATTGCATTTCTTTCGACAGCTGAAAGTGTTCGTGACGTGGAAGAGACCGTTTTACCTCACATCTCTCTGTCATGTTGTCAGCCTGTCCTCCAGCAACTGCCTCAACCAATCGTAAAGCAGTCACAATTGATGAGTCTTGGCTTTCTGAATTCCTTAAACCTTTTATCTCTTGAACTCTGTCATTCGTGTGTATATAGCTGTTCTTAGACTGAAATATCTAAAAATAAAGAAGAAGAAGAAAAAAAAAAGATCCGTCACGCAGGAGTTGCGCAAACTAACCGAATCGCTTACCTAGTAGAGTAACTCTAAAAAAGATTTTAAAATCCAAATTAGGGCTTATTAATTAATGAAATGATAGAAGTTATACCATCGAATGTTTAGGAAATCGAGGCAGAATACAACACCAAAGACTCCTTGAGCCTATTGAATAAATTAAATTAACCTGGTGTAAAGAAGCTATATATATATATATATATATATATATATATATATATATATATATATAAATTAACAGTAATTGTAATAGTAGAAAATGATAAAACACTAAGAAAAAGTCACACTTGAGATCGCTATATTTCGAACTCGTGGAGTCCTGCTATGGCAAGAAGACAAGTGACACTTTTCTGCTGTTATTATTACTGTTAATTTGTTACAATGTTATTAGTGTTACTTTATTTTTATTTTTCTTTTATATTATATATATGCTCGTTTTAGGGAGAAAGGCGAGGTCAGGGAATGGCCTGCTTTAGACTTCTGGAAGGCTCAAAAAACAAAAAATAGTTCTGGTAGAAGAAGCTGCCCATTTAGTGGAGGGAATGAGAAATGGGTACATATTCTGGCCTAATGTACCCACTGGGAACACCTGAGAAACACACTGTTTCCAGTAAACTTTTAAGGCAGTTAGGGGTTGCTACTTGTTTGGAAACCATACTAATTGGTCGAATATGAGCATTTTCCTAGCCAAAGTGGAGGCTAGAAGCAATTAATTTTCTGATTAGAACGCAAAGCTAGTGTAATTATAAATAATATGTTAAATTTTTCCATTCACATATCCGTAAATATCCTTCATCCCATTTTTATAAAGTTATTTATTATTATTTACATTATTTGATTTATTATTATTGTTATTATTATTATATACCGCCACGGGTGCCCGAGGTCGTTAAGGCGCGGAATCGTGAGCGAGAGATCTTGGGTTCGGATCCCACCAGGACCGTCCTCCCTGACTACGGTTTTTTCCACGTTTTCCTCAGTCTTCATAACTGGCAAATGCCGGGGAAGTACCCTAAAGTTAGGCCTGGAACTCTTCCTTCCTAAAAAATATCCTTTTCCATTTCATTTTCATCTCATATATCATCAGTGTTCACCGCCTGTGGTGCCTCAGTAGTAGAAACGGGCGGTAAACACTATTTAAAAATTATTATTATTATTATTATTATTATTATTATTATTATTATTATTATTATTATTTCTCTTTCTAATTGTTTATCATACTGAAGCATGTGCGGTCTACGACCCATTTGCAATGTGTATAGAGAATTTTATAACAATGAAGATACACTTACTGCTACTAGACTGTTTACGATGTTCATTTCTGTAATGCGGTTGGCATCATTGTCGCAGCTGTTGTAACTACATAACGAGAAGATGGAAGTGTCGAAACACAAACAGTGTTTTAATTCGCTTTTTGATTACAAAAGGACGTATCACACCCAATACAATTCATTGTGTCATGAAGCGTTCACGCATTTCTCTGAACATCTGCAATGTAGCATATTTGAAGAAAAACCTCAAGGGGATCGTATTACCAACGTATGAATCGGCGTAGAAAGTTTTAATATTGGTTTTGTTAGTTTTTAGAGCCGACAACTGTCATACCGTGTCAAAAAATTTCACCAATTTTCGTTACTTATAACGGCGCGATAAATTGGCACGTTTATTCAATTTGTGTTTTACCGACCGTCGTTATGGTCAACGAATTTATAAACGAACCATTAATTTAATGGGATCCATTCGTCGGCTTAAAATGTTAATGACGCTTTTACTAATAATAAATGATATCATTACAGCGATGAAATGAGTAAATTTCAGGAATTATTCTGCAAGGAACTGAAGACAGGTTAGAATGTACTAGCGACAGAAATAGTTCGTTTACTCCAGGTAACACTTTCTAGTGTTTTATATGATTGTAGCTTTAAATGTTTAAGAAATGAGGGTATGTTTTATTATATTTATTACGTACTTGTATCGATGGAGGTTATTTAGTTCGTTTGTCTATTGTTATTGTTGTAAGAGAAGGTGGATTTATATTAAAAAAAACAACTTAACCCAATTAGACTGTGTTATCACTAACAACATAGTAAAAAATCCGTCTCTCAGGAGCTGCGTAAACTAGCCGAATTCCTCACCTAGTAGAGTAATTTTAAAACAGATTATAAAATCCAAATTGTGCCTTATTAATTAAAGAAATGAAATAAGTTATGACATTACTGTGTAGTATTAGGGGAAGAAAATTAGAATTCTACCAACCTATAAGCATCAACAAAAGAGAAAACACGTTCTGGCCTGGAGACCCGGGTTCGATTCCCGGTACCTACTTATAGATCTGGAACGGGGTCCACTGAGGACAATTGGGAAGCTGCCTGATAGAGAGGTGGCGTTCTTCGATCACGAAAGCCGTACTTTAGACTGAGTGACCTTAGCCTTTAGAGGCGGTGCTTCACCAGGTTTATGCCACTCCAATCATTCTCTTTCGTACAAGGGACCATAGTAGAGCACCAAAGTTTCATCTCGTGTAACAATGGTTTGCAAAACTTCTCTCTCGTTGCCACGGCAGAGCTCCAAAAATGCCACAACAGATGACTCGTTGCTGTTTTAAGAAACACCGCCTAGGTGTCTAGGCACCCATATTGCACTAACCTTATTCACGTTTAAATGTTCATGAATAATTCGAAGATTGTTGTTTTAGAAAGGCCCAATCAGTCTTCAATGCTTTCTCAACCCTTTCGAAAAAATTTGTCTCATTCTTTTACGCTGGAATATGAGGGGAATGCTTCCCCATATACATCGTCCAATCGCTGTTTAATTTCATTTGGAGTTAGTACAACTTTTGTGAATTAATAACACGTCGATACTCCATTTTTGACAGGTCACAATCTTCTGCACACAGCCTTCTTTGTGCAACTATATCTGAACAACTGAACACAGCGGAGCGGAAGCTACAGCTGCAAATAGTTACTTAACAGATAAGGTATGTCACCAGATAAGGCTTTTGTGAAGGCGATAGTCCCTATCGGCGAGGACGGAAACTTATGGACCTACCCTCGTATTTTTATAGAATTGAAATGCTATGAAAATCATTAACTTCAGTGTGTGGAATAGGGTGCTAATCTTGTTCAAAGCATCATTTCCGTTAAATAGGAAGCATGAAAACCCTCATAGACTATAAATAGGATACGTGACTGACAATATCCGGCACTAGTGTGTGTAAAAAGTTTTCTTGGGGCCGCACGCGACGGGTGCGAGTAACAGTAATGGAATTGAGACTTCAATCTTCCAAATTAGATTTTGGCGTGCCTTCATGTTAACAATAGAGCAGTGCCATCAACTCGGAGCTTTCAAGTTGAGAAACTTTTGCAAATTCTCTCGCCTTACTTAAATGACAAAAGCTACAGTAACCTCCGGAAACACAGCCCGGTTTTACGAGAAGTTTTGATGGAGTTTTCATCACTCACGTTATTAGATTAACGTGGTATATCGAAGTGCATTAATCCTGATATATCGCGCTGAAGGAAGAGAGCTCGTGTTTGTTTTACATGAAGAGCGAACAAAAAAAAAAAAACAAAAAAAAAAAACAAAAAAAAACAAAAAAAAAAAGACGTTATAAAACTCAAAAGTATTTCTCTATCAAAATATCTCCGTGACTTAGAGGTCATATACCATAATAAAGCAACTTCTCCATTGAAATACAACTTACTATCGCAGCCCAAGTGTAGAGCCTACCTGATAAATATTATTCTGTAATCATTCATCGTCCATGGGCTGGACAAGGAGCGTAGCCGTATTACTATCCATCGCTAATCATAAACACAAGAGTTTAATGGACCAAATGCAACTATAAACATTTGTCTAATTTAAATCATAACTTTAATACCGTGCGTAAAGTTCTTAATGAAGTCGATGAATTCATCGTTAAAGTGACCATCTTCCGAAGGTGCATCATCCGCTCTCTTCAAGCTTCCACACTCATGACCCTCAGAAAGTCGTTAAATGCTTCCCCTGGATACTTTTAAATACTAACCATTTTAATACTATAATGCCCTGAAAATTTCCCCATTTTCAAAATTCTATACGCCACAATTTTCATTATAACAACTCTAGTAATGATGGGCGTTCGGAAATGATCCATAATAGTATCATATTTGTTTATAACTTACTTATTGACTTACCATTGTACTATTTGCTTGATGCAAAACTTGGTTTAGAGTACACATCCCAAACAGAAACTCGTTTACATTTTGGGTTTTCCCATCTAAACACTTTTTCAGAAAATCTGGGTTGCGGAAATCACTATTAATGAGCTAGCTCTTTTCAAGCCAGAAAATTTTCAGATTAGGTTTCTGCTTTCATAAAACGATACTATATAGTCAAATAGGTCTAAAATGAACAAAAATTCAAGGCTTGTAGAAGTAAGTGCTTTAAAAAAAATTAAATGACAGGGTCCCGGTTTATAACTATTGTCAAGAAAGACTATTTAAAATAGACGCTGTTTCATTTACTTATGTTATTTAGGATTAAGGTGTCCAGTAATTTGGAAATATATATATTTGTAGCTTTGCTAATTATTATAATAATAATAATAATAATGGTGATGATGATTATGATGATGATATCTCGTTCGTTGAGAGTGACTAATATACTCATTCATTCAGTCATTAGTAAACTTAGTGAAGGAGAATTTACCACTAGACCATGATTTGGATTAGAGAGAGCTAGCAAAATATATGTAGCATTAGAACAATTGAAGCTTTCTATGCAAATCAAATTAAATATTTAGCAGAGCTCTTAATATGGGCTGCAACCTTTCTTACACATATATAAAGTAAGTTGTATTTTGCATTACATTTTCTCTTCCAGTATTTGATTAAAATTATTTGTTTTACTTATACAGAGAAAACTGTAATTAGATATAAATGGCTAACCATTTTATATTTGTATAACTTTACAGAAGGCAAAAGTCAGATCTACATACAGATGCAATTATGTTATACTTGATTATGTTTATGGATTATTTGGTGTTATAATTATTGTTTTATTGTTATTCATTACTTATTTCACTGCAATAAGCAGCATTTTTTGTACATGGATGGATGTACATTTATTTTATGTTTAGTTTGGATATGAGGAATATTGTTTGTAAACAATTTCAGATCCTTAAAAACCATCGAAATATTTTCTAATAATAAATAATATCATCTTGTAAACACAATCTGAATAAAAGATTCGTATTTGCTATTGGCAGTAGTAGGATAACAAGGTTCCAATTTTTTCTTATGGATTACATTTATTAGTTTGTAATAGGAAAAAATGCCGGCCGAAATAGCCTTACTACTGCCAATAGCAAATATGAAACTTTTAGTTAGTATAACGTTTACAAGATGACATTATTTAGCATTAGAAAACATTTCGATGGTTTTCACTATCTGAAATTGTTTAAAAACAATTATCACGTGTAAACGAAATATAAAATAATAGTATTTTAAACTTCTCCAAAGTTAGGCACAAATTTTTATAAAATTCAAAAATTTCCAAATGACTGGACACTTTAAACCTAATCGACATAGCTGGAACAGAATTCTATTTATCACCGTCTATTTTAATGAAAAAAAGTATAGTCTTCCTTGACAATAGCTATAAACGGGTGTATCTGTCTTGTCTTAATGTCACTTGCAAAGGAGTCTAGACATAACATCCTGCTTACACCATTCATTAATATTCTCCTCGTCTCGCTCCGAAACCTGTATTATACGTTCTCTTGGATATTTCCTTTCACTGCCAACCCTCACTGTCACATATGGTGATAGATTAGGAAAAATTGCACTATGAAAATGTCCCTCATAACCACAAATTTTGGTAGAAATATTTAATACTGACTACACACTACAGCTTCATTATTTATTGCAAAATTAGCATAGTGTATAGTGTTTATTTACTCCTCCTTTAATTACTGCTATTTAGAAAATGTAAATATGGTATTATGCGGTACGCTCCCATACAAGAGCAAACTATGTTATACCACACACTTTCTACTATACATGTTCCTGGTGTGATTTCACTAAATCAATATTAACTTAGTAAAAACAAAAAACTAATATGCTACTGTTGATTTACTTCCAACTATAAACCACGGTAATAAACCAGGTAACTACAACGAGCCAAATTAACAAAGGCATGTATTTAAAAGCATAGACCACCTTTTTTCCATTTTGTCTACTATCGGCACCTACATTGGATCTGGTATATATAGTCGGTCCTGATCGGTCTTTCTTTTGGTAGCTGAGTGCGAGACTAATCGATCTAAAGTCTGTAGTCCAGTCTGGAAATAGTAGGAATGAAATATTGATAAGGCAGAAAGAGATCTTGAAATTTTCCTCCGGTGATGCTTCTTTATGCAAGCAAGTCTACAGTGGCCTCTAATCTAAAGAAAGTGTAACTGTGTATCTGCTGTAGTGACTTCAGACACAATGAGAAGGATATTATCTTATTGCTCTACACGGGATGTTGACATCTCTGCATTGCACTTTTAGCGTCCGTAAGCACACGACAGACCGTATTCAACAGCAGCAGGAATGCAGAGAATTTCGGCCCTGCAGTCGGACGTTGTGCAGACAGTGAATTCTGTTCATACTCAATAGTGGATGTACAAAAACAAGCTTAACAATAGGAACAGTTTACAAGAGAATTTTTAGGGTTCCTATGTACGAGGGTAGGTTCATGAGTTTCCGGGCTAACCATTTTCTAGGTATGATAAAGACAAAAATTATATTTCACTTTTCAATATATTTCAATACACTTCTCACATCATTGAATTAACATTTCAATCCCCCCCGCCCCAAACAGTCAGAAGTCTTGTTTGAAAAATGGGCAGAAACAGCATCCATCACTTCTTCGTCACACACAAATTTCCTTCTTTGAAGTCCTTCTTGAGTTTTGAGAAGAAGAAATAGTCACTGGGAGTTAGGTATGGACTGTAGGGTGGATGGTCGATCTCTTTGAAGCCACATTTTTTCACAGCCTCCTTTACAACAAGAACCGTGTGCACAGGCGCGTTGTTGTGAAGAAGGCGGACTCCGCCACTCAGTTTTCCACGCCTTTTCTCTTTGATGGAAGCACGTGCAGTAGGCTAGCATAGTACTCCCCATTTACTGTGGTGTTCCTCTCCTTGAAGTCAATGAAAAGTATTCGTTCATAGTTTCAAAAGATTATGGCCATGTTCTTCTTGGTTAACTGAGTGACCTTGGCCTTTAGAGGCGGTGCTTCGCCAGGTTTAGGCCACTCATTCCATTGACTCTCTTTTGGATAAGGGATCATAGTAGAGGACCATAGTTTTATCTCCTGTAACAATGATTTGCAGAACTCCTCTCTCGTTTCCACGGCAAAGCTCCAAAAATGCATGACAATGGATGACTGGTTGCTGCTTTTGGACTGAGGAAAGAAATCTAGGCACCCATCTTGCACTAACCTTATTCATGTTTAAATGTTAATTCGAAAGACTGTTGTTTTAGAAAGGCCCACCCTTGCTGCTATTTCTGTAAGTTTGAACTGCTGGTCTTCCATAATTTCTCCTTCCACGAGAGCGATGTTTTCAGCAGTAAGCACCTCCAAGGGCCGACCTGCATGCTCTTCGTCTTCAATGCTTTCTCGACTCATTCGAAAAAGTTGGGCCCATTCTTATATGGCAGAATATGATGGGGATGCTTCCCCATGTACACCGTCCAATCGCTGTTTAATTTCATTTGTAGCAAGTCCTTCTTTTGTGAAGAACTTAATAACAGCTCGAAATTCCATTCTGAACATGTCACAATCTTCTACACTTAGCCTTCTTTATGCAACTGTGTTTGAACAACTGAACACAGCGGAGCGGAAGTTACATCTGCAATTATTTACTTAACAGATGAAGTCTGACATTAGATAAACATTTTTTGAAGGGCGAGGCCCTCCTTATCGACGAGGTCGTAAACTTATGGACCTACTCTCGTATGACTTTCAACGACAGTCGTCCAGCTCTCAGCAAATGCAGCACATGAGATGCCCCACAATTCTAAATGACGCGAACTCCGGAAGCTAAGAGGAGATACTTCCGCGGAAGCCTGAGAGAATACGAAACCACATCTCGCCCCAATAGGCGTCACACAACTTATAAGCTCTGTCAGGTACTTACACGTAACGGCGATAAGCTGAGGTAGGTATTTCTTCCAGAAGGCACACTGTTTGAGTCGAGGTCCGCGACCAGTCTCGGTAGAGTTGGCGTCCAGAGTGAGATATTCCCGGCCGTACGCCGTATGCACCGGCCAGTATGTCGACGTCCAAGTACCGTCCTCCGACATGCTGGGGTTACTGCAACAAGAACGAGTTACATGTACTGTCTCAAAACTGCATACATTGAAATATTCCATGAATTTCATTGAGTGTGTTTGAACCTGAAGCTTGAGAAGGAACATTTTCGTGTAACATTTTGTAAGTCATTCACTAAAGACAAATGTAACACAAGCTGTAATCTAATGGTGAGCATGGAGGCCAGGAGATTGGTCCCATTCTACCTATCCACCTAACAGGAAATAAACACCGAGGAATCAAATCAGATATATAATAATGAATTTATTTTTAACAACACAAAATACATTAGAATTAACTTATTTCCATTATTTTACAATTAATCAAATACTATTACTAAATTCTTAATATATTGCCAACCAGACTTTATTTATTTATTTAGCACCATTTACATTACGAAATAGCATCTTCCAGCGTATTCAAAAGTTACCTACCTAAGCTGTTTCCATTCTCAATATGTCATAACTCCAGGTTGTTGATGTATTGGAGATCGAACCATAATCAGTTTCAATATTTCCATTCTTATTTTAATAATATTTTTTTATTAATCTCCCATATCTAAATTCTCTTCTCCTGTGGTACTTTTAATCTTCCGTCACCATTTATTCCTAACTTTGCTCAAATATTCTCCCTTCATTTTTTACATTTTTATCTCCTTTGGTTCCTAATATCTTCCTTATTAAAATTTCTACCTCAAACTTATTTAATTTCTTTTTTCATACCTGTAGTCCCCATCACTTAATTTGTTCACAATACAATATGCTATGGTATTTATTGTCAGGATCACCACAGATGGGACATTCATTCCTACAGATATTTCTCAGCGCTCTGGATTTCCTCATTCCTGATCTGGTCCAAACTGAACCTTCCTTCCCCAATTTATCACAAAGTTCCACCATACATGGTGGATTTGGTTGTGATCAGATTCGGCAGTTGTGTCAACAAATTCATACAGGCAAAACGTCCTTAACGCTTTCCAGGGGAGTAAATTTCTTTACGGTCCTTGTAGGTGCAATTGGATTGCGATCCGGATGCATATCATAGAATAAATTCACCGCCTCTCAATGGGATTGTTGTCTGTCTCCATAGTCATCATAGTTAAAATTCGACTTTTTTCCCTTTCGCCCAACATCAGAAAATACACGAGATGTTAGATAACATGCTTCTGTATCAATAAACATGATTCCATGATTTCATACACAAGGGCGGTATTTATGTTATTACTGAAAAACACAGTAAACAAAAAATGTGTTTTATTACGTGCTACACCCTAACACACACTTATTATTAAACACACTGCCTACAAGAAAATGTTATAATTACATAAAATTGTTGTCCCGCTTTGTTTAGGGAGTATGTCCTTGCTCTGCAATCGAGGAGGTGATACTGCTCACATAGGGTGCAGGAACACTGAAGTGACGCTGAGGCATATGCTGCCTTCTTGCATACACCTGTCGCAACCGGAAATTTAATTATTTGTTGTCATTGCTGACGTATGATAAAAACCTTGATCTATTGCCCTTACCTTTTCCTTCCGTTTCGCATCTGATTGTATTTTATTGCTACTTCCCTGATGAAGAAGTCTGTGGTGGCGAACTGATAAACGAGTCAAGTCGGGATAGTGGAAGGGTTCTGCATGGCTAAGCTACTTTCACTAATTAGATTTGCAATGAGGTGGTTCCATATTTTTGTGACTGCATAGCATGCAATCGGGCCAATCTGGATGTGAAAGGCTCAAGGCTGTGCCAAGTGATACTTTGTCGATGTTCTTAATGTCGAATGGCTGTTGTACATCTTTCTTTTATATGCTTCGTGAAGTTTACCACACGACTTGAAGTGTTAATTCCAGGTACTTATAAGAATTTATCAAATCTAATTGAACATTTCCACAAAGGAAGTGGTCTGTCTTGGAGATGTTTCCTCCTCTCCTGAATTTCATGAATCTTGTTTTGTTGGTATTTATATCTATTTCATTTCTTTGCGACACTTTGTAAACCTTGTACAGTTCTTTCTGCAGGCCGGTCTGATTTTTGAGAGAAGACTCATGTCGTCTACATAGGGAAACGATGATTTCCTCTGTCGCTACTTCATGGGTCAGTAAGTTGAATGGTATCGGCCAGAGGAGAACCCGTTTGTTTGGACTGTGGTTCTAGTTTGACTTACTCTGTCAGTAACTGATAGCAGGTATGCTCTCAATTAGTTGCAGCTGAGTGTTCTTTGTCCTGCTGCGATTTTTCTCATCAGGATGTTCTGAATTACTCCATCAAAGACTTTAGTGAAGTCGATGAAGGCAGCGACTTATAGTGCTAGTTGCATCCCATATGATAGCAAGTACTTTCTCAAAGACCTGGAGTGTGGACTTACCAACTATGGAACCATATTGATCCTCCGCAACGTGTGTCATGGCTAGAGATGCATGTTAATATAATCCTTGAGGAGACTTTGAAGGGAACACATTCAAGCGCAAGTCTACGGTAGCATCTGGAGTGTCCTTCAGTCCTTTTCCTTTGTATGAATGTGCCTGATAGATTCTCTCCACTTTTCAGGAGCATTTCCGTGTTTAATACATTTGTTGAACAGAGTTGTCCAGATATCGATAGTAGATGACAGCGACTCCTTTAGAACTTCGTTTCACACAGAGTTTCATGTTACTGAACCACGTGCTTCAAAATTTATTAAGATGGTGTGGGACTTTTAACCCAATATGTGTACCCCAACACCCTACCAAATATTTTGTCAACACTTTTTTACTACCAAATGTTATTTACACCATTTCTAAATCCTGTCTGGAAAAAAAGTTCAATGAAAACGAGGTGAAAAGCTTTAATCTGAAATTTATGTTTATAAGGCTTTTAATTATTTTATTTCTGTCACTTAAAAATAGTTAATCAAGTAGGAACATATTGAGAAACTTCCTTTATCTGTAAGCGTTGGGGAAAAGTACAAACAATACATAGCCTATTTTTTTAATAGTGTTTAACGCCCGTTTTAACTACTGAGGCATCACAGGCGGTGACACTGATGATACATGGCATTAAATGATAAATTAGGGTAGGATTTTATTTTTAAGGAAGGAAGCGTTCTATGCCGAAGTTTAGGGTACATTCCCAGAATTTGCCATTTATGAGGACTGGAAAAACCTGGAAAAACCCCAGTCAGGGAGGACGGTCCTGGTGGGAATCGAACCCCAGACCTCCCCCCACGAGTCCGCGCCTTAACGACCTCGGCCACCCGTGGAAGTATGCACATAGCCTAATAGATGCTTTCTAATTCATATTTCTAAGCTTTTTGAGAGCAGTGAGTAGTGATTGTTTAAATAATACTCAAAAACTGTACTAAACCTATCCTAGCTGCGTGGGGGGAGGTTTTGGAACAGACCCATAAAGGTAGAGGAAGAAAATAGAAGTTAATGCGTTGTAAATGCAGAGAGAAAGCAGAAAATGTCGCATTCCATTTATTTTCCATTACAAGAAGAATGGATATAGTGTGCTGCATTACCGGCCGATCCTTGCGGCTGAACCGGATTAGCTCGGTGATTTACACTGCATATTTGTGGCGCTAGTGTTCTAATCTAAGCCACGGGAATTCCGTTCCGTGCACAGCGACAAATCATGCCCTCTGAGAAGGAACATTAGCTAAGATATACCTGCAGATTACATGCGACTTATGCCCGGATTCTGGTCACTGTAGGGACATCTTCAAAATTAATTTCAGCTTCCTTTGGGTCTGCTGTGCTGGGCGGAAATTGTCTTGGTTGAGTTAGGAACCCCTGGCTTCATTACCCGAGAATTCAAATTACAGGAGGAGCAAGAAACCAGGAATAATGATTTTCTTTTGTATGGGTTTTAGTTCTGTTATCGTCCTTCTCACGAAAAACCGGAAACATGACAAACAGCACAGTTAAAACGAAAAACATATGTTATGTACTGTCCTCTTTTTACATGTAGAAAATAGTTGTGAGTCTCTAAAGTAAAGTTGCTATCCCTTTGCTGTTGATAAAACGGTTTTCGGTGCACATCGCAACGGCCGACACATGAGCAGGCGCATTATCCTGGTGGAACACTTTTTTGCACGCCTGTCTTGGTCACTTGTGCTTCAACTCACGATACAATCGGCCCAATAACTTTGCGTAATAACAGGTAGTTCCTGTTGTACTCTTTACCAAATACGCTATGGCACTCTACGAGTCCGCCTGAAAAAGTTGCCATCAGTTTTTCCGCCTACAAAACGGGTTTAGTTTTTTTTCCCTTGGTACACCTTCACCCTCTCCAAACAGTTTTAATTGCCGTTATGTCTCTGGGGTGTAATGGTCCAAGTGTTATCTACAGTCACACAACGACGCTAGAAGTTATTCATATTATGCTGGCTGCACTTATAGTATCAGTTTATGAACTTGAAATGTCCTTCCTGAAGCGTATTTGCTCAGGAGTCACCCACCCATCACGCACTGAGCTTCTTCAAGCAAGATATTATGCACACGTTCATATGAGATGTCTACCATATCAGCAATCTCACCAATCAATGCGACGGTCTTCTATCACGATACCATGCATTTATTGTACACTTTCACCTTCACCAACCCAAAGTTTTGACTATCATTTTATCTCCTGATGTAGTGACGGATCCAAGTTTCCTCTACGTCACAAAACAACGCAGAAGACATTCGGATTATGCTGCAACTTTTCCTAATACGATTTTGACATGTCCTTCCTAGAGTGTTTTTAGTTTGGACTCAACAAACGCGGCAACCATCACGCACTCAACGAACTTCAAGCAGGATATTATCTATCGTTTACATGAGATCAGCAGTCTCACGAATCTCAATGAGACAGTGTTCTATAAGATACCATGCATTTAATGTACCATTTTTTTTTTTCAGAAGAAATCTCAATCTGGCATCCGGAACGTGCAGCTCTGCAGTTCTGGTACGATCACGTTTAAATTACTTTATCCAGTAATAAAAATTCTTAAGTACTGGTGCAGAGTTCTCGTGAATCTTCCGGCTCAGTTTATATCTGGGCCGCGGTCCGCTTTTTTTTTAAATAAAAGGGTTTTGTCAATACAGTCTTCATCATTTCTACGAAACGTGTTTCACTGATCACTTAAGATAGCTGGCAAAACAGAACTGCGCATTGAAACTGTTTGAAAATTTGAACAAAACTCTTACAAGAATCACGCTTACTAATAGCCATGCCGCTTAACAAAATTTCCCGCCATTGCGTTGAAATTTATCAGATTCATCAATCCTTCTTCATGAGTCGACGTTCAAAATCATTTCTGTAAATGTTTATATAAATATATTTTCATCTCTGTATGCATACATGGCACCCATTTTGCGCAGAGCTTTTTCATATGTAATTCTTCATATTTAAGAGAGCGCCATGTACTGCAGTGTTGAAAGTAGGTACTGGAAATGAGTAAAAAGCAATGTATTTGTGTAAAAAGTGTGTACCCCCATCATCCTGCATTGATTTATTGGAGATCAACTTAACGCATAAGAATTCTATAGTGTTAAATTCGTGCAAAAATCATATCGTATATGAATGTAAAGTGCAGCACTCTGCGTAATGCGGACAGGAACAGTGCGTGTGCTCGCGTTGTTTGTCGAAAATCAGAGCGAAACGTATAATGTTGCTATTAATACTGAGATGACATACGAAACAAGTGAGTGCAAGTATATGATGACCGTATTCTGAAGGTTAGCCACAATAACTTAAAAAGCATACTTTTTATAGTATCATTGGTTATTATTATTATCATCATCATCATCATCATCATCATAATTATCAGTGCTTTCAAGTTTTCAGTTAGTGAAAATTATAGTTAGAATTATTCAGAGGAATTCGATCAATATCAAAGTTTGTATTATTGCCGTAATCTCTGCAACCAGAAAATTACACACAGATATTATTTCACTGAAGCCGGTAATATACTGGGCTGCAGAAGAAATGCCGATACGATTTATTATCGTTTCCGAGGTGTAAAGATTTATAAGGTCAATTCTTAATCCTGGATCACATTCAGTATGTCGCCTCTGTTGTATAAAGGCATGACGTTTTCCAAATATTATAGGTCATTGAATACATACATGAACAAGCTGATTAATAATAGAGTTTATAATCAAGGCCTTCTATACATCACATGCCATTTGTTTCCTAAGTAAAGCAATATTTCAAATCGATAACGGCTTCGACTAAGCATTTCTTCTGCATGGGGTAGTACCAACATAATCGTCAACCACCGCTATCCCGGTGATTTTAGGTCAACAGTGACATTTCGGAATGTTTACATTCGGCATAATAATTATTATTAGGATTTCAACGTTATACACAGACCTGATGTGTTTAATTTATTAAATAAATAGCAATAAATGTTTGTATTAAGTTATGCCATCCCTTTATTTATACAGAGCCACCTAAAGGTGTTGACGGGTAGTGCAGTAAATTTCGTGACATGCGCACTTAGAATTTGACCCCCCAGCCGTTCCCAGTGTATATACTGTGCAATCATTTGATATTTCAAATGATTGCTTCAGATACAACGTAAAAAACACCCACCCCCTTTTGCATAGCCATCTATGGTCGAGCCGACGAGAATCTTTCAGACCGCCTTAAGAAAGCAGTTCGCCTTTCTCATACACTTCTTTATTTTCATAAGATATGGTTGATATTGGAACTTACTATTAATAGGAAACCCGTTACTCGAAATAAAAATCCTATCTTCGTAATAAAAAAAAAAAAAAAAAAAAAAAAAAAGAAGACATTCCGCTTGATATAGTTCTATGAGTTTTTCAAGAACATTCGTTAACTTAAACCAGACATATTGCAACATCAACGTATATTGAAGTATATGGCGCAGAAAATTGAAACAGCGGCTTCTTCTCGCACTGTCGGTATAACAAAATGAGAAAGGGGAACCCATCTTATTGAAGAATATGTTTCTTATCACAAAGCCATGTGTAGCAGAAATAAACCGTTATAACGACTTTAATATTTCTATCCTCCTTCTAGACATAGAAGGCAGAATATATTTCTCCAGTGAGATGTTATTACCTTTCACAGTAACTTAAAAAGAGGGAAAATGATCAAAATAAAATGTTCCGTATCTTTCTAAAAGATGCTCTCTATTTTATTGACAATAAAAGAACATTTTCATTTGTTTTCTAGCTATTTAAGCAGAAGGCCATGGCCATTCCCCAAATGCCTATTTCTTTTACAAGTAATCTCCCCCACTCTTGATACCAGCTTGTATCTTCAGTCACGACATAGTTTCTTTTTATATAGTGGGTCATGGTAGAAAACGATGGTTTCATCCTTTATCTCATTTTAGCGAACTCCAAAGGAATGTAATAGCTATTGCGGTTGTACCCATGAAAAGATTTTTGAAAAATTTCTTCAAGTCCCTATCGATCCTACCTGCTAACTATCGTACCAAATATGACAATGAAGTATAAATAATTCTAAGCAATTTTTGTTTTTTTCTCAACCAAACTCGGCATATAACCATCGATTTACAAACAATTCCTCCAGTTCTTTAATCAGCGAAATTGGACCATTGGAGACTGGGGTTAACCTAAAACATACATTTAAAAATCACTCTAGCGGCACAAATATTTGCTTTTTCACAGCAAAAGTAGGTTTATACTATTTAAGTAAAATAAGAAAATAGTTGCTGAAAATTAGGAAAATTAGGAGCAGGGCTATACTTGAAAACCGAAATTTAAAAAGCGCTCTAGTGTTTGATCCCCCTCCCCATTGTTTCAAAGTAAAAGGGCAAATTAACTCAGCATGTAAACTATGTTTATAACGATACATATATTTTATATTTAACGAAAATACTATCGGGAAGATAACAACTGCAAAATATTAATCTAATATGTGAGAATCTTATTTGTAATATTTGCACACATTTGTAATAATCATCAGAAACGTTTGCGTTACATTTTTTTTTACAATCACATTTAAATTAAATTTTAAAGTCAATGATAATGAAACTTTCGACTATGTATTGTTGATTCTGTATATTCGCCTGGTACATTGTAATTTACCAGGCGAATTACATTGTAATTTATTTTAAATAGTGACATGTTTTAGTTTTATTGAAACATATGAACATCATCTTAAATACACAACGTAACTTCGAAACGTTCTGTTATTTCTCTCTATTTAAGTGAATGTGAACATATCAACAAGTAAGTTTATAAACATGGTTACATTTAAAAATGTTTAAAAATATTCACACAGTGTAGTTTCTCTACCAGTGGTCATGTATTTCATTTAATTAATAGTGTACCATTAATTTTTGTGGTTTAACTCAACAACAACAACAACAATAATAATAATAATAATAATAATAATAATAATAATAATAATAATAATAATAATACTTAATGTTGCTATGTTTCCCTCTTGTTATACTTACCTATTACAAGAATTCTAATACTATACATTAATGCCATAATTTATTTTATTTCATTAATTAATTAATAAAGCTGTAATTTGGATGTTATATTATTTTTTGAAGTTACTCTACTAGGTGAGGAATTCGCTTAGTTTACGCAGCTCATGCGTGGTAGACTTTTTGACATTCCGGCTTCCAATATGACAGAAAATCTCTTTACGATAAAACAACACATATAAATAAAGAACATTAAAATTTTTAAAAAGTCAAAGTGATTAAGTCTTGGCGAAATGTTTACAATTACATATTGGAATTTAGGATAATACAACTACATAGAGTCACCATTTCATGTTGACCGGTATCAAAGGTATTTTCTTCTTTACTTAGAAACGCCCCTAAAATTCGCCGCCAGATGTTTAACATTTTGTTAAGGAGAAAGCAGAATTCCATTTCACGCATCGCCAGCACCAAATACGATGCAACAATAGAATCAATCTCCAGCTGTAAAGGACCCTCCACCACATTATCCTAGCGGCAGCCACCGTAAACTTGCGTTCCTAAGGGATTATTTATTCACTTTATAACGTCACGCGCCTTGCTTCTTGGCGTTCAGAGATAACCCATAAAATTAGATTTATGCCCGTTATCACTGGTCTATTTAACAAAAATATGGAACAGTGCAACCACCCGCCTCAGTATATGCATATTACAATACCGCACATTGTGTATGTCATGCGCGCGCACACCCTTCATATGAAACTGCTGTAGACAAAGATACATTGCATGTGGTATTTCACACAGATTTTATATTACGAAAAGAGTAGGGGTTCAAATTTAAACCATAACAAAAAAGCCTAGAATAACGATAGTCACGGATTTGCAAATTTCTTATGATGGATCAGTGGCGGCTAGTAACAAATAATTGGTGCAGCGGTATCTCCACATAATTTGAAAATAATTTTGAGTATCTACTATACATTTTGAGTGATATAAACACTTATATCCACTCACTGTTTTAGACTTCTTTAAAAAGAATACTGGCGTACTTACACAAGATACTCTCTGTGCTTTATTTTATATATATAAACAATAATACACTTTATGTATAGGAATAGCTGCTTTGAAAACCACAGCTACAAACAGTAGTACCGCCCAATCACTTTAATATAGCCGAAACTAAATGCTATAGCATTAAAAGTAATAATTAACAATAAAAAATATTTTTTTGTAGTTACAGTCTATAAAAATAGCTAAATCACTATTCGGTAAATGTAAATTTTAAAAATTACTATAGCTAAAGTTATATTTAGCAAGCCAGCAATGTTCGCCGGCTCGATCATCCTTTGGAGTTGTTATGGGAGCGGACAGACGGAGGGCAGAAACGCTCCGTGCTGCAGGCGAGTCCCGAAGTTAGTTAATTGTTAGATAATAAGGCTTTCAAACGCAATGGCATGATAGTTTAAACGGTTAGAGCGTCATGCTATGGTTGTGAAGATCGTGATTTTGAATCCTCAAGTCCACATTTTTTTTTCTGGCGGAGTTAAAGGTGATTTTTCATCATTACAATGATTTACTCGCTAACAGTACCACGCATACAATACGCTATAAATTGAAATTTACGATTATTTTTCTGCTGGAATCAAAAGAGATTTGCCACCATTATAGTGAACTACCCGCCCCTATCAATTAATATTCACGAAAAGGAGGCGAGCAAACCACTGGGTCAACCGGTTTCTAGGATTTACCCGAGGTTGGTGCTATGGTCAGTGTGTGCGTGCGTGCTTGCGTGAGAGAGAGAGAGAGAGAGAGAGAGAGAGAATTCCATTAAAAGCAGATTTGTCACAGTTACAACATTTCACCATCTTAAACATCCCTTTTCAATTTATATTTAAAAGTTACGGAGGAGAACGCATAGATTACGTCATGTTTAACAAAGAAATAATATATGCAACATTTACGCTGTCACAAGATGCCACGCAAACGGTAGCTCCGCTCTCTCCGCTGTCGCTAGCCAGCAGCAGTAGCGACAAATTTTCCTGCGAGTACGGGCAAGTAAACCACAATGCTCTTCGCTCTAGATGCTACCCACTGTCCGACTGATTATTTGTTTCGACAACTACTATGAAACAGGCCGCTGTACCAGAGGATTTCAGGTGTAAGAATCGTGCTAATGCAGCACGCTGTTACTAATAAATTCGTATGTCATATTTAGAAATACTTTAAAATTTGATTTAAAAATTGAAAAGCACGAAATTAATAATTACGCATATACTAGATAATAGATCGGTGCAGCCATACTGTACTTGCTGCATCGATAAGCCGGCCCTGTGAAGGATAATGGATGTAGCTTGCCACTATTATCGTTGCATAGTTGGACAGAGATGCTCATTTTTTTATGCGCTATCCAGAAGTTATGGTTGTTACCACTAGGTGTCAGCGTCTGGCAAACAATAAGAAGACATTTGTATTCTCGAAAATCATCAATTTTGTTCCTTAACACTGCCCAGCATATTTCCACAAGAAGTTTGGAACGGGTCCTCCCTTTGGCAATTCCATACTGTAATAATCATGAAAGGTACCGGCGTTTACCTTATTATGCATTTTAATTATTAGTAATTTGCGCACATGTTATTCTCTGTACAGTGCAATCGATTTCAAAGAGGCATCATGGTGGAAGCATATACTGGTTCTGCTAGTCAAGAAGTGGCGACAAAGTTCTCCTGCAATATTATTATTAATTAAATGGTGAATAGTAACTAGAGTTTACAATTAAATGTGTTTGTAGCCACAATCTAAGCGGATTTTTTTTATTGATTTATTTAAGGACGCTCTTTAACATCTCAGGTCATCAGCGTAAACGGCCGACAAATTTTGCTCAGAGGCCTCTCTTTCAGGCTTGAGGTTCTTTTTCGTGCCGTAAATGTACGACACGGGTCCCACGGCTTTACTTCCCTTCCGAAGGAAGCCATACTTACGATTTTACGGCCGAAACAATCCATCGGTCTTGGGTGTAGGAGGCAGGTATGGTAACGACTACACCACCAGGACCGACAATCTAAGCGGAGCCATACACCGCGGTACAGGGGAAAAACTATCAGAGTAAAAGAAAAGAAAAGAAAAAAAAAACAACAACTTAAAATGAGATATTGGTAGCATTGCGTGTTTGTCGGTCAGCTGTTTTATCATGTTAAATCATTACAAGGGTCCACGCTATAACCGGTTGAAGAAACTGCGTGCAATGGAAAAACCAGGAGTCACCGCCTTCTTGATGTACATAGTCAATTTAAGTTACAATCGGCGCATTCAGAGTCTGATATTATGTTTGAGGTTATTGCATTGTTATTGCTTTGTTTCAGATCGTGTAATGGCGTGTTTCGTGGTGAATTAATTTACTTGATTTATAAAGCGAGTTTTTGAGGAAACGATGATTGATGACAGCTTTCAACTACTTGAGAGTGAAACTAGTGATGAAAATGTATGTTCTAGTGAAGAGAAATCAACGAAAAAACGCATGCAATTCGGTCTATCAAAGATGTTACCAAAAAACTAACAGTGGCCATTTGAAAATGGAAATGGCTGTCAATGTAAACGCTATGCATGTTTTAAGAATATTCCTATTAGTGAGAGCAATACGAAAATTTAATGAAATTGAACTGCACAGATAAGTTACCTCTTATTTCATGCTGTTACGACGAAAGCATGACATGAAGATAATGCTTGGTTAAATGACAGTTTCTATAGTTACAGGTTAGGGGTGAATAGGAATGGTGATTCTGCAGAGATACCAGTATGATTTACATTACTACTTGGTATTAAACCTTTAGGATTAAACACAATCAAAACATCTTTGAGAAAAACTGGCAAGCCAACAATTGATAGACGAGGAAAACACGCTAATCTATCTCACAAACTTGACCAACGTTCTTATGAAGCAGTAATGCAATATTTTGGCTCATTAAGAGGAAGCTTAAAGGCCCCAAAAACCACAAGTCTATCATCCAGAAGAATCGAGTATAAAAAGCTTCTTGAAATTTTCTAATTGGATATCCTTATATTTGGATTTCTTACCAAAAATTCAGACAAATTCTTGCGTCAGCGTTCAATATAGCTTTCGGCTACCCTGGAACCGAAACGTGCTGTTGGTGTGATAAACAGAAAGCCAAAATTACTGAGCTCGATAGAAAAATCTCATGCAACAAGCGATGAGGATAAAGTATCGTTGCAGGGAGGTCTTAGGAAACTAGAAGACGAGAAAACGCTGCGCCTACAGAGAACTGATTGGTTACAATAAATGAAAACATGTGTCAAAACAGAAGCAAAACAGTCACCAACCAATGAAGCCATTGCTATAGATTTCGGAAAGAATTTCCTTACATCAAACACAAGTTCAAGTGAAATGTTCTTGATAAGACAGCTTTCTTTCTATATTTTCAATGTACATCTTTTATCACGCGGTTCCCCAATCACGAAGAAAGGATCAGGTGATATTGCCTCTATGCTGCATAATTTTTTCAGTAACTACCTGTACAAACATGTTCAAACGCTTCACGTCTTCGCTGGCTCACATAGCGGACAGAACATATATCATATTATTCATTTCCTACGCCACATTACTGTTCCGTTAAGACAATTTGTAAAAGTCACGTTTACTTATCCCATATGTAGCCATTCTTTCTTGGAACCAAAGCAAAATATGGTATTCATCCTCAATACTGCAAAGGCTGGAACTCCTGATGGCTGGAGAGGAGTGATCGCAGGGGACCAAGTCAAGTCTAATCCGTTTGCTGTGGTCTCGTGTGAACAAGCAACAGTTGTATATTTCTTTCTTCCAGTCCTACAAGAAGAAGATAGCTTTTGCTGTTAGCTCACTAAAACAGAAGATTGCTTCAGGGAGGGGAAGGAAAAAAAAAAACCGATGGTGGCTAGAGAGTAATGTCTATCAACACAAGTCCATATTTTGTTTTTGTAATTACATAATGCAATTAAAATTAATTTAATAGGCCAAAGTGTATTTTCTCCTACAAAATCCAGAGAAAAAAATGACGGAGTTCAATCACAGGTTAATTAAATAATTATTTGGGCAAATAAAATAAAGTAATACTTCTGTAGTTTCAGGTCGAAATGATAATTAGTACTATACTAATTTTTTAAAAAAATATTTTGGTTTGGAAAGGCCCAAATCCGAGTTTAAGCGTTTGGAAGTAATTTATTTAATAGAAATTTGTTATTGTTGGATAGAAATAACGGTGAATGCATTATAAAAGATGCCTAAAAGTAACGCAGAATTTAAATTTACAAAATGATCTTTATTTATACGTGAAATGGCAAAGTTGTGACATAATTTGAAAGAGTAAACACTCCGATTAAATATGGAAAATAATATCCGGCAAATGGCCTCTTCGTCTCATACATATAACGCTCGACGAAATTGGCAATCACATTTTCACAGACTTGTGGGTTAATTGTTGCGAGCACATCAAATTTCTTCTTCGCATTTGGGACCCGGGAAATCCTCGTGTTATTGAAGAAAAGTCAATTTATGATCAACGAGTGACTGTGTGGTGGAATTACTGGACCGTACTTCTTTGAAAACATCCGGAAGTGCGGTAACTGTCGATGAAGTACGTCACCGCCAGCTGATAACATTTTTGTGGCATCAGTTGGAAGCCGTGGACTTTGACTTTGATATTGATGAGATGTTGTTCCAACAGGATGGCGCTACTTGTCATGCAGCGCGCGAAACCATTCATATGTTACAGCAGAAATTTTATGGATGGCTGATTTCGCGCAAAAGTAATCGCAATTGGCCACCAAGGTCATGCGATCTTACACCATGTCACATTTACCTTTGAGGATCTGTAAAGTCCAAAATTTACAGCAAAAGCATGCCAACCGTTCCAGAACTTAAAGAAGAAACCCAACATGTTATCTCAACTATTGACCACAAGTCTGCGAAAATGTAATTGCAACTTTTGTCAAAAGAGTGTGCCAGGGTCATAAGAGAGGTGGAGGACACCTTATATTATTGTCCATATTTAATCGGAGTGTTTACTCTTTCAAATACGTCACAACTTTGTCAATTCGTGTAAAATAAAGGTTCATTTTATAAATTTAAATCCTTCGTTACTTTTGAGACACCCATTAGTTGTGAGGAAACCTTTGAGAATATGTGTTGTTAAGTTTTAAAACTTTCACTAAAATCTAGCCAGTATGTGGAAACTTTCTTAGTGTCCCTCATAAATATAAATAATCATTACTTTTTAAATAAAATCGAGAGCCATTGTTAACAATTAAATGTATATGTTCTTTTAATTTTGTAAGCTATAACCGAGTTATATAAAAGGTTAACTTAATTATTTTAATTAGTTTGTGTAAATCATTTAAAATTGCATACCATTATTATCATTAAATAAGGTAATTATCCCCAAAGAAGCATTATAAACTTATGTACCTATAACACTGCATAAAGGGAAGAGCATAAGGAAAAGCATTATTTCTTACTTAGCATTATCTATATTTTGCATGTATCTGGTATCTTCATGGAGCTGTTCGAACGAGAAAATGCACCTAGAGGGAATAAAGCCATGAGAAGTTTTAATCTTTCCATTTACAGTTAAGAAGAAATACCACTAGTCAGCCGTTTCTGTTTTTGATGAGTATAGGTTGCCCAGCATGCAGTGTCTGGTTAAGTTTACTCTAGCGCTAAGGTCGAGTCGCGCGAGTAATGCAAGCAAAGCATTCCTTTTTCTTAACGGTCACGCGAAGAGAGTATGGTTATGGTATTGTTGGTCGTTTTCTTATAATCGTCGCATTGTGAAGTAAATGTGCTCGATGTATAAAGTGCCTGTGTGTTTTTGTAAAAATCTGTGCGTTTACTAACACTGCTGCTGACAAGATGTACGATTTGAGACTCTGCGAACATGTAAGTAATTTTTAGTCGAAACGTACAAGAGTTATATTTCCACAGTGTAATGGTTTCGACTATCATCGTTCGTTTTTATTAAGTATCTATATTCTTATTTTCGCGTTTAGTGGTATTTATAGTTCACGTAATATTTAAACATTATAATGTGATGGTTATTAATGCGTTAAACCAAACAATGCAATATATCGGAGAAGCAATAAATAGCATATTACGTCACTTATTAATTTCTTAATAATAATGGATTATATCGGTATAAATGTGATATATTCATCAAATATATACTAAGATATGACTGGGTACACATTAGTGACGTACTTGTATTATATAAGATATCACAAAGGGATGCAATTTGCATTTGACCTAGGACGTTAAATGGTTTCATAACACGTGTGTTAATGGTCTTTAAATGTATTAATTAATTATGATCTAGTTTGAAGCGATACTTTGTTAAATAACTTAATATTAATATTTCAGTTCACATATAATTTACTTATTGTTAGGTATAGAGAAGTAATCGTAATTGGTTTCATAATTATGTACGTAGTAATGGAGGTTATTACATTCCCATGTTTTGTTTAACAATAGTTATATGTTTTCAAAGTCTACATTTTTTTGAACGAATGCAATTCTTAAAAACACGGGTCAGCAAAACTTAGGAATGGTATAAAATGTTCTTTCTACAATATTTCAACTTTGAGAGGTCATAATATCGCGATTTCGTGGCCACCTAAACCTACCATAATCAACAAAACGATCAGAAAAAATTGAATGCTACTTGCAAGCAATGCTTACTATATATTTAACTAGAGAAGAATTCTAGCGACAATATGAATGCTAATTTGTTACTTATTTGTATTAATGTAATATTTTAAATTATTAATTTCTTATTAAATAAAATTTGTACATTAAATATGGCAAATCTTTTTCGATTAGTAAACAGAATAGCATGTATATATTGATTTCTTTAGGCACAAGAGTTTTAAAGACTCGTCTTGGGCATTAACAACTGAGTAATTGCAACTTTACTCACTGTCGTAGAAGTAATTTGCAGTATTATTTATATTGACACTTCATATAATTGCTATATATGCTTATCATATACACAAAACACATTTCTTTTGTCAAAGGAAGACATTTTGTGAGAAAGTATGCAGGAACATATTTTTTGAATACGTTAATCTCCGTTTTTACTACTGAGGCATTACAGGCGGAGGACATTGGTAATGCATGAGATGGCATGATAATATGGGAAAAGTTTATTTTAAGGTAGGAAGCGTTTCAGGCCTAAATTTACGGTACCTTGCCAGTATTTTCTGTTTATGAGGACTGAGGAAAATCTGGAAAAAACCTGTCAGGATGGGAATCGATCACCAGAGCTCAAGAGTCCGCACCTTTACGACTTCGGCTACGCGCATTAATGCAAAATATTTAATAATATATGTAAATTTAGACATACAGGGCGAAGGACTGCCTTTGAACCCATTTAAAGGCATTGATTACGAAGTTTTATCTTAACATACACAAACATTTATAACACAACTCATTGCGCTGCGTATGTTGATAGTCAAATGGGCTGAGTAGACATTGATGAACTAGGTGATTCTAATTGGGACACATCTGTTTACCAGACTGTGTATCAGCGAAACTCTTTGTACAAATTACTCTAATGTTCTTTTAGTTTATACCGCCCACCTTCTGGATCTTTTCCAATAATTTTAGGAAAATATTGACTTAATACTTATTCATCTTCACATGTTTAAAGCTACATTTGTCATATTTGGTGTTTTAATATGAATTTCATGTAATTCTTCTAATAAAGGAATGTTATGTAATAATCGTTGGATTATCACGCTAATTTACATCCCATAGGAGACTAGTTTCCAGATCATAATGCTCTTCTATTAGAATTGATATTATAAAGAAACGTATTATTAAAATACATATTTTGTCTTAAGTAAAATCTTTTATATTGAGATTTGTTATTTTATTAATACATTAGAAAATATGAATCGAAAGTTATTATTAATGAATTTTAGTCATATTAAACTTTCTTCCTTGGTTTTTCAATTTATTAGCGAATTCCGAATTAATATAAACTATTGCCGTTATACCCTTAACCCCCACTCTCTCATGTGTGTGTGTGTGTGTGTGTGTGTCAGTCCATTGACGCTCTAGAGGTCGCAATTTTTGTTTTTTGTTAACAAAACTCGGCATATGCCATTTAAATAAAATAAGAAAAAATATTTTCTGAAAAAATTTGAAATCAGATTATTGGAGTGGGGGTTTACCTGAAAAAAACGGTGGGGGTAAAGCGAAATTTAAAAATGGCTATAGTGGCCGCATTTTTACCCTCCCCCCCCCAAAAAAAAGAAAGAAAAGAAAAGAAAAAGAAAAAAAAAATAAAGGAAACTCAGCACATGCCATTGAAATTAAATAAGAAATATAGTTTGTGAAAATAAGTGAAATCGGACTATTAGGAGGGGGGTTACCTGAAACTCAAAATTTAAAAATCGCCCTAGCAGCTCCAATGTTAGTTTCTTCACAACAAAATTTGGTATATAAAGTTTAAATAAAATAAAAATAGTTTTTGAAAATCAGGGTAATTGGATCATTAGGTTTAAAATAAAAGGGCAAATTAATTCAGTATATGAGCTGTATTTATAACGATGCATATGTTGTATATTTAAAAAAAACGTCGTCATAGAGATAGAGTTGTGAAATATTAATCTAATATATCTTTGAGAATTGTATTTGTATGTAAGAGGGCTCTGCAATAACCTTCGGAAAACGTTTGCGTTACATATTTTTACTACTACAACAACAATTAAATTAAATTTCAAAGTCAATTAAAATATATTAAACTTTCGATTGTTTATTGTTGGTTGTGTATATTTGCTTAGTACATTGTAATTGTTTCTGAATAGTAGCATGTTTTTGTTTTATTAACATCTGAACATCTTCTTAAATACAGAATGTAATTCAAAACGTTGTTATTTTTCTTTATTTTAATGAATGTAAAGCTCATATCAAGGGCTCATTTACGTTTAAAAATGTTAAAAAATACCCACACAGT